>JBAMCJ010007763.1:0-95102 GCA_037075205.1 Drosophila prostipennis | reverse complement strand
TAAATCTAAATGTAAGAAATTGTTTTATTGTTTTTATTGGGTTTAGGAAATACATTTTTGGAGCGGCACTAGGAAATATAAAACAATAACAAAAATCCAAAGTCAAATTAAGATATTATTTTAGATTCTATTGAAATGTAGTGCCGATTATTATATAATTATTTTATATATTTTTTCAGAAACAAACCATTAAATTTATCAAAGGCCATAGAAGCCGCTTTAGAAGAAGGAGTAATAGGAACGTCAGGTCATTTATCCGATAATGAATATGAAGGTATTTTTACATTTATACGTAAAAATATTTGTTCTGCCAACAGAGCTAGTTTTCTACATAAGAATGCTCCAAAAAAATGGCAGAAAAAAATTCTCTTGAGCTACAAGAGAGTTCTGAAAAAATTTAATTTAAATAAAAAAACTTTATTGAAAGAGAAGGCTGAGGAATCATTAGTTGAACTATCAGATGTTCCCCTCCCAAATTCTAAGTCCTGTGAAGACGAACTAGGATTAGAAATTGATCCTTATATTTCTTTGAGCTCTTCAATTCCCAATCCTGTAGATGAAAGTCATATCGAAGCTACCTTAAAATGTCTTCGAAAGACTTGTCGGATTGGGAATTTAAGTTTAAATATTGACGTGGAAATGGTAAATTTCAATCCCAATCGGGATCGCTTACCAGAGCCTTGTGAAATTTTATTTGGTGAAATGCAAATTCAGGACTTTCAAGAAACAGTTCTTAAATGCTGCACAAAGTTCACGGAGAAGCAGAGTATTGAGCACGTTATAAGAGAAAATTTCTTTTCTGTCAATAATGCTTGCTCGATAAATTTTAAGTCTATTCGGCTTAATAAGGGTTCTTATACTGCTTATGGATATTGCAAAGATCCATCTTGCAACTTCTTTAAGTTTCAGGGATCGTTTAATGGAACTGTTAAAATTTATTCAAATAGAATTAAGTTACAACATTCCATAAATAGTAAACAAATTACTCAGTGCAGGGCTATAAATCGATTTATGGCTAAAAAAGATATTAAAGGCATGACTGCTTTTGAATTTAGAAATAAATTGGTCAATAATGCCAACGCAAACAGGGCTCTAATTGGTAACGATCAAATGATCAATAAACATTTATCGTACTACCGAAATTTTATATCAGAGGAGAATGGTAAAGACGATTTTGAGAAAGATCCTTTTAAAGACGCCTTTGATATGAAATGCCATAACTTTGCGCACTTTATACAGTTTTTATCGACAAAGCTGGAAGTGTACCTATGGAACAAAGAGCACATAATTCTCCTCTTGAGTAAAATCAAGAAGGACACGTTACATATGGATGCTACCGGGTGCGTAGTGCAATCAATAAAATTTGTGAAGAAAAGAATTCTTCTCTACTCATTGGTTGCACATATTCCCGAGCACAAAACGGTGTTCCATGTGGCTCACGCTATTTTATCAATTCAAGGCGCCTATGATATTGGTCGCTTTTTAAGTGAATTAAATATGTTTTGTAAAGCCAATAAAATCAAGCGTCCAATATGCAAACGCATCGTAACGGATGTTAGTTTTGCTATGATACGAGCAATATTAAAAGAATTTAACGGCTTGGATATTGTCGAATACAATCGAATGTGCTATGGCTATTTATACGGCCTACATCGTATGTTTCCATTTGTATGCGTTCAATTTTGTACAAGTCATTATGCTAAAATAATGTGTGCCGATATCGACAAAACTGTTGGATTGGCAAACATTGAATTGCGTGATTTTATTAGAAATGCTCTCGGGCTGGCCTATAATATTATTAATATTAAGGATTTAGAGGAATGGTTTTGCAACGTAACCACCATTCTTTTTTCTCCTTTTATAAATAATAAAGTTGTAGACGCTATATCTTATTTGTCCGGAGGTAGCTCAGCAACTTTTGATTTGAGCCAGTACGAACAATTTGATAAGCCCGAAATGAAAATTCAAGATGAATCTCTGAAATCAATAGCGGATAGGAGTGAATTTAAGCTACTATTCAATTGTTATGCTGAGGAAATTTCGAAAACAATTTCAATGCAGACAAAAACTGACCAAAAAAATATTTATTTCCATCCAAAAATGGTTGAAGTTATTTTGGGAAAGTATATAGTCTTTGCTCCATTTTGGACCAATGTTATTGGCATTTATATTGATGATAGCAATAAAAGGCCCAGCAATGGTCCAATCGAGTCATTTTTTAAGACATTGAAACGCAGTGTCGTTAAATCGAACCAAGGAATAAAATTAGGAAGATTTATCCGAAAAATAGACGATCTTTCAAAATCTGTGGTTCGTCAAATTGAACTAGAACATCCAGAATATACTGGTTCTCCTCTCACCCATGGTAAGGTAATAAAGGCGAGGCTTATAAAACCTACCTTTAAGAGAAAAACAGTTCTCAAGGAAATGTCAGATAAAAAACTGTCAACATTCAAAGAAAGTTGGCAGAAAAAAGGTCCTAAAAAACTTAAGGTTGGATTGTTCAAAAGTGATTTTTCCGAACTAAATAAGGTTCGTGAAGAGCATTTGGGATCCTGCCGATTAAAAGAGTTGAATGATACAATTCAATTGGATCATTCCTACTCTCTGGAAAAGGATATCTTTAAAATGGAAGATAACTACAAGAAGGTTATCGCTGATCTATTTAGAATAACCGGAATTTCAATGAAAAATAACAGTTTTTACGTGCTAGCATGTAAATCTCTTTTCGAGTCTGTACATGTATTAAATATTTCTCGGTTTGTCTATCATATTGAACTAAATGATTTATTAACACTGCAGAACAAGAAGTGGCTGTCTAACTTTATCTTAGACGCTGCTTTAACTGCTTTAGTATATTATAATGCTGATATGTTAATAATAAATATTCCATGTCAACTTGACGAATATGGATTTCAAAATGAGGAACTAATTAAATCTGCCTATAATGACGGTGGACGCCATTTAATTATTCCGCACTGCTACAACCGTCATTTTTGTGTCTTGTTTGTAGATATTTTAAAACAAAAGTTTATATTCATTGATCCTTTTGGACAAACCCGAATTGCTTTAAAGTTTATAAATTACTACAAAATTTTATTAGATCGTATAAGTGAAAGGAGTTTTAGGAGTGTGTCGATAGAACACGAAATTCAAAAAGATTCTTTTAATTGTGGAATTTTTGTTTTACAATTCGCCAAATGTTACATGGAGAGTTGTTCAATGACAAATTTGCAGCCAGCTTATTTGTTTCGAAAATACATTTTTTAAAAACTTATAAGCTATGGTGATTCATTAGATAATATTGGTTTGCATTGTTGCAAATCTACTGATTTTGATGCCCAAGTTTTATGCACCAAATGTGGTCGAACTATTTGCAATCTATGCTCAATTAGAATCTACAAATATCCAGGTAGTTACAATAAACTAAGGTGTCTTATTTGCGAAGTAATAGAGAAGAGGAATTCTGACTTAATTGGCTGATAACGTTAGCAGTGTTGAGCCGACCCAATTGGCGCTTAAAAGCAACTGTGTTCGCCAGAGTCTTCAACCTCTGATTGACGCAACATTTTAGATAATTTCAATTGCACTGTTGAGACATGTTTCCAAACTTCTGTTTCTGAATATTGTCATTTTCCACTAATAGTTTGGTAAGGCAAGGTTTCCTTCTTTTGTGTTGATGTATGATTCTGATATTGTCATTCTCCACATCTGATCTAGTTGAAACACGTCTCCCTGCTTTTTTGCTGATTTGACTTTGCTTTGAGACTCCTGGATCATGCGCGACAGGACATTTGAAATTTTCATTAAAATTTAAGAGCTTGTGGACTATGCCTACGCGGGACACCACGTTAAAAAAAGTGCGCCAGTCACTCTACCTCAATGGTGGTGCGGAAACGTGTGAAGCTTTCAAACTTATCGATCACTAACTGCACAAAAAATAAAAACATACCTAGAAAAATTATCAGAATAGCTCACTGCATAATTTCTCTAAAACAACCATAGAACTTTTGATGTGCGTCAAATTAGCGTCGGTGACTTAGCGGCGATTGAGGAACAGTGGAATTTGGAACATGGGGGCAATTTTAAATTTTTGATTTTTCCGGCTTCTGGGGGCCAAATTAAACAATATTTAATGCAAAATTGTTTAGAATGAAAGTATCAATCGATCTAAATAGGTTGCAAGCCTATCCGACTTCTAGAAGTATATTACAAATCTATTCAAAAAATCGTGTCCCCACAATTTTCTTTATTGCTCCCCTCACAGAGGTTGTACCAATAAGCACGGTAAACATGATTATTGGGCGTTAATTCAAGCTTCTTGTCAGAAAGTATCATTAAGCTTAAGCCGTCAGTTTTTGAGAAAATCGCCTAACAGTGAATGCACCTCGGATTTTCCACATACAAAAAAGGGGGGCAAATATTAAATTGCACAGGGCTCCACTCTCAGACGTTGTACCAACATGCACGGTATATTGGCAGATTGGGGATCGCCTAAAGCAAGTTCAGTGAAAAAATCATAAAGATAAAGCCGTCAGTTTTTGAGAAAATCGCTTTACAGTACGGGTAGATGAAAAGTTAAATGAAGTGCCGCAAAATTCAAATTTGAACCAGTAAGTTCCAAGACATGAATCCCTTTGTAAAAAATGTATTCATGACACTAACCATATGGGAAAAACTCTGTTTCGACGCCAACTTTATTTTCAATTAATTAGACTTTCACAGACGTTGTACCAACATGCACGGTACATCAGTGGAAAGGAAATTAATTTTACTAATTAACTAATGTGGTACGGTTAACGAAAAGCCGTCAGTTTTTGAGAAAAACGCATTGCGCGTTGTCGGCATCTCATTTGTTCCAAATTTGGAACCGCAACCACCGTTCCAAATTCCACCGTTCCTCAATCGCCGCTAAGTCACCGACGCTAATTTGACGCACATAAATCCTTAAGCCTAGTACTCAGTTCGGCTAAGAGTTTTACTAGTCGAAAAATATTAATCTTTTAGTGTGGCCGAAGTTTTTGGAGTTCATCCGCAATGCATGTAGCATGGTCTTACTGGGTTTGTTGACAAACAGCCAAAATCAACTGGCGCCAATTTTAAAATATTACAAAATGTTGAGCCGACCTGGGTTGCAAGATTTAAATTTGCTGATGGCATGGCGATATGTATTGCCGCAACTCCTACAAGCAGTTTTCCATTGGTTTTTGGGGTTTTCTTTCCATTTATAACTTGTTATTGGCACACCGCTTCTGCACAAACACAGCCACAGATTAAATTTTCTATTCTTTGGGCCGCGGCTAAAGGCGTTCATCGGAATTCATCCGCTAAATTTAGTATTTTTTTGGTATTTCCTTACCATTTCCTTAGCTCAACTGAGTACCGCGATGGAAAAAAGTCCCAGCTAAAGGCCTTAGCTACCTATTTGCCTCTCGCTTACTCCAATGGCTAGCTAGCAGTTTTCGTCGTACTGAGTACTAGGCTTTAACGAAAATCGCTTAAATACACTCTCAAAGGCAGAAGACTAATTACAATGATTATCGAGTACTGTGACAATGGATTATACGGTTGATTTCGCTTGTAAAATACAAGTTAAAAATTTGAATTTTAGGTTGGTTTATGTTTTTGAGCCAGTGTGACCGAAAAATAACGCACGGATATTACCAAATTAATCAACACTGGACCTTCAAGAAATAATTGACTGAAAATAGTATTTTTTTTTTGGGCAACTTTTTGTTAGGTTGAGTACTAGCCCTTAAGGAAAAATGCCTTTAACTTCAAAATCCATATCACAGAATATTATGCCGTTTCCTCACCAGAGCTGAATGTAGCATTTTGACATTTTTTGGTATATGTTAAATTTTTTCCCATATATTTTTAAGTGGTTTTAGAGGTGGGAGAAAAGAGCATTCGTCAATAAATGCTACTACATTTCGATATTCTCGTGCCTTAAATACCAAATATCAGAGTAGTTTTTGACTTTCGACAAAATGCCCATCGCAATGTTTAAAAAATATTCAAGGCAATCCGTTATAAAAATGTCAGCAGGTAAGCACATATATTTATTCTATTTAAATAAAATTCTAAATAATGCATAAAATCATAGCGCAAAACGAAGGTAGCCAGAGGTGCAAGTGGACAGAGGAGGCAACAAACCATCTCATCGAGCTCTGGTTTGATAACCTTGATGGATTCCGCGGAGCTCGCAAGAACTCACATATACACCGGGAAATGGCCGCCAAGCTATCCCAATTCGGTGCGACTGGCAAGGACGTAAAAATAAAGATGGATAACCTAACGCGAAAATACAAGCAAGTTTCCCAAAAATTCCAGGAATTTGAATAGACAAGAACGCGATAAAATCGGTCCCTCTGGAGGAACACCGTCTAGCTGGCCACTATACAGCCAAATTGACCGCATTTTGTCGGTCTAATTTCGGAAAGCAGTGGTAAATATTCGGAAAGTGTTTTGTAAAAATTATCTATCAAGTTTTTTTGTTTAGATTTGTCCTCTATCAGCGCAGACTTGCCATCAACATCTGCTTCAGCAGCAAAGCGCCAGCGCTTTAATAATGAAGAACAAGAGATTCCATGGAAAAAATTATGGAGGAAATGAAATCTTTTCATCATGAAATAATTACACTATTAAAAAATAACACAAATACACAAACATAATTTATAAAATAAATTGTTAATTTTTTATTGCCCAATTTCATTGAAGTATTGACTTAAGGCATTGCGAATAGACTCTGCAGAAACATCCATATTTTCGAACGCAACTGCAAGATCAGGCTGCTCTCGATGGGAAGGCAATTCAAATTCCCAAATCTCTTGAAAAGAACTGTTGTGTTCGTTGAAATAACTATGCAAAATACAGCAGCAAATAATTATCTGCTTGTTGTTTTTCGGTGCATTCTCCAAGCCTTTACCAATGCGACGAAATCGCGCCTTTAACAGTCCAAAGGCATTTTCGACAACACGCCGCACTTTTGAAAGATTATAGTTAAAACATCGCCGCTTTTCTGATGCGTCTAAACAAAACGGATAGGGCTTAGCCGAGTCTCCCAAAATCACTAGTGGAACGTTAATCCCGTTGATCATTTCCGAATTGTGTTTGAACAGCCTCGACTCCTTAATGGTTCTTTTTAATGAGGACTTCTTAAAAATCTGCGAGTCATTTACACGACCTGGAGCACCAATACTTATATACGTGAATCTATAACTAAGCAACTTATTAGAGAAGTTTCATTATGATTGCAATTCTATAGCGATAATCGACTAGGGCAAACAGCACAGTAGAATACCAATTTTTATAATTATGATAATCTATTGCATTTTTAGCGGGAGGCTTGATCTCGTGCTGGCATCCATCTGCAAATTGTGATTATGCATGAGCTTAAATACCCATTGCTCCAAAGCACTGGGGAAATCCGAGTTCTTCGAAGCCCCTCACAGGAAGTAAGGAAGTTTGGGGAAAGATATTCATCTGCCAATTGCACGATTATTTCCAAACAGAATTCCTTGAGAATAAACCCCACCATAGTTTTGGATACGCCAAAAAGTTACAGCTACGCACAAGAAAATTCTCGATCATACACACAAACTCACATAAACATATACATACGCCAAAAACTGTCAACGCGACGCGCCGCGGACTAACCCCATGTCTTCTTCTTTTTCGTTTCGAAGAAAGAATGAGAAGCATAACAGAAATAAAAAAGTTTTTCTTAAATCTATGGTGATTTTCTATTTCTACTTTTCTGTTTTCAAGAAAAAAGTTTTTTTTAATTCAGAAAAATTCTTTAAATTAAAAAAAATGTAACGTGTTTTTTATGGCGACTTTCTAGATTCTAGGAAGGGATGAAGTACATTTTTTCTTAATTTAATGGCGAAATCGCCATTAATTTAAGAAAACTTTTGGAGAGCAAACTAGGAAAAAACACCATTGATTTAAGAAAAAAAATCATTTTTCTAAATTTAAGAAAGGTTTTTCATAAAATTCTGTTTCTATGGTCTTTTTTCCTAGATTCAAGAAAACAATTTCTAAAATTCAGAAAATTTTCTAAAATTAAGAAAAAATTTCATTTTATGGCGATTTTCTAAAATTTAGGAAAAAAAAATTTTTGAGTGTAGAGTAACGCGCAACCCTCTTATACATTTCTTGGCCTCGGTTCCACGCCAAGAGTACAGCCGTGCGAGGTCTTCGGACACTATTCTTCTTTTCACTTCCACCGCAAAATTCCAAGAAGAAGGCTGAAAAACGAAGAAGAACGCACATGTGATTTTTGATTTATTTCTGTTTTGTTTTTTGGCTTTAAAGCCGTTTTAACTCACTCTTTGGGTCACAGCACTGAACTAAACACTCAATTATAATTTAATTACTGATTTTGTTTATTTAATAAATCACTTTTAAACAATTTCGGCTTTTATACGACTGCACTCTGCAAGTTTCTAAGCACAAAAGAACACACGCACAAAAGAAACGAACGAGAAACTGCGCATCAGCCATGGAAACGAGAAACGAAGTGGAACAAAAACGGCAAAGTCTCGCAAAACTATCGCAAACGAGCTCAAAAAAGAATGAAAACTGGACATAAGGCTGAAAATAATGTCGCCCGGTTTTTGTTTACTAAACGCTCGTTTTTGAGTCCGTTTGCGAACATTTAACGAGACTTTAGTAAAAGCTCGCGGATTTCTATAGTTTCTAAGTCCGTTTACGAACATTTTGCGATAGTTTCGCTATACTATCGCGCCTTGGTCCGCTGGGAGGGCACTACAAATTTTCCCATCAACCATGGTCAACTGCAAGCTGTGTTTAATTTTAATTTTTTTACCGAACACATTACATAGCGTGGTATTCAACACTTCAATCTTAGCTTTGAAATAATTTTCTTCGTCTTCAGCTAACTGAGCCGTTTCTTTTGCAAATTGCAATCTTAATGGTCTGCAGTACCGTGTTGATAAAGGTCGCGGATTCTTCCAAATTATTTTGGAATTTTTTGGATCATTTTCAATGGTTTTAAGTTGTAATGGCACATATGATGAAACAAAATGACTGGAATCACTCAAATCCTTATTGGAGACTTTCTGTTTGTATTCTGAATGTCCAGAGCTGCCGTCAAATCCCCATTTTCCAATTAAAATAAGGTTATCAGAGCAATCGCTTCCAACGCTTTCAAGAACATCATGCTGAAGTTTTACAATCCGCCTCGCAGTGTGGTCGACCAAGCTCTTTACATCAACTTCAGCTTTGGATTCACTTACAGTGATTTTGTCTGGATAGGTTAATTTTTTAGCTTTTAGCAATTGTATGTAGCTTGGGAATAGGTCACAGGAGGTCTTTGAGTTCACATAGCTTCGAATAAGAAGATATTGATGCTTGCTCAAGTTCGCCTCTATGAGAAGCGATAGGATTTCTTCGATGCTAGCTTTGCTACACATTTCATTTGATTGAAAGTTGCACGATCGTAAATCAGAAGCTGCAGATTCATTAATTAATGAAAGCTCAGCAATCCTTCGTCTCTTAAGTTTTTTTGAAGACTCACTAAAGTCTACTTTCGGACGACCACGTTTAGCAGCTTTGATCATTTCTTGAGGCTTACTGGGAGTGCGTTTCATTAAAATTGTTTCCTTTTGGTTAAGCCAATTAGATTGGAATTGAAGAACTGATGCCTTTTTGCGTTTATATTGTGTCCAAAACAAAGCAATTTTTTTGCAAATGTATCCAATACATATCGTTAACTCGCTCATCTCGGACACATAGCCAATGTTTTCAATATTGCCGTTCACATGATCGATGGTCTTCCGTAATTTTTCAGAATTGGTGCCGATTCCTTTACACCAATAATTAAAAATGTACAAGCGAGTTAAGACGCATTGAGAAGAGTCACCTAGCAAAATTAAATTAATAAAGAAATAACGCTATAAAAATTAAAATTTGAACATAAGAAAAACACGAAAGACGAACATAATGACACAGCACATCTACAATGCAAAACAGCTGATTTGACCTTAAAGAAAAAAAAGAGATGATGTTTGTATATTGTTGATTATGGACACATCTGCAAATATGTGCAGCTAGCTTTAACTTTATACCTTAAGGTATTAACAAATACACTAAATAAAAATTGAATCGGGGAATCTTAGGGGATCACAGTTAAAACTTTATGTAAACACAAAAAGAACGAACACAAAAGCTGCTAAAAACATTAGAAAGTAAACAATTAATTTCATAATAAGGACAACACAAGTTAGCTTTTATAAATATTGCAACTTAGGGCTAGTACTCAATCCAACAAAAAGTCGTCCAAAATCAAAATCTTCATAGAAAAAAAACGTCACAAAATTTTTGGTGGCAAATTTTTGGTTGAAGTTTTTGGACGGCAGTACTCATGCTCACAAAAAAAAAATACTAAAATACTGCTCAAAAAATAATTAATTTCTTAAGCTATCGATCAATTCCGATAACAACTTAGTTAAATCCTTAACGAAAATCGCTTAAATACACTCTCAAAGGCAAAAGACTAATGCCCTCTGCTCATTATGAACGCGTCGCGTTTGCATCCATTTACCGTTGAACGCGACCAAATCCCATACAAAACTTGGTGGCGAGGGGTGGGGAGGGGAGGGTGAAAAATTGTCGCGTTACAGGGCTGGAAAGTGAAATTTGTGGTATTTTCCACCACCATTTATCAGCACTATTGACCAGGGATGGCCCAAAACAGCTGATTGTCAACATAAAAGCCGGCAAAATGGAAAACGGAACAGGTAATTTGTTTGTTTTTAATTATTTAATAGTTTATATTAAAGAATTCTCTTCACAGAAAAAAGAAAAATGCTGTGGACAGCAGATGCCACCGAGTTCCTCCTGTATTTGTGGGAGGAAAACATGGACGGACTTCGAGGTGTTCGGAAGAACACCCACATATACCAGGAGATGGCGGATGAGATGGCGAGCTATGGGCCCAATGCTGTGGAAAAAAATATGCTTATGCTTAATAATTAATAATGTGTTTTGATTTATATTTATGTATTAATTACTTGTAATTAGGTTAAAGGGCTGTGAAATACATGAAGAATACAACATTGCCTTATTAAGTTGTCTGGTCTTGGTTTTCATTAAAATGTACTGCAAGAGCGTGGGATGTGGTGCTTGCTTCCAGCATTTGGGCAATGTGTCCACACATATTTATTGTGTTCAAATGCTGTTCTGAGATTGTATTTATTAGTAATAAATTATTTAAATCCATTGTTTACTTTAGCTCGCAAATGACAATAGCAGAACAGCTGTTTCAGACGCGTTTGCCAATGGAAACACCTCCCGTCCGCCTATCGCGTTGCCAATCGAAAATACCGAAAAATACCGAAAAAACCGCATAGTGGAAAAATGCCTTAATTATAATGACTACTGTAAAGGCATTTTAATCCACTATGCGGGTTTTAATCGGTATTTTTCGGTATTTTCGATTGGCAACGCGATAGGCGGACGGGAGGTGTTTCCATTGGCAAACGCGTCTGAAACAGCTGTTCTGCTATTGTCATTTGCGAGCTAAAGTAAACAATGGATTTAAATAATTTATTACTAATAAATACAATCTCAGAACAGCATTTGAACACAATAAATATGTGTGGACAAATTGTCCAAATGCTGGAAGCAAACACCACATCCCACGCTCTTGCAGTACATTTTAATGAAAACCAAGACCAGACAACTTAATAAGGCAATGTTGTATTCTTCATGTATTTCACAGCCCTTTAAACTTATTACAAGTAATTAATCTAAATCAATATAAGTCTTCGAATAAAAAATGGGTCAGTGGTAAATTCCTACCAGAGCGGATTGACATAAAAATCTAGAAAAATCAGCATAATTCTGAAATAATTAGGAGACGTGTGTGAGGTACAAATTAAAACAATAAACGACCCCAAAGTGCCCCAAAATTCGATTCGTTTTTTTTAAAATTCTTTCTTTTGCCATTTTTCTGTTATAAATGTTGTTAAAATGGTTTAAAAAAATTATGATCATAATCTTATGGCATAGCCGCAACTAACTGCATTTAAATTTTTTGGAAATTCAGCCTCCTTAACCAAGTCCCCAATATTTTCCAATTCTCTTATGCGTGACGTCACGGCCTCCACATATGTTTGTATGTATGTTCTGCTGGCGCACTTTGCATTAAGTCGTAAATGTGTGTATGTAGCATTTTAAGTGTGACCGCGCAGGGGAAAAAATGAAAATACCAGTCACAAAAAATTTAAAATGCGCGGTTAAAAAATCGATTATATCGCAAATCTTTTCATTTGTTTTCAAATGTTGAGTTATCTACAAACTTTGGATTTGTAAAAAACAAAAATAAACAATGATTCGCTCTGCTATGTACACACACACGCACGAAATATGTATATCCAAAAAATCAAGATAATACTGATATCCTTTTGCTAAAAGAATATTTAATTTACATTTCCACAACAGATTTAAGACATTTTGTAACCGATTTTTGTCATTTAAAATTCAAATCGCATTGATAATATTAAAAGAACATTAAATATTCAAACCAATTGATTATCACGCTCTTTATTACACGTGCCTCATATTGTTTAAACAAATGCAAATGTTTAAACAATTTGATTCACGGCGTCCCCCTCCACCTGTCTTCCTGCTATCTAAACTACTTTATAAAAGTCTTCGAATAAAACATGGGTCAGTGGTAAATTCCTACCAGAGCGGATTGACATAAAAATCTAGAAAAATCAGCATAATTCTGAAATAATTAGGAGACGTGTGTGAGGTACAAATTAAAACAATAAACGACCCCAAAGTGCCCCAAAATTCGATTCGTTTTTTTTAAAATTCTTTCTTTTGCCATTTTTCTGTTATAAATGTTGTTAAAATGGTTTAAAAAAATTATGATCATAATCTTATGGCATAGCCGCAACTAACTGCATTTAAATTTTTTGGAAATTCAGCCTCCTTAACCAAGTCCCCAATATTTTCCAATTCTCTTATGCGTGACGTCACGGCCTCCACATATGTTTGTATGTATGTTCTGCTGGCGCACTTTGCATTAAGTCGTAAATGTGTGTATGTAGCATTTTAAGTGTGACCGCGCAGGGGAAAAAATGAAAATACCAGTCACAAAAAATTTAAAATGCGCGGTTAAAAAATCGATTATATCGCAAATCTTTTCATTTGTTTTCAAATGTTGAGTTATCTACAAACTTTGGATTTGTAAAAAACAAAAATAAACAATGATTCGCTCTGCTATGTACACACACACGCACGAAATATGTATATCCAAAAAATCAAGATAATACTGATATCCTTTTGCTAAAAGAATATTTAATTTACATTTCCACAACAGATTTAAGACATTTTGTAACCGATTTTTGTCATTTAAAATTCAAATCGCATTGATAATATTAAAAGAACATTAAATATTCAAACCAATTGATTCTCACGCTCTTTATTACACGTGCCTCATATTGTTTAAACAAATGCAAATGTTTAAACAATTTGATTCACGGCGTCCCCCTCCACCTGTCTTCCTGCTATCTAAACTACTTTATAAAAGTCTTCGAATAAAACATGGGTCAGTGGTAAATTCCTACCAGAGCGGATTGACATAAAAATCTAGAAAAATCAGCATAATTCTGAAATAATTAGGAGACGTGTGTGAGGTACAAATTAAAACAATAAACGACCCCAAAGTGCCCCAAAATTCGATTCGTTTTTTTTTAAATTCTTTCTTTTGCCATTTTTCTGTTATAAATGTTGTTAAAATGGTTTAAAAAAATTATGATCATAATCTTATGGCATAGCCGCAACTAACTGCATTTAAATTTTTTGGAAATTCAGCCTCCTTAACCAAGTCCCCAATATTTTCCAATTCTGTTATGGGTGACGTCACGGCCTCCACATATGTTTGTATGTATGTGCTGCTGGCGCAGTTTGCATTAAGTCGTAAATGTGTGTATGTAGCATTTTAAGTGTGACCGCGCAGGGGTAAAAATGAAAATACCAGTCACAAAAAATTTAAAATGCGCGGTTAAAAAATCGATTATATCGCAAATCTTTTCATTTGTTTTCAAATGTTGAGTTATCTACAAACTTTGGATTTGTAAAAAACAAAAATGAACAATGATTCGCTCTGCTATGTACACACACACGCCCGAAACAGTCCAAAGGAATGCGATGGAATGCATTGGATGGAAGGACAATGGTTGTTTTTGCAAGTTTTTGTTTTTTATTAAATAGTTTTCATACACAAAAAAAAATTTGATTGGTAAAATTTACGTTTACGGATAGTTACGTAACTATAAACAAATATTTACGTTTTTTTTGCGAATTGTGTTTATTTGTTGTTGTGAAAGTAATTATTTAATTGGTAGAATTGAACATTTTTGTGGTTGAGAACGGTTTTACAATTATATTGGTTAATTTTACCAAGTTTTTTTTTGAGTGTAGGACATAATACTGTTGTTTTTGTGGAAACTAAGAAACAAAGTTCTATAAAATGATTTCTCGGCTTTTAGGCTAATCTTGGGAATTTTTAAAATTTTAAATAAGTAGTAAAGGTAAAGTTATGTCAATATATGTAGCTATTCTACATACATACATACATACATACATACATATTTTCAATCTTATTTTCCGCGGGCGAAGCTGCGGCCCACCTTGCTAGTACATAAATATAAATCAAAACACATTATTAATTAATTAACAGTCAAATATGGCCTACTCCCGCATGTTTCGCTCAAACAGCTTGAGAACCCTTTCTTGGAAGCCCCTAGCTCCTCGGCGATCCCCTGCATCAAGCATATTTATTCCACAGCATTGGGGCCATAGCTCGCCATCTCATCCGACATCTCCTGGTATATGTGGGTGTTATTCCGAACACCTCGAAGTCCGTCCATGTTCTCCTCCCACAAATACAGGAGGAACTCGGTGGCATCTGCTGTCCACAGCATTTTTCTTTTTTCTGTGAAGAGAATTCTTTAATATAAACTATTAAATAATTAAAAACAAACAAATTACCTGTTCCGTTTTCCATTTTGCCGGCTTTTATGTTGACAATCAGCTGTTTTGGGCCATCCCTGGTCAATAGTGCTGGTAAATGGTGGTGGAAAATACCACAAATTTCACTTTCCAGCCCTGTAACGCGACAATTTTCCACCCTCCCCTCCCCTCCCCACCCCTCGCCTACAAGTTTTGTATGGGATTTGGTCGCGTTCAACGGTAAATGGATTCAAACGCGACGCGTTCATAATGAGCAGAGGGCATTAAGGGCTATTTGTGCATCTTAGTTTTAATCTAGAAAGATACACATATAAATAGTTCACAGTTGGACAACAAGCCATAATAATGAAAGCATGTGTTCTAAGATACATTTATAAATACCTTCTCTACGATTTTCCATTATCAAAAATAATTAACTACAAGCTACAAATGCTCCACAAAATAAGCAGTTAAAGTCTGCTAATATTTCTCACTAATTTACGCTCAGAACAAAGTCAATCGAACAGCTGACTTTGTTCGTTTATCAACACTATGGTGTTGTTAGTAAAAAATCTTGGAATGCGGTATTTGGCTAACTAGGGTATGTAAATTCAAAATATTTTTTTAAAATAATTTTTAAAAAAAGTTGATTTTATGCCAATAAAATTGACATTTTTCCCATAGTGCATTCATTAAAAAGTTATTCGCGATTAAAGTTTTAATTTGGTCAATTATTGCCAAACCTTATTTCCAACTGGCACAAGGTCACCAAATTAAGGTAAAGTAATGAACTAGCGTTTTTATTTCCGGTGCGGAAGTTTTAATCGAAATATTTTTAAGTTGATGAAGCTTGAAATGTATTGATTTATTTCCTAAATTTGACTCTCCATAATCGAACAGATTTTTACTACAATTAAAGGTATCCGAAATAATATTAAAATACTAAATAATTTTTATACTAAATAATTTTTCCTTCAAAATTAAGTGCAAAAGAACATCGCAGATACATCTTCATATACATCCTGCATAATTTCAGCAATAAAGTTATCCGTAACATGAAAATATTTAAGATCAAAATATACAGCTGGATTTTATGCCTGTTGCTTTCATTTAAAGCCAAAACGTTCTCATAATTTTCCTTAGTTCTTAAATGCTCTGGTAAAGCAACACCTTCCTTGACAGTATTTTCCTTAGAAAGTGTACAAAATCGACAATAAAATGTGGCTTTAAAAGGCGTCGTAAAACCAAGTAATTCGATTTCGCCCAAATTGTCCCCAAGAATATGGGAAAGTATGAAGTAAACTTTTATCGGACCCTCGTTTGTACTTATTTCTATTCCAGTTTCTTCCAGACTTTTAAAAACGTCAACTAAAGGTTTAAGATATTTAAAAAATATTAAAATATTTTTTTGCATAATTGCTTTTAAAATAGGCAGCAACAAACACAAAATCAAATTTGGAAAGTAGATGCTGAGGAAGTATTGGAAATGTGTAATATACCCCACATATTGTCAATGCCTACATGGCTTCCTAAGGGATTGTTTACTTCGAAACCATCCAAATATAAGAAATTTGGAATATCGTATTTTTGTTCAAAGTTGGAAACTATAAAAGCCAGAAGATTGGCATTTTGCATGCAGATTCTAGGAGTTCCTACCCAGCGCAAGTTTATTTCAAAAAGGTGCCACGCCCCTCTAACGCCCGTAATCGCTTAGAAACGATTTTACAAAATTTAAAAATTTCGGAAAAGTAAAAATGCTGTTTTGTTGTGTTTATAAATACCTATCGAAATGTAGAAGAAATTTTTCAAATCGGACCATTCGTTAAAAAGTTATGCCCGATCAAAGTTTAATATCTCCATCTCCCTCGCACTCCCTTTAGCTGAGTAACGGGTATCTGATAGTCGTCTTTCTATTGCAAGTAGTATATAAGTCGGAACCAGCCGAATCGGAAAATTATATCTAATAGCTCCCATTTTTCAAATCGGACCATTCGTTAAAAAGTTATGCCCGATCAAAGTGTAATATCTCCATCTCCCTCGCACTCCCTTTAGCTGAGTAACGGGTATCTGATAGTCGGACATTTTTAACGAATGGTCCGATTTAAAAAATTTCTTCTACATTTCGATAGGTATTGACAAACACAATAAAACTGCATTTTTCCTTTTCCGAAATATTTAAATTTTTAAAATCGTTTATAAGCTATTGTGGGCGTTAGAGGGGGTGTGGCACCCTTTTGAAACAAAATTGCGCTGCGTAGGAACTCCTAGAATCTGCATGTAAAATACCAATCTTCTAGCTTTTATAGTTTCCGAGAACTCAGCGTTCATACGGACGGACAGACAGACGGACATGGCTATATCGACTCGGCTAGTGACCCTGTTCAAGAATATATATACTTTATGGAGTTGGAAATGCTTCCTTCTAGCTGTTACATACTTTTGCACGAATAAAATATACCCTTTTACTCTACGAGTAACGGGTATAAAAAGATATAGATAGCTACCCTGAGGTATACCACCACAAACCTCTTCTCTGGAATTAAGAAAATTATGATCCACTCAATATTTTATGAGGATTTTGTTCAAGCCTGAGTAGGAGATCTAGGGTTTTCAGACACACAGCATTATAAGTATCCACGATATCTAGAAATACTACACTAAGGGAAAAAACCAAGTCTACATTTAAGAAAAAAGTTCTGAATTTTAGAATTTTGTGTTCTTAAATTTTGCACTCATAAAAACAATCGTTTTTTAACTTTCAATAAATTTCGGACTACAGCGTGGCCTAGCGGCTAGATGCGTTGATACTTAAAATTTAAATTATTACCCTAGGAGAGCGCAGGCCCGTGTTTAAAACCTCCAAATGACAAGCTGCAAATATTTATACTTATACCCTTGCAGAGGATATTATGATTTCAGTCAGAAGTTTGCAACGCAGTGAAGGAGACGTTTCCGACCTCATAAAGTATATATATTCTTGATCAGCATCACTAGACGAGTCGATCTAGCTATGTCTTTCTGTATGAACGCTGAGATTTCGGAAACTACAAAATAAGGCTAGAAAGTTGGGATTACCCACACATATTGTTGGGCTTCCTACGCATTAAAAAGTTATATGCAAAAAAAAGGGGTGTGTCAAGCCTACGCACGACAGAAGTGAAACTTCTAGCTTGAGATTTGGGAGGCTGTAATTCCTTTTTCCTCTGCCTGTACCGCCAGTGGGCCATTGTTTTTGCCATTTTTTCGACCTTTTTATACCCTTGCAGAGGATATTATGATTTCAGTCAGAAGTTTGCAACGCAGTGAAGGAGACGTTTCCAACCCCATAAAGTATATATATTCTTGATCAGCATCACTAGACGAGTCGATCTAGCCATGTCCGTCTGTCCGTCTGTCCGTCCGTCTGTCCGTCTGTTTCTACGCAAACTAGTCTCTCAGTTTTAAAGCTATTGGGCTAAAGCTTTCCCAAAAGTCTTCTTTCTGTTGCAGGTCGTATATAAGTCGGAATGAGCCGGATCGGACAACTATATCATATAGCTCCCATAGCTCCCAACAATCGGGAAAAAAAATGTAAAAAAATTATATCTTGGGTGTTTTTGAACCTATAACCTCCTACTTTTGGAAATGCCATTTTTTATTTAATTCTGAATTTCGAATAACATTTTTTCAAAATCGGACGACTATATCACTTAGCTGCCATAGGAACGATCCGAAAATTAATGGGATTATAAAAGGAAATAAATTATTGCTTCGTTGACTTTTATTGTATTCTCTTCTACTCTGGGATATGACATTTTTTAAATGTTTTCGAATTTCGAATTTCGATTTTAATTTTATCAATATCGAACTACTATATCATATACATATACATAGCTGAAAAATTAGTGATTAATATGAATTATCTGCAAGGGTATATAAGCTTCGGCAGGCCGAAGCTAGCTTCCTTTCTTGTTTTTAATTGTCTTCTCTTCTTTTCTGAAATATATTTGGGTCATTCCATGTGAAACGTGACAGGCCAATTTGGGTCAAATCTCAGAATCAAGCGAAACTTTTTTTTTCGATAGAGGATTGAAATATAAGGATGGGTTTTTTTTTTTTTTTTTAACTCTTACCGTTTATTTTTAAAAAATATTTTTTTAATTAAGCTCCGATTTTTATGATATGCAGCACTTGAGACTCGTTTAAGTTATTTTAATAATTCCAATGCCACTTTGTGGCATATCTTAATATCTTTCAGAAAAATATTTTTAAAAATTTTTAAATTTAAAATTAAGTATTTTTTAAGAAAATTTAAAATTAGAAAACTTCTGTACGCCGGAAAAAATTATCCCCATATTGCTTCATCAATTCTTCACAAAGTGGTAAAATAAAATTTTTGTAATCGCAAGACGTACTAGTAAAGACAGCGATTTTAGTTTAGCGACTTTGCATCAAGCAACTACAGCGCAACGTGTAAGAAGAGAACAGCAATACGTAGCCTGGCGGGTAATTCGAATCTTTCATTTTTATACCCTTGCAGAGGGTATTATGATTTCAGTCAGAAGTTTGCAACGCAGTGAAGGAGACGTTTCCGACCATATAATATAAAGTATATATATTCTTGATCAGCATCACTAGCTGAGTCGATCTAGCCATGTCCGTCTGTCCGTCCGTCTGTCCGTCTGTTTCTACGCAAACTAGTCTCTCAGTTTTAAATTTATCGGGCTAAAACTTTCCCAAAAGTCTTATATCTATTGTAGGTAGTATATAAGTCGGAACGAGCCGAATCGGACAACTATATCATATAGCTCCCATAGGAACAATCGGGAAAAAAATGTAAAAAAATTATATCTTGGGTGTTTTTGAACCTATAACCTCCTACTTTTGGAAATGCCATTTTTTATTTAATTCTGAATTTCGAATAACATTTTTTCAAAATCGGACGACTATATCACTTAGCTGCCATAGGAACGATCGGAAAATTAATGGGAATATAATAGGAAATAAGTTATTGCTTCGTTGACTTTTATTGTATTCTCTTCTACTCTGAAGCATGACTCTTTTTAAATGTTTTCGAATTTCGATTTTAATTGTATGAATATCGAACTACTATATCAAATAGCTGCCATAGGAACGATCGGAAAATTAGTGATTAATAGGAATTATCTGCAAGGGTATATATATAGAAGATATATAGAAGAGAACAGCAATACGAGCGCGGCAGAGCAGGAATAGTGCTTTCCCTTTCTTACACGTTGCGCTGTAGTTGCTTGATGCAAAGTCGCTAAACTAAAATCGCTGTCTTTACTAGTACGTCTTGCGATTACAAAAATTTTATTTTACCACTTTGTGAAGAATTGATGAAGCAATATGGGGATAATTTTTTTATTCGGAAACCGCGTGTATTCCGGCGTACAGAAGTTTTCTAATTTTAAATTTTCTTAAAAAATACTTAATTTTAAATTTAAAAATTTTTAAAAATATTTTTCTGAAAGATATTAAGATATGCCACAAAGTGGCATTGGAATTATTAAAATAACTTAAACGAGTCTCAAGTGCTGCATATCCTAAAAATCGGAGCTTAATTAAAAAAATATTTTTTAAAAATAAACGGTAAGAGTTAAAAAAAAAAAAAACACATCCTTATATTTCAATCCTCTATCGAAAAAAAAAGTTTCGCTTGATTCTGAGATTTGACCCAAATTGGCCTGTCACGTTTCACATGGAATGACCCATTTTTATTTTATTATTTCAGAATTTCGAATTAAATTTAACATAAATCGGACGACTATATTAAATGGCTGCCTTAGGAAGCATCGATCAAATAATGTCAAAATATAACGTAAACTGCTATAATTTTGTTTGTTGCAAATCTAAGTTTAACATTTTTGTAATTTCAAATTGCAGAGAAATGATCTGCAAGGGTATATAAACTTCGGCTGACCGAAGTTAGCTTCCTTTCTTGTTAGATTTTACTCTCTCAACTTTGTTCGAGCGCATGGTGCAACCATGATGGAACTATACAAGGTGGTCTCGTCAGCTCTGCTGAGAACGTTAAATATGTTTACCTCTCTGTCTCTCTTAAGCGATAGAATGAGATAGGTAGATAGAGACTGGCACAAATAACGTCATGGGTGCAACCATGATGGAACTATACAAGGTGATCTCGTCGCGAGAGCTGCCCTCTTTTGAGGACGTTATTTGTGCCAGTCTCTATCTACCTATTTCATTCTATCGCTTAAGAGAGACAGAGAGGTAAACATATTTAACGTTCTCAGCAGAGCTGACGAGACCACCTTGTATAGTTCCATCATGGGTGCAACTATATGTCTAAGGTAGTCTCAACGCAAGATCTGCAGCAGAAAGTTGCTTAAATGTACTGAGCATATTTCTGTAAAATTTGGATTCGAAATTTCAACGTAGCCAAATCCCACAGCGTTTGGCGTAAACCATGCTTTTTACAAAAAAAAAAATAATATTAAAAGTTATTTTCGATACGGAAAAGAACGAAGTAATAAGATAATGCCCAAACTTACTAAAAAAAAATTGATCAAAGTGCAATTGTGCAAAGTGCAATAACGATAACAATTAAAATTCTTGAATAAAAAAAGTTCGTCACAATACCCTACAAGGTAGACTTGGAGCAAAAACGGTGTCACTCTCAAACGGCGCAAAAGAAAAAAACGCGAAGTACCAAAAACTGTTGATAAAGATCTCATGTATATGTACGTACAAATATTTGCCTGATTTTATATTCCACTCATCTTCCCTCTGGCACTGCCGAAACACAAATAAATTGAATAGGTTTTTTCTAATTTGCGAACCACCTTTTTAGAAACAACTACCTCACGAACAAATTACGGGACTTCTTATTAATATTACTGTAAATATATTGTCGACACGATAAGAGGAGACGACTACATTTATTTGGACTTTTTGTCATGACGTCATATGTGAGATTCGACAGGTTCGTAATGACCCTACTCGTCACATTACCCCACACTCCCCTACACTAAATATCGAATATTCAATAATTATCGAATATTATTTGACTTATTTTGACTATTTTCCAATAAGTTTTAAACTTAATACATGTTTTTCTTGCAAAATTACTAAAAGTATACTCGTTTAACGCGCACATTGTGCAAAATAAATGAAAACAAGAAAGGAAGCTAGCTTCGGCCAGCCGAAGCTTATATACCCTTGCAGATAATTCCTAGTAATCACTAATTTTCCAATCATTCCTATGGCAGCTAAATGATATAGTAGTTCGATATTGATAAAATTAAAATCGAAATTCGAAAACATTTAAAAAGAGTCTCGTGAGAGATACATAAAAGTCAACGAAGCAATAATTTATTTCCTATTATATTCCCATATTTCATAGTTCCTATGGCGGCTATATGATATAGTCGTCCGATTTTGATAAAATGTTATTCGAAATTCAGAATAAGATAAAAAATGGAATTTCCAAAAGTAGGAGGTGATATGTTCAAAAACACCCAAGATATAATTTTTTTACATTTTTTCCCCGCTTATTCCTATGGGAGCTACATGATATAGTTGTCCGATCCGGCTCGTTCGGACTTATATACTACCTACAAAAGAAAGAAGACTTTTGGGAAAGTTTTAGCCTGATAGCTTTAAAACTGAGAGACTAGTTTGCGTAGAAACAGACGGACAGACGGGACAGAACGGCTAGATCGACTCGTCTAGTGATGCTGATCAAGAATATATATACTTTATAGGGTCGGAAAAATCTCCTTCACTGTGTTGCAAACTTCTGACTGAAATCATTATACCCTCTGCAAGGGTATAAAAATGAAAGATTTGAATTACCCGCCAGGCTACATATTGCAGCCCTGAACAGTTGTTTCCAGGCAGCATATTACATTTGTAAATTGGCAAGAATTCTTTCTCTAGAGTACTTGCGAAGACATAAACTGCGAGAGGCTAGGATGCAGAGGAGAATCCTTAGAAGCGGTTTAACACGGTGGTCCATGCAGCAGTGGTCACAAGAACGCGGTCGCCCCGAGTAAATCCTTTGGCAATGTCGATATTATCGCGAATGAATCGCAAGAATATGGCGTCTTGCGCTGGTGACCTATGTTTACCCCTGAAAATTAGCAACGTTTATTAGTTTAAATTAATAACAAACAAAAATTGTTTACTTTTACTTACATGTCTTCTTCTTCTTCACAGCTGGCGTCTTATCCGGCAAAAAAGCTGACATTTTTCAAGACAGTGCTGCCAACTTTTTGCAAAGGCGGCATGTTTTTTGTTATTTTCTCAATAACTACAACTTCTTTTAACATGAAAGTTTTACCAGAAATATATTATATTTTTAACCACAATTCTAAATACCTTTGAATAAATAATTCGTTAACACAACATTTCGATAACTACTCCGAAATTTGGTATTTTAAAGTTCGAGCTAATTGGTAACACTGTCAGGTTGGACGGTTTGCCGACGGTTTTATTTTAGCTAATTTTTTCGAGAGGTTTTATAAAAAGCATATTTTTAAATATAACCCGAAGTAAATATAAAAATTGTAGTATGCAGATAGTTCAAAAAATGCATTAGAGTTGGGGGCTGTCCAGTTGGTTTATTTTATCAAAACGTCCGGCAAAATACGGGGGATTTAGAAACCGTCAAAAATTACGTCTGTGACACCGAGATTTGCTTTTGGGGGGAAATTTGGTTGGAAGAGATTTCTGTGACACCCCCGATACAGCCGACTTACAGTGGACCAAAAAACACATTTTTAATCTTTGTCGAGCTGCTGCGCTGCCATTACTTATCCAATCATATTGATTTGTATGGCAAAGTTAAGCTCTGATCTATTGACTTTAAAATTAAACAAAAACTGGCCCAATTGGGTGGATATGTGCCGAGATATTGGAAGAAATTCGAAAGAAGTCCGATATTTAACATTTTGAACTTTAAAAAATCTTTAAAAAAAAACTGTGCCATCGAAAAAAAAAATTTCTGGTATTTTCGTGATTTGGGGGTCCAACACTAACAGAATTTGCCATCAATTGCTTTGGAGCTCTCCAAGAATATTATTCTGTAAACTAGTGATATTAATTAAAAGTGTACTATGTACTCCTATAAAGTTCCAAAGTTGCAATAAATTACCAACACAGCACAAATTTGGTAGAGGCGTAGTAAGAGCGGAGTGTGGGGTACGGGAGGTTAGGCTCTCCCCCAGTCAGCAATATGTATGCATACTCGTTATTTTATTATAAAACTCAGGCAGTAATCGTTATTGATGAGCAAAAAAAAAGAAAAATCATCAATAACGATTATGTGTGAGTTTTATTTTATAAAACTCAAAATAAAACTCAATTCGCTTTTGCGGCCATGGTATTAAGAATTTAAATATGGTTTAAATTGGTCCTTCTTCGTTTAGCCATGTAGTTTCAATACATGAAATAAAAAAAATTATATTTTAACATTAAGCTATTTTAAAAATTGATTTAAGGTGAAAAATGGGCCTTTTTGTACAACTTTTTTGTGAAGGCAGGATAAATATTGGTTTTTATGGATCTGATAACTTTCGATTAAGTTGCAAGATCTTTGAATCTTTAATCCATTAAATAATAAAATATTAAAAAATAATTATTTAAATATGTTAGATAAAATACAAATAAAAATTTTTTTTTCTTTAATTTAATAATCTTTTATTTTTATTAAATACTTTTTTTTTAAAAATTAAAAAAATATATTTAAAAAAGTTAAAATAATTACATAATACAAAAAAATAATAAATAAAAAAATTTTAAAATTATTGTTTTTGAAATGGAGGGTTAAATAAATAATTGTGGTTTTTTTATAGATTAAAAAATGACTTTTTACTTTTTGTCATTTAAAAATTGTCAAAACACTTACAACTTCACTTTAAATCATTAAAAATTGTTAAAGGACTAGTAATCGATGAGAATACATGAATTCCATAAGGATCCGACAAGAATAAAAGAGTAGCCCTACTTGCTGCGACGTTTTTACATAGAAAAAAACCGAGGACTTGTTAAAAAAAATACGATATTTAAAAAACTAAAAATGGCTCCAACTTTTCACAAAAACCGATTGTAACTAACAATATGGCGCAAGTATTAAAATAAAAAAAAATATTTTTTTTTGTGGGGGCAATGGTTAAAAATTTTGTTAAATCTTATTTGTTTTTATTTTTAAGAACTTAAAAATTTTTTTTTTTAGAAATTTTATTTTGAAAGAAGAGGTTTTAGAGGAATTAATGCAGAAGACATGAAGTCAATCGGATTCATATAACCGGAGATACAGATTTTCAATGAGAGGGTACTTTTTCAAATTTGACAATTTTTGGCAAACTTAAAAAATTTTAACTAAAAAAATAATTTTTTTTCGGTCAAATCCTAATACACGTGTTTACTTATTTTCCGAATAGTACGTGTAAAAAAAGTTTTAGGCAAATCAAAAATGTGACCCAATAAAAGGTGTTCGGTTTGTAAAAGAACCGCCCATATATGTATATATATATATTATTTAGTTATACATCCTTTAGTCCTTTCTGGCAGGACTATTTTTAGGATTGGCTTCGTCCTCTTCAAGAGGACTAAAGATGTCCTTTTTGACCAAGACTATTACTGTGTTTATACGATGCCGAATTCACGCTATCATTTCACGCTTTCATCCGATTCGTTTCTGTATAAACGACATTTCGTCAACACACGAAAGTTGACTATGATTTCAGCCTCAAAGCGTGAATTGGTGGTGCCCAGCCTCTTGTATCCTTTTAACTTAGCACTTTTCACTTTTTAGTTCACGGTTCCTTTTTAGGCCGATTCTTTTGTTTCTCCCTTTGCGAATGCGGCTCTTTATAAAGGGTTTTCGGGACTAAAAATGCAAAGAGGTGAATTCCAGCGTTCCTATTGAAATTCCCGTTCCATCCAGAATCTCTTCTCATCAATGCACCCAGCTTGATTTTCTCCATGGTGAAATAAGAGTTCAACGCCGGTGCATCCAGCTGCAAAGTGTCCAATTTCCGTATGTCAGCGTTATTTAAAATCAGGCCAAGCTAGTGCATCCACCTGTTCACCATAGGTGTCATTTCTTGTTTCCGCATTCGGCGCGTGCCGACGGCCACGTGGAACATTTCTGCATGCTAAGCGTCTTCCACAAAAATTATGTAACTTAGAAGATGGGGTTGGATACTCTTACGTAATTAACGACAGTGGCTGACACGCGACCTTATTGGTCTTGCACCTGCTGCCTGCATGATCAATTACATAACTGATTGTTCCTGAATGATCTTCTTCGTATGATGCACTTGGTAGATGTATCACTTTCCCAAAAGTCTTTATTCTACTGCAGGTAGTACATACGTCAGAACGAGTCGGATCGGACCACTTTAACTTATGGCTCTCATAGGAATACTCGAATATTATACACACAAAAAAAAAACTTGGTAAAATCAACTGTAATAATTGTCAATCAGTCCCCAACTGCAAAAATAGTCAATTCTACTAAGTAAATAGTTACTTTCACAACAACAAATACACGCAATTAGCAAAAACACATTCCTATATCCTTGACAAAATTGAAAATTTTTTGCGGTCGGGGTCTTTTTGACAATTTTTTTTTTTGTGTACGGTTTTTCTTTGGAAGTAGGCATTTTGACTTTTGGCAATTTAAAAACCAAATCTAAAAATGGGCAATAATATATATGTTATACCTGAAACGGGACCCATCGAGATAAAGCTCCCACTGTGGAGTGCTCTATAAGAACGCTAATTAAATGGTAACTGCTAGGGTATACAAACTTCGGCATTCCGAAGCTAACTTCCATTCTTGTTTATATTAAATTTGACTATTTACTTAAATTAAAATAAATTTTCTTGTAGGACGACGACGTTGCAGCAGTTCGAGATGGTACCCTGAGCATCCATCGCTTAAAGAAGAGTCTAGATGACCCACACGCACGCGAAATCACTACCTTAAAGATGGAAATCCAACAAATCATGAAGGGGAATTATGACTACTTTATGCAGAAAGAGATTTTTGAGCAGCCCGACTCCGTGGTCAACACGATGCGTGGGCGAGTCCGTTTCGACGGAAACGCGATTGTGCTCGGCGGTATCAAGGAATACATTCCGGAGATTAAACGCTGTCGCCGTCTTATGCTGATTGGGTGTGGTACTTCTTACCACAGCGCCGTAGCCACCAGGCAGCTGCTCGAAGAGCTTACTGAGCTGCCCGTAATGGTCGAGCTGGCCTCCGACTTCCTGGATCGCAACACACCTATTTTCCGCGACGACGTCTGCTTTTTTATATCACAGTCTGGAGAGACTGCAGATACTCTGATGGCCTTGCGGTACTGTAAGCAGCGGGGAGCCTTGATTGTAGGCATCACGAACACCGTTGGCAGCAGCATCTGCCGCGAATCCCACTGTGGAGTACATATTAACGCCGGTCCAGAGATTGGAGTAGCTTCGACTAAAGCCTACACCTCACAATTCATTTCCTTGGTGATGTTCGCGTTGGTTATGTCGGAGGATCGTCTTTCCCTTCAGCAGCGACGGTTGGAAATTCTGCAGGCGCTTTCCAAGCTGGCGGACCAGATTCGAGCCGTTCTCAAACTGGATTCAAAAGTTCAAGAGCTGGCCAAGGACCTTTACCAACACAAGTCGCTTCTGATAATGGGTCGTGGCTACAATTTTGCAACCTGCCTGGAAGGCGCTCTGGTAAGAATCCATCTTAGTCTTTCAAGACTCCCCTTTAACCTCTCCAGACTCTTTTCTTTTCAGAAAGTCAAGGAGCTAACGTATATGCACAGTGAGGGCATCATGGCCGGTGAACTCAAGCATGGCCCACTGGCCCTCGTGGATGATTCAATGCCAGTTTTGATGATAGTCTTGCGCGACCCGGTCTACGTCAAGTGCATGAATGCTCTGCAGCAGGTCACATCACGCAAGGGCTGCCCGATTATTATCTGTGAAGAAGGAGATGAGGAGACTCAGGCGTTCTCCTCCCGACACTTGGAGATTCCACGCACCGTTGACTGTCTGCAGGGAATTCTAACTGTAATCCCAATGCAACTCCTGTCCTACCATATTGCAGTGCTGCGCGGATGTGACGTTGACTGCCCCAGAAACCTAGCCAAGTCCGTGACGGTTGAATAAGAGAACTACAAGTTCGAAACACAAAATTTTCGGATATCATTTTGCCTTTCTGCATGATAATCTCTACTTTTCCTCGATGAACACATTGCACCATTATTATGAAATATTACCACTTATCGCGTAATCGTCAAGAAAAATAAAATTTATTAATAACTATGTATTAACTGGTAATTGATAATTTGGTATTGGTAACTTATACTATAGAAGGGGTAATATCTTGGACGTTGATGCACTATGGTCAGTACAAACAAGTGGCCCTTACGACACCAAGCAAAGCTTGTTACGCGCGGAGCCCTAAACCGTTTTGGGCAAGTAAGCGGAATCGCGGACATGGAGAAAATACGATTTAACAATAGACAGTTTAAAATACATGCTTATAAAGAATTTATAAATTATTTGAAGACAGAAAATACATAAGTTTATTATAATTAGTAGCATTGGGGGTATCAAACAGTAAGACGTGGCACAGTGAATTATAGTCGTCACACAGAACACGAAAAGGATCATGCAGGGCATAATTAGATCTACATATTGGCAGGGACAACGGACGAAAACGGCGAACTGTTCTACAGGGTACATTCCAGTTAAGTGAACTAAGAAGGAAAGGGGAGTCGACATCACCATTAATAAGTTTATGTAAGAACATAACTCCATGACACTTTCTACGATGGTAGAGGGTTGGTAAGTCGAGCAGGCGCAACCTCGCAAGATAAGAGGGCAGTCGACTACCTGTGTCCCAGTGTAATCCCCTCAGGGCAAATAAAAGGAATTGTTTTTGGACAGACTCTAACATATTTTGGTAACAGCTAATTTGAGGAGACCATATACAAGAGCAATATTCCATAGACGGACGAACAAGAGAAACATACAAAAGCTTTGTTGTGTACGGATCATCGAACTCCTTTGACCAACGTTTCACAAATGCAAGAAGACTTCTGGCTTTATTAGATATAGTAGATATATGGTCTTTAAAACTAAGTTTATGATCAAATAAAACGCCAAGATCCTGAACTGATAAAATTCGTTCAAGGGCGTTATTTCCAATAGAATAAGAAAACAGAGATGGATTACAACGATAAAAGGTCATAAAGTTACATTTAGAATAGTTTAAATTTAACATATTAATCATGCACCACGTATACAAACAGTCAAGATCTAATTGGAGGTCATTAAATGAGCTAGGCAAACACATGGACAAACATAGCTTGACATCATCAGCATACATTAATACGGTAGACGATTTTATAACATTAGGTAGATCATTAATCATTAAGCCAAAGAGTAAAGGACCCAGGTGGCTACCCTGTGGCACTCCAGAAGTAACATTAATTATTTTGGAAATTCTATTGTTAAAACAGACCATTTGAGTTCTATTAGAAAGGTAGGAAAGTATCCAGTCAAGTAGGTTTGGAGGAAACCCTAAACGGGACAATTTAAAAATAAGAAGTTTATGGTTCACAGAATCAAAAGCTTTAGAAAAATCAGTATAAATCACATCAGTTTGATGATGTGCCAGGAAGCCTCTAGTAATTAAAGATGTAAATTCTAATAGGTTTGTAGAAGTAGAGCGACGTCTAGTAAAGCCATGTTGACACGGAGAAATAATAGACTTAATAGACTTAATGAATCTTATTTCTCAAACATATTGAATGCAACAAGCTTCTCCCAAGGAAATCTACCCATTAACATCAATGGTCGCGTTCAGCAAAACAACAACACCACTGATCACTGATGGATTACAGTGATCACTGATTACTGTGATCAATTTTGTTCTGCTGAACGCGTTTGATACATACATGTAAATAAGATATCAAGCAGTGCTCGCGCAATTTACAAAAAATATTTTTTTCGTCCCGCAACTGCAGAACTGCTCACATCTATCGTGGATACATAAAAATGAAAAATGGCTGAACAATTCTAAAGAGTTCCACAGAATTTATGTTTATATTCTAATTTCAGTCAGATGTTTGCAACGCAGTGAAGGAGACGTTTCCGACCACATAAAGTAAATATATTCTTGATCGGCACAAAAAATGAGCCAACAATTTTTTTATGGATACATTTTATTTATAGATTTTTTAAAACATTGTCGACCTTTAGCTCACGATATACTCAATGTACCCTAATCGTATATTCGGGTGAATATATTAGTGAAAACTTATATCGCCTAAATTGGTTAAGTGCTCACTATTGGAAATGCTCATTGATTAATTTCCTTTTTAGTCGAGTAATACACAAAGAAAAGAAACAGTCTAAAACACGAGCGAATGTTACAGTCGAGTGCCTCGACTATTAAATACCCGTTACTCAGCTAAAAAACTTAAATATAAATATGCCTTCTTGTATGTTTTTCGTATGTATGTATTTATGTTTTCCATTTAAAATAATTATACCCGTTATTCGTAGAGAAGGAAGCATTTCCGACCCTATAAAGTATATATATTCCTGATCAGGGTCACTAGCCGAGTCGATATAGCCATGTCCGTCTTTCCGTCCGGATGAACGCTGAGATTTCGGAAACTATGTATAAAAGCATTGGCATTTTGCATGCAGATTCTAGTAGTTCCTACGCAGTGCAAGTTTGTTTCAAAAAGGTGCCACGCCCCCTCCAACGCCCACAATCGCTTTAAAAGCACTTATGCATGTTTAAATATGTAAATATTTCGGAAAAGTAAAAATGCAGTATTATTGTGTTTATCAATACCTATTTATTATTTTTATGGAATTTTGAAAAAAGTGGCAAAAACTTTATTGGCGCCTTGGGCACTAAATCACTTTTTCGATTTTGTCCTAGAAAGTTGCGACCCATACCAATCGACAGGTAATTGATCAACTATTACAAACATGTAACCCTTTTTCAAATCAAAAAATTTTTGTAAAAGTTATGACCCTTCAAAGTTGACAAATTTTTCACTTTGAAAAAACACACCGTTTTTAGGTAATTTTTCGCACTTCCGGGGGGTATATCTTAAAAACTAGGTATCGAATCGCTTTGCTTCTTTTTTCCACTCATTGGTGTGTTAGTTAAGAGTAAAAAAGTAAAACAAATTTTAGTTTGCCAGCCGCATTTCTTAGTTATGCGTTATTTGCGAAACGTCCATTTTTTCCATATTTTCCAACTTTGATGGAAAATAAAAAATAATTATTTAATATTATATTTTTTATACTTCTCTAAAACGTTATTTGGACTTTCTTCTTGATATTATGAAAGTTGTAGCTGCGTCCGCGGTTTTAAGAGCCAAAAAAGGTAAAAAAGTCATGGTCCCAGAAATTGCATATGGCGCAACCTTGTGAAAGATTTGTCCAAAACATGGTTTTAAATTCCTGAAAATTTGATATGATATTCAACAGCTCGATATAAGAAACATCAGTTCTACCACTTTTGGAAAAACCCGCTAGTTAGCGGGAAAACAGCTATAAATAGCTAAAATACGGAAGGCCGTAACTTCTAAACTACTGAAGCTACATACTTGTGCTGTATCTCGTTTGAAAAGTATTTTAAAATGCTTAAACGCCTCCTATATGCAATTTGTGTAAATGTAATATTTAACAAGAGAGAACGCAATAGTCGGGTTGGTGTCCCGACTATCTAATACCCGTCACTCGGCTAAAGGGAGTGCGAGGGAGATGGAGATATAAACTTTGATCAGCTATAACTTTTTAACGAATGGTCCGATTTAAAAAATTTCTTCTACATTTCGATAGGTATTGATAAGCAGAACAAAACTGAATTTTTTCTTTTCCGAAATATTTAAATTTTTAAAATCGTATATTTGCTATTGTGGGCGTTAGAGGGGGCGTGGCACCTTCTGGAAACAAACTTGCGCTGCGTAGGAACTACAAGAATCTTCATGCCAAATACCAATCCTTTAGCTTTTATAGTTTCCGAGATCTCAGCGTTCATACAGACAGACAGATAGACGGACATGGCTATATCGACTCGGCTAGTAACCCTGATCAAGAATATATATACTTTATAGGGTCGGAAATGCTTCCTTCTAGCTGTTACAAACTTTTGCACGAATACAATATACCCTTTTACTCTACGAGTAACGGGTATAAAAATATATGCACAAAACAAATTTTTTTTAACTTTTTTTTAGCTTTGGTTTTTTTCTCAAAAACGGCTCTAACGATTTCCTTTAAAACTTTAAACTGTATAGCCCTTGAGATTCCTTAAATTTTGGTATATATCATGTTAATGTAAAAAATCACGTTTAAAAGTTATTCAGAAACGAAAATAGAAACTTTTGCCAGCTCAAAACAACTTACGCTGCCTAAACATTGAATTTAGGATGTGCGAATCCAAACTGTATTTTAGGGTCATGGAATCACAACCTTGTCACAGAGTTAGAATCTAGTAATTATAGTCCAGAAATGTTAAGTCTATTGGATTTACCAAGTTTACCAAATTGTGACCATTATTTCAAAAAACATGAAATATAAAAATATTTTATTTTTAAAGAACTTTAATTTATTTATTTTTTGTTTTTTTAGTTTTTAAAAATTAAAACATAAAAAAAAACTAAACAAAACAATATTTACAAAAAAAAAATTTTTTTTTAAAAACCCCATTTTTTTTTTTTAAATAATTTTTAAAAATTGCAACATAAAAAAATAAACTAAAAAAACAAAAACTTTTAAAAAAAAAATTTTTTTTGTCGGAAAAAAAAGGATTTGTTTTGAAATTCTGACTTTGCCGATTTGTAAGTACGCCTCTGCCACGCCCACTCCCTATCTCAAGCAATAACTTGAAAGGTGGATAATTATCTATCATTTGCCGTTTACATCATTCAATTATCTTCACTGGTTCAAAAGTTATGATTTATTCCCAAAAAAAGTCAAAAGGCGCCACTGTGCGTCGCCGGTTTCTGTAACACCCCTGTATGAAACCAACTTTATTTTGTTAAGAAATAATGTAGAAACTGTCTGAACCTAACTTACATGGAATATCTCAAAAACTCTGGTTGTAGCACTCTTTCAAAGTCAAAAATCATTTTTTTCATATTTATACCCGTTACTCGTAGAGTAAAAGGGTATATTGTATTCGTGCAAAAGTATGTAACAGCTAGAAGGAAGCTTTTCCGACCCCATAAAGTATATATATTCTTGATCAGGATCACTAGCCGAGTCGATCTAGCCATGTCTGTCTGTCCGTCTGTCCGTCTGTCTGTCCGTATGAACGCTGAGATCTCGGAAACTATTAAAGCTAGAAGATTGGCATTTTGCATACAGATTCTAGGAGTTCCTACGCAGCGCAAGTTTATTTCAAAAAGGTGCCACGCCCCCTCTAACGCCCACAATAGCAAATATACGATTTGAAAAATTTTAATATATCGAAAAAGTAGGAATGCAGTTTTATTGTGTTTATCAATACCTATCGAAATGTAGAAGAAAATTTTTAAATCGGACCATTCGTTTAAAACTTATGGCTGATCAAAGTTTTATCTCCCTCGCACTCCCTTTAGCTGAGTTACGTTTATTAGATAGTCGGGACACCAACCCGACTACAGAGTTCGCACTCCCTTTAGCTGAGTGACGGGTATTAGATAGTCGGGACACCAACCCGACTATAGCGTTCTCTCTTGTTTTTTTTGTTTTCGGCTAACAAAAAATACTTATACGTACAAATTTCTACATTAAGTACACAGAGAAAAAAACGGAACAATACCCGATTGATATTGTCTCCTCAATTTGTACATACCAATTCTTCCATATTAAAATAATACGAATTCATACCAAAACGATACGAAATCATAGCAATTACAAATGTTGATATGAATCCGTAAACTATTAATATGAAAACTTGAAAGATTGATATGTTTTTCATACCAAATGGGTCACCGAAAAGTCTTCGAAAAAATAGTATGGCTGTGAATTCTGAATTTGTGAGTATTTATGGTATTTCTTAAGGTATTAAATGCATTTCTGGTCTAATTCGCCGCGGTAACACTGGCATTCTACGAAAAACGTGAAACTACAAAGTGAAACATTTTGTGCTGTTTATTTTATTTTACATATGGTTAGTATATATTATTCAATTTAATTTACTTGATGTTTCTTACTGGCATTTGTTTACTTTTTAGAAACTGGAATGCGATATTCGGGGGTCTGTAAAGACGCCATTGACCGTCCCGGGACTCTTGTCAAATGGCTGGCCAGAATGCCAAACTGGGCTACATGTACGGCCCCCGACTAGCTGGTAATCATCTAATGATGAGATACTTGTGGAGCCCAGATTCAGAGTGATCAGCGCCCTTTTATTGCTAAGTTCTCAATACTTGATAATTATTCCATTATTTTTAAAATAAATCATTTATATGAATTTACTAAGGTTTTGGGCTCTATTTAATTACAAAAAGCTAAAAAAAAAAAAAATAAATTTATATAATGATATGAGAAACCATATCCATCTGATGTGAAAACCATATCCATCTAATATGAAAGAAACTCAGTTTGATATGAAAAATACCATTCTGGTACGACATTTCCCATAATTTTGTAGCAAAATTTGATATGTGCGCATAACAATCTATTATGAAAAATACCACATTCATATGTTCGAAAATACCAATTTGTTATGTTCGAAAATATAATTTTGGTATGACCACATATGGGACCAAAATTGTTATGAAAAAATACCCGAATGATGACCATTTTTGGTATTTTTTTTTCTCTGTGTAGGTTCAGACAGTGGACAATTTCATTACAAATATTTCTGTAAAAGCAGCACGATGATCGAGGCATTACTTTATGAGATACACGATCCGCAGCTGAGGAAAACGTAGTTTCGAGAAAAAGGCATTTAATCATCCTGGTATAAGTTCCAAAATAGATCAAATTTATTTGTGAAACTTTCATGACACATTCTTAAAGAGTTATTCTACCAATTTAAATAATATAAAAAAATTGAAGTTTTATTTTTTCTATCTGGGGTGTCACAGAAACCGGCGAAGGATTTGGGTACGGTTGGTGTGGAAACCAACCCATCAAAACCGTAGGTGTCACAGAATCTGTAGAGTTTTCTAGGAGTTTCAGAGTAAATTTGCTCTGATTTTCGGAATATTTTCTTTAATGCCTACTATTCGGTTGGTTTAAAACCGTGTACTTGATTTTCAAACGGTTTCTGTGAAATTTGGTTGGAAGAGATTTCTGTGACACCCCCGTATATTTATCTCTTCCCTTAAACTAACCGAATAGTAGGTATTGAATTTTCCCATATTAAAATAATACGAATTCATACCAAAACGATACGAAATCATAACAATTACGCATGTTTATATAAATTCGTAAAATATTAATATGAAAACTTGAAAGATTAATATGTTTTTTATATCAAATGGGTTACCGAAAAGTCTTCGAAAAAATAGTATGGCTGTGAATTCTGAATTAGTGAGTATTTATGGTATTTCTTAAGGTATTAAATGCATTTCTGGTCTGATTCGCCGCGGTAACACTGGCATTCTACGAAAAACGTGAAACTACAAAGTGAAACATTTTGTGCTGTTTATTTTATTTTGCATATGGTTAGTATATTTAATTCAATTTCATTAACTTGGTGTTTCTTTAACTGGCATTTGGGTCATTCCACGTGAAACGTGACAGGCCAGTTTGGGTCAAATCTCAGAATCAACCGAAACTTTTTTTTCGATAGAGGATTGAAATATAAGGATCGGTTTTTTTTTTTAACTCTTACCGTTTATTTTAAAAAATATTTTTCTAATTTAGCTCCGATTTTTGAGTTATGCAGCACTTGAGACTCGTTTGAGTTATTTTAATATTTGGGATGCCACTTTGTGGCATATCTTAAAATCTTTCAGAAAAATATTTTTAAAAATTTTTAAATTTAAAATTAAGTATTTTTTAAGAGAATTTAGGAGAATTCTTCACAAAGTGGTAAAATAAAATTTTTGCGACTTTGCATCAAGCAACAACGGCGCAACGTGTAAGAAGAGAACAGCAATACGAACGCGGCAGAGCAGGAATAGTGCTTTCCCTTTCTTACACGTTGCGCTGTAGTTGCTTGATGCAAAGTCGCTAAACTAAAATCGCTGTCTTTACTAGTACGTCTTGCGATTACAAAAATTTTATTTTACCACTTTGTGAAAAATTGATGAAGCAATATGGGGATAATCTTTTTATTCGGAAACCGCGTGTATTCCGGCGTGCAAAATTTTAAATTCTCTTAAAAAATACTTCATTTTAAATTTAAAAATTTTTAAAAATATATTTCTGAAAGATATTAAGATATGCCACAAAGTGGCATCCCAAATATTAAAATAACTCAAACGAGTCTCAAGTGCTGCATAACTCAAAAATCGGCGCTTAATTAGAAAAATATTTTTTAAAAATAAACGGTAAGAGTTAAAAAAAAAAAAACCGATCCTTATATTTCAAACCTCTATCGAAAAAAAAAGTTTCGCTTGATTCTGAGATTTTACCCAAATTGGCCTGTCACGTTTCACGTGGAATGACCCATTTGTTTACTTTTTAGAAACGATATTCGGGTGTCTGTAAAGACGCCATTGACCGACCCGGGACGTCCTGTCAAATGGCTCTCCAGAATGCCAATCTGGGCTAGATGTACGGCCCCCGATTCTAATGAAGAAGGACTCTCTGGCGCTAAGCAAAATGAGATACTTTTGGAGCCCAGATTCAGAGTGATCAGCGCCCTTTTATTGCCAAGTTTTTGATACATGTTAATCATTCCATTATTTGTAAAATAAATCATTTATATGAATTTACTAAGGGGTTGGGCTTCATTTAATTACAAAAGGCTAAAAAAAATAAAAATTAATTTATATTACGGGGGTGTCACAGAAATCTCTTCCAACCAAATATCCCCCCAAAAGCAAATCTCGGTGTCACAGAAACCGTTTAAAAATCAAGTACACGGTTTTAAACCAACCTAATAGTAGGCATTGAAGCAAATGTTCCGAAAATCAGAGCAAATTTACTCCGAAACTCCTAGAAAACTCTACAGATTCTGTGACACCAACGGTTTTGATGGGTTGGTTTCCAAACCAACCGTACCCAAATCCGTCGACGGTTTCTGTGACACCCCAGATAATGATATGAAAAACCAAATCCATCATATATGAAAACCATATCCATCAAATATGAAAGAAACTCAGTTTGATATGAAAAATACCATTCTGGTACTAAATTTCCCATAATTTTGTAGTAACATTTAATATGTGCACATAACAATCTTGTATGAAAAATAGCATATTCGAGGGTATCACAGAAATATCTTCCAACCAAATTTCCCCCCAAAAGCAAATCTCGGTGTCACAGAAACCGTTTGAAAATCAAGTACACGGTTTTAAACCAACCAAATAGTAGGCATTGAAGCAAATATTCCGAAAATCAGAGCAAATTTACTCCGAAACTCCTTAAAAACTTTACAGATTCTGTGACACCCACGGTTTTGATGGGTTGGTTTCCAAACCAACCGTACCCAAATCCATCGCCAGTTTCTGTGACACCCCAGATTAATATGTTCGAAAATATAATTTTGATATGGCCACATATGGGACCAAAATTGATATGAAAAAATACCCGATTGTTGACCAATTTTGGTATTTAATTTCTCTGTGTGCATGCAAAATGTCAATCCTCTAGCTTTTATAGTCTCCGAGATCTCACCGTTCATCCAGCAGACAGACAGACAGACATGGCTAGATCGACTCGGCTAGTAATCTTTTTAAGAAACGCTTCCTTCTCCCTGTTCCATACTTTTGCACGAATACAATACACCATTTTAATCTACGATTAACGGGTATATTTACGCAAATATGTATGTAGATCAGCTATATTGGCGTACCTTTATCTACTTATTTTAAATTTAAAAAATTCCTCATTTTTAGCCTATAAGCCGAGAAAAGATTTTATCATAACTTTTTTCATTACTTTTCGCAAAAACAACAGTATTTTGTCCTATGTAAACTACTTTAGAACAAGAGAGAACGCTATAGTCGAGTGCCTCGACTTTAGATACCCGTTACTCAGCTGGTCATGGTAGACCAATCTTTAACAAATATAAATTTTTAAAAAGAAAACAGAATTGACGTGGCGACGGCGCACAGTGGCTCCTTGGTCCAAAAAAGTGCACTAAATCAAATTTTCGACTTTGCGACCCACGCCAATCGACAGGTAAGTGATACACTATTACAAATCTATGACCCTTTTTTAAATCAGATTTATTTTGTAAATGTTATGCCTCTACAAAGTGATCCAATTTTTCATTTTAAAAAAGCACGCAGTTTTTAGGTAATTTTCTGCACTTTCGGGGAGTATGTCTTCAAAACTAGGTATCGCTTTGCTACTTGTTTCCACTGATTGGTTAGTTAAGAATAAAATAGGTAAAACATACTGGAGTTTGCCAGCCTCATCGTTAAATTTTACCATTGTTTGCTCGCAGAGCAGGGTTAAAATTGCAACTTCGCGAACCCACTGGGTTTTATCCAGAAATCGAAACAAAAACGAGTAGCTGGCTTTTTTTCCAAGTGTGTGCTTTATTCCAAGAGTTACGTTAACTTAGTGTTACCAACTCTCTCTTTTCCGTTCTTACCATCGTACATAGGTATTTTTCTTAACTTAGTATTTTATGTAATTTTAGTAAGTTCGTTGCTTGCCGACTCGTTGGGGGTATTATTTATTAGCGATACTAGCTGGGCTACGCCCCTGCTCGCAGCTTTCGAAAGTCAGGCATCGCAACGAACATAAAAAATAAAAAGAATATAATGAAATGACCAAACATCGCCCGCGTTGAAGCGCTGCAAGCCTTCAATCAATTGGTAGAGGTGCTAGGCGGTGTACTGATCGTTTGTACACGCCTTGTTTGGTGTCGACTAGAGCAAAGCGAACCTTGCTATCCGCTCCTTGCGTTACCTCTGTGACTCTGCCTATCAGCCACTTCTGTGGCGGTAAATTATCTTCTTTGATGACGACGATAGTTCCTGGTCGAAGGTTGGCCGATTCCTTTGTCCACTTGACTCTTTGCTGCAGTCCCGCAATATAGTCACGGGACCAGTTTTGCCAAAACCGTTGTTTAATGGCTGATGTAAGGTGCCAGCGTTGAAGGTGCGTTAGTCATCCTCTGGATGAGGAGGAACTGATCCTGGGGGTAGCGCAGCGAGCGTTGTGCCTACCAGAAAGTGGGCTGGAGTTATTGCCTCTCCGTCGTTGGGGTTGTTGCTGTCAGCTACCAGCGGACGCGAATTCAATACCGCTTCCACTTCAACTAGGATCGTTTGAACTTCGTCTTCCTTGAGCAAGGAATTTCCGACGGACTTTAAAAACAGATTCTTAGCGGACTTGACGGCCGCCTCCCATAAGCCTCCAAAATGCAGAAGCAGGCCGACTAGCGCGCGCGGTCCTGCGTGGCAATTAGCGTAGTGCAGGTGCTCGATATATAATTTTACAAAACGATTCCCTTTGGGCATTAATCTCGGAATTTGGCACTGGCTTCTAGATCCGCGTGCGCTAGCGGACCGCCAACTCGAACCAAGGTTAAAGTACGAGTTCCAAAACTTTCGTTGCTGATAAATGGACTGAGGTTTTGGTAAGAGGTAATGGCAAGTTGTTCTTTAGTTTCTTAAATTCGACTGCAAACGATTCGCGCTGAACAGCCTGCGCGATAATAGAAAATGAAAAACTAAGTTCTGCAGCTGATACCACGTGCTCGTTCCACAAGTTCCAGGTCCTGCCGTATACAAAACGAAAGATAAATGTTGTAATTCTCAAGACCTTCACATAGGAAGACAAATATTCGAATACCTGTAGCAAAGGATGATTAGAAACAACAGCAAGCATATGAGCGATTGCTGGCGGTTTCATTTTCAGTTGGCTTTCGAGGGGCATGTTAGCCAAGTGTGGGTTAACTGGCCAATGGGTCGAGTCCATAGACAAAAACGAAGGGCCTTCGAACCAAAGGGACGTATCAATATCTTTGACCGTAGTTCCACAAGAGGGTAGGTCCGCTGGATTGAAGTTAGTCGGGACGTGTCGCCAGACTGTAGTTGGAGTCAGCACGTGAATAGCCAAAATCCTATTTGCGACGAATGTTTTAAGCTTCGACAGATGAGTACTCAACCAAAAGAGAACAACTTCCGAATCCGACCACATGATAATTTGCTCGGCGATGTAAAGACTGAGTGTTTGCACATCACCCCACAACTTTGCTAAGAGGTGAGCCGCCCAGAGTTCTAGCCTTGGAACACTAAGTCTATTGATCGGTGCGACTCTGGATTTGGCAATCTAACCTTTATCCCCTCTGAGGTCACTGACCTTACGTACAAACAACAACCGTAGGCATCCTCTGACGCGTCCGCAAGCCCGTGGATTTGATAAGAGCCACCTAACTGAGTACCGACATGTCGAGGCATTTTTAACGTTTCTAAATCTGCAAAGCATGATGACACTGTATCTCGTCGTCCCATCCAATTTGTAGCGACCATAATTTCTGAATAAAATTTTTTGAAAGGGTAACGACAGGGCAAATGAGTCCTAACGGATCGAACAAACGCGCTGCAAATGAAAGCATGGATCGCTTAGTGGGTGGGTCTTCAAGCTGTAACTTCTGGGCGTTGAATTTGAATGTATCCTGATTTGGACTTCAAGTCCAAGTCCAAGTCCCTAAGTTTTTGTATCGGTGTCTTCGCCAATGAGGGCTTTTGATTCATCGATGAGAGTACAATTCGTGGGCTTCGAATACCCCAAGACAAACCCTGCGGAATCTAAGATCTCTGTGATTTCCCTTCGCAATTTCCTTAGCTCCTGGATGGAATCGGCCCCTGTTAATAAGTCATTGACATAAAAATCATTTGCTAAAGCCTGTGAAGCTAAGGCAAGAGAATCGGAGTATGTCTCGCTAAGCTGTTTCAAACACCGTATTGCGAGGAAAGGAGCACTTGCCGTACCATACGTTACGGTGTTCAAACTATAAATTTGTAGAGGGTCTTGCGGGTTTTCTCGCCATATGATCAGCTGAAACCTTCTATAAGCCTAATCTAATATCACTTGTCTATACATTTTAGTGATATCTGCCGACATTGCGAATTTATGGTCCCTAAATTTAAGCAGCGTAGCATATAGGCAAGGCTGAATCGTAGGCCCTACCAAGAGAATTTCATTTAACGAAATTTGGGAAGTGGTTCTGCACGACGCGTCGAAGACGACTCTTAATTTAGTCGAAGAGCTTTCAGGTCGGAGAACGCACTGATATGGATCGTTGGGTATCCTATTATCTGTAGCCTCCATGTGACCGAGGGCTAAATATTCCTTCATAAACTGGGTATACATCGAATGGTTTAACGGGTTCACTTTCATACGCCGCTCTAAGGAGAGAAAACGGCGTCGTGCTGTTTCATACGAGGAACCGAGACACGAAGGACTCGATTTGAAAGGCAGGCTAACAACAAATTTTCCTGTAGGGTCACGCGAGACGGTATCAGCAAAAGATTTTTCACTCAACACTTGGTCAGGAGTATACAGCTGTGATTTCGTTAAATCAGTTATTCTTTCAATTTCCCAAAACTTCCTTAGCGTGTGATCCAGAATGTTGTCTTCCGTAGCTACTAAAGTAGAGTATGGGATAGATCGTGCCGGCGGATTTTCTTTGCATGTTCCTGATGCTACCCAACCAAAGACCGTGTTTTGTAGGGTTGGACCTGAGTGCTTGTGACGTATTTGCCCTTCCCTAAGCACGTCGAAAAACAAGTCAGCGCCGATCAGCATGTCGACGCGTTTGGGCTTGTAAAAGTAAGGGTCTGCTAGGGGGATATCATTAGGGATCCAATCGGAAGAGATTGCAGTTGCTTCTGGACGATACCCTGAGATCGACGGTGAAATTATGCATTCAACCGCTGCTTCGAAGGAGTTTAGTCGCGACCCAATTGTCGTCTGGACTGCGAAGCTAGCTGAACACGAGGAATTCCCGATACCAGAGAATTTAGCCTCATGTCGGTGACGCTTTAATTGCAAATTATTTACCAATTCTTCCGTAATAAAATTAACCTGAGACCCGGAATCTAGCAAAACTCTAGCGCACAGCTAGGCTCCTGACTGACTTCGAACCTCGACCAGAGCCGTTGCATGTAAGACGTGATCTATTCTTTGAGGCATAGGTTGACTGATCGAGGCGCTTAAGGACTGTTGGTATACCTGATTGGCTATAGTCAGTGGCAATTGATTACCAGACGGTACTTGGGAGGCCGATGTATACCGATGAAGAAGTGTGTGATGATTCTTTTTACGAATTCGACAATGAGATGACTGGCATGTTGAGACATTATGCCCTCTGCGTAGACAATTAATGCAAAGAGGTGCATTCTTTGCGAATTTAAACAGAGCTTCTACCGAGATATTTGCGAAAAATGCTTGTTTCCTTGTTGACCCTGTTTGTAAGCTCTCCTGCACGTCGTGGATTCCTCAGCCTCTAAGTGTTGATAACGTTTATTTAGCGCTTCTGAGCAATCTTTCCACAACGGAATAGAATCGTAACTTAGTTGTTCTTCCCATCGCGACCGCGATTTAGGATCCACTCTAGACATGACAATGTGAATTATCATTGCATTGGCTATATTTTTCTCGTTGCCGAGCGAGAGAAGAGATTCATAGATAGCAGTTACGGTGCCGATGAGAGATCGTAATGCTGCGGCGGATGGCGTGTGCATTGCTGGGATTTCAAACAAGTGAGATATACTTTTAAAGTATATTAGGCACGAATTGTCATAAACTCTAATCATACTCATATACTCGAATGTGTATGTGCGCTGATGACTGAAAGCCCAATGAATTATAATATGTGTTGTACAAATGATTATAATAAAGCTCCTGTGACGAGATGCATCAGCTTTCCGGTGACGATTTGTGGTTAGGACGCAGCTGATGTGCGCTCCCTGTACGAAGTTGGGTTGGAGACCGCTGATGCTCTCCTGCGACGAGATTGGAATTTCGGGCGTACCGATTGTGAGCACCGACGACAAGATGAGTAGGGTCTTCAATCTTTGGTGCACCGATTGTGCTCTCCTAGTCCAAGATTGAAATTCGGAGCTCCCTCCGACGACGAGATGTAGGCTAGGGCCCACAGTTATGCTGCTCCTACGACGAGCAGCATAACTGTGCCCTTACCCATGCACACCGACTATGCGGGCGCTCCAGCGACAAAGATGAAGTTAATGTGCAAATGCACCCAATGTGCGATGCCGATGCGCTTCTTGTTGCGCAACGCACTTTGGCCACGTGCTTGTTATGTAACTCCCGGTGATTTGCGAACTTTCCAGAATTCGCAAATCCGAAAGTATAGATGCCGGATAAGAACCAGTGCGTCAAGCCGGGGGCGCCAATGATTGCTCGCAGAGCATGGTTAAAATTGCAACTTCGCGAACCCACTGGGTTTTATCCAGAAATCGAAACAAAAACAAGAGAGAACGCTATAGTCGTGTCCCGACTATCTAATACCCGTCACTAGGCTAAAGGGAGTGCGAGGGAGATGGAGATATAAACTTTGAACAGGCATAACTTTTTAACGATTTAAAAAATGACTTCTACATTTCGATAGGTATAACTAAACACAACAGAATTGCATTTATATTTATCCAAAATCTTTAAAAATGTGGGCGACAGACACATTTTAGTATCGTTTGTGGGCGATTATGGGTGATTGTGGGCGTTAGAGGGGGCGTGGCGCTCAGCTGAAATAAACTTGCGCTGCGTAGGAAGCCCAAGAATATGTGTTGGTAATCTAGCTTTTGTAGTTTCCGAGATCACAGCGCTCATACAGACAAACAGACGGATAGACGGACAGACAGATCGACTCGGCTAGTGATCCTGATCAAGAATATATATACTTTATGGGGTCGGAAACGCTTCCTTCTAGCTGTTACATACTTTTGCACGAATACAATATACTCTTTTACTCTACGAGTAAGTGTGTGCTTTATTCCAAGAGTAACGTTAACTTAGTGTTACCAACTCTCCCTTTTCTGTTCTTACCATCGTACATAGGTATTTTTCTTAACTTAGTATTTTATGTAATTTTAGTAAGTTCGTTGTTTGCCGACTCGTTGGGGGTATTATTTATTAGCGATATTAGCTGGGCTACGCCCCTGCTCGCAGCTTTCGATTGTCAGGCATCGCAACGAACATAAAAAATCAAAAACAATATAATGAAAAGACCAAACAACCATATTTTTCAACTTTGATGGAAAATAAAAAGTTCTATAAGTTATTTTTGAAGTGAAACTTCTTTATGCGCGTTATGCATTTTCGGGGACGGAGTAAAACCAATTCATGACCGTCACGAAAATCTTCTTCTTCTCTCTATCACCGCTGACGAACGTTCTCTTTGTCCTCTTCTTTCCTCTCTTTGCCCTGAGCGCGCTCGCACATAGTGCAAAAGCACAAACACACATATAATAATATATATAACAACAAGTATAACTCTAAGTTTATGTATAAGCCCAACGATCACTGTTATAATCGTGTATGTATACACAAATGTTATAGTTATGTATGTATACGGAGAGCTAGATTAAATGCAACCCTGTAAACCAGAGAGCGGAGGTAGAGAACGAAGAGAGGGTCATTCGTCGTTTTGCAAGCGTGAAGTGTGCACGCGAAATAAATAACTTAAATCAACAAACAACAACAAATACTATTTAATAATAGCATAACTCGGACCCTTACAAATTCAGAAGTGGGCGTAACCAAAATGAATAACATTTCAGAGTTAAACTCAGTGTCGGTAGTGCAGTTGAAGAGATGGTTGGAAGTGCTAAATATGCCAACAAAGGGTACTAAAGACGAACTGATTCTGCGGTTAAACACAATGAGCAATTCTGGACAAATTGAACAGGAAATTCAAAAAGAAATGCATAATTTCGTTGCTGCTTCGAAGCCGGTACAAACTGGCCAACAACAAGGCCAACAATTATTGTCGGGATCGTATGACAAAGAAGACGACGCAAATACCCAAGCTGAAAAACTAACGGATTCTTTCAACGAAGACGAAGAGAATGACAACCAGCAAGAGAACGAGCAGCTACATGTCGAAGTGCGCAAGACAGAAAGAGCTGTCGATATAGCCAGCGAATTGCGCCAGCTAATACAAAGCGTCGAACTACAGTGGTCACAGCTTATTTCAACCAGTTACCAAAACTTTAACATCCCAAAAACTAAACAAAACATTATCAAAAAATTTAAACGCAGAATACATCTATGATGAACACATTATGTAATAATTGTAGATTTTAAAAATTTTACAAATATTTTTTATGAATAATACAAAAAAGCCCAAAAAAAGGCCAAGCTTATTCAACCAGTCAACAAAAAAATCGAATAAATAACAAGTGGCCAATAACTTTTTTTTTAAATTTGTCATGACTACCCTTTTGTTTACCAACAATTTAAAGTTAACTTTACATGGATACAATGCCTTTTGTTGTTGTTGCCAAGTAAAAACTACTCTCGACCCTTGGGAAGGACTTTTGGCGTAGTTTCGTCTAAAAATATTGTGTTTTCGAACATTTTTTCGTTATGTGGACTTCCAAATTGTTTGTGGAAATGTTAAGACACCTTTAATCAAAATCATTAGCTCTCGACAGCACTGGATGAGCTAAATCTGCGAAAAAATTTGCACTTCCCATGGGTCATTTCTATAGTTAAATCAAAAATTAATTTATATTTTAAGATCCTTTGAGTTTTTAATATTTATCCTTTAGGATTAACTAACTCAAATCTTAATTCATAAAAAAAATTGAAGACCTGCGACACTTATAGGCCCAAAACAATTAGCTCGCCGTAGACTTTAAAACAGCCATTTGACTCCCAATTTACTCGTAATTGATTCCCCCTTAATATATTTTTCCGACACAACTGTATCAAAATCAATATTCTTTCAAATACATTTTTTCAAATATACTAAGACACTAATAATGAGTTTTTTTATCCAAATACCCTAACTACGCAACGCTAATTTTTGGGCCTATAATTCAAGCGCCTCCACATACTCCCAAAAATAGTCACTCACATCTAAAATAAAAATTAAACTAAAATCTAAAAATAATAATTGAAACTATAAAATACCCAAAAATTCCATCTCATCCTTTCAACTAATAAATGTCTTAAATCCACAAAACAATAATCCAACAAAAATTCAAACACATAAACAACTCCCAATCCTCCCAGGTCAATGTACTTCAACAACACATATCATGAAGTAACTTTAAATGTTGGTAAACAAAAGTCATGACAAATTAAAAAAAGTTATTCCACTATGTTAATATTCGATTTTTGTTGACTGGTTGAAATAAGCTGTGCCTTTTTTTGGCTTTTTTGTAATTAATTCAAAAAAATATTTGTAAAATTTTAAAAAATCATACAATTATAAACAATAAGTGTATCATCATAGATGTATCTCGTTTAAATATTTTGATAACATGTTTGTTAGTTTTTATGGGATGTTAAAGTTTTGGTGTAGACTGGTTGAAATAAGCTGTGAACCACTGTACATTTGTTGACACCAAGGCAGACGCGCAACGCGAATATTCAAGGCCATGCAGAAGTAGGAGAAATGATGCAGAGCGGAAATAATCAGAGCCGAATGGCCAACGAAAACGGACAAGGCGAAAATATCAACGGCGAGATGTCTTGGAGGATGGCGGTGGAAGCTTTAAGTGTTTACGACGGACAAACATGCGCTCGTAAATGGATCGCGCAAATGAGAAACATTTCCAATATTTATGGAATTACTGGAAATCAAATGCGGATGCTTTTCGTCAGCAAGGTCAAAGGCAAAGTTAACGACTGGTTATACGAAAACCCAAGCCGAGCCTTGCAGCAAATGGATGAGCTATGTGATCAGATGATTTCGATGTTCGGGGAAACTCAGTCGAAACTAGAAAAACGACGCAAATTCGAATCTCGTATCTGGCAAACTGATGAGAAGTTTGGGAAATACTTGGATGAAAAGCTGATGCTAGCTCAGGACGTCAGCTTGGATCAAGAAGAACTACTAGATCGAATTATCGAGGGCATACCAAACGGAAATTTGCGCAACCAAGCGCGAATTCAGTGTTTCCGGGATGTCGCACACATGAAACGAGCTTTTGCAGAGGTGTACTTACCGAAGAAGCGAATGAACTTTTCGGAAAAAGAGACTGCGTCGGAGGATCAAGTTGCTGTCAACGAAATTCGATGCCACAACTGTAACGCTAGAGGCCATTTTGCTAGGAATTGTTTGAAGCCGAAGAGACAGCCCGGGTCGTGTTTTGCTTGTGGCGAAATGGGACACTGGGTAGGACAATGCCCACAGAACAAAAGCAACAAGAAAGCTGACAACGATTACGTAAGACATATTAAAATACATTTTGTAAATTTTACTAATAATCCAATAATTGTAGAATGCCTCATAGATTCGGGTAGTCCGATTTCGTTGATTAAAGCTTGTTTGGTACCCAAGAACATTGAAGTATTGCCGGAGGACAAACGGTATTATGGCTTAAATAAAAGTTATTTGCAAACGCAAGGAAAAATATTATGTTACATTTAATGTAATGTAATACATTATCAAAAACTTGAATAAAGTATATTTTCATTTAATAATTGTGAACGAAGAATCTATGAGTCATGATGCTATTTTGGGGAGAGATTTCATGGAAGCGTGCAACATAAATTTAGACTTAAGTACTTTAAAAATAATTACGGTCGAAGAGAAAAAAGAAAAAAATATTTGTGATGACGAAAATCGTTATGAAAATGATGAAAATTGTTATGAAAAGGAAGAAAATAGTTATAAAGGTGAAAATTGTGATGAAAATGATGAAAATTGTTATGAAAAGGAAGAAAATAGTTATGAAGGTGAAAATTGTGATGAAAATTATGAAAATTGTTATGAAAACGAAGACAAATAGTTATGAAGGGGAAAATTGTTATGAAAACGATATATATCGTTATGAAGTAGAACATTATTATGATAAAGAAGAACATCTTTATAAAGATGGAAACTGTTATGAAGAAAAAGAAGATTGTTATGAAGAAGAAAAATATGGTTTTGAAAAGTATGAAGATTTTTATGAAAATGATGAAATGGCTACCAAAGAAATAAAAAAAGAAGAAAAATTTAACAAAATTGCGTGGGAATTATTAAATATAAATATAGATGAGAATGAACGTGAGTATAGAGTAGATGAAAAGGTAGATTACAAGGTTCGATGCCAGTTTATTAAAATATTGGAGGATGAGTATATAAATAAACCAAGACCAGAAAATCCCGAAATAAAATGTGAAATTAAATTGACTTTAGAAAATTCCAAAACGTTTAGTTGTTCCCCAAGACAATTATCTTATATGGAAAAGGAAAAGTTACAAGTATTGTTGGATGAATATTTGAAAGACAATATTATTAGACCGAGTGATTCAGAATACGGGTCACCTATAGTTTTGGTAAGGAAAAAATCAGGGGATCTAAGGTTATGTATAGATTATAGGAAATTGAATAAAGTAACAATGAAAGACAACTATCCGTTGCCACTAATTGACGATTTGTTGGACAGGCTTGTTAATAAAACTATATTTTCGAAGTTAGATCTGAAGCACGGGTATTTCCATGTATTTGTGGATCAGGAGTCAGTTAAGTATACATCGTTCATCACACCGTTAGGTCAATACGAGTTTTTGAGAATGCCAATGGGGTTGAAAATCGCTCCTGCGGTATTTCAAAGGTTTATCAACAAAATTTTTGACGATATGATAAGAAAAAACAAAGTTATTATGTATATGGATGATATTATGATAGCTAGTGAGAATATAGAAGAACATTATGAAACAATGAAAGAGGTATTAAACAGATTAGTAAAGAATAAACTGGAATTAAGGATGGACAAGTGCGAATTTTTACAATCGAGCGTAGAGTATTTAGGTTTTGTTATTACGAGCAAAGGAATTCAGGCAAACAATAAAGGCATAGAAGCGGTGCAAAATTTTCCTGTCCCGGACAAGGTACATTTAGTTAGGAGTTTTCTGGGGCTATGCTCCTACTTCAGGAGATTTATAAAGAATTTTTCAACGATAGCTAAACCGATGTATGAGTTACTTAAGAAGGATAGAGAATTTACGTTTGGAGAAAGGGAATTAGAATGTTTTAATAATCTGAAGAACAAATTGGTGGAAGCGCCAGTGCTAGCATTATACCATTATAAGGATGAAGTAGAATTACACACCGATGCCAGCAAATTAGGTTTTGGGGCGGTTTTGTTTCAAAGAAAAGATGATAATAAACTACACCCTATATTTTTTTTTTCCAAAGCTACCACAAAAGATGAAGCTAAGTTTCACAGTTTCGAGTTAGAAACATTAGCGATTATTTATGCACTAAGGAGGTTTCGGATTTATGTTTAAGGAAAGAAATTTAAGGTAATCACAGATTGTAATTCGTTGGCGCTAACATTAAACAAAGTCGAGTTGAACCCAAGGATAGCTAGATGGGCGTTAGAATTATTGGAATATGATTTTGTTTTAGAACACCGGCTAGGAAAGAGAATGCAGCATGTAGATGCGTTAAGCAGATGTACAAATATTTGTGTAATCGAAACTAATAGTTTTGAGGATAACTTAATTATTTGCCAACACAGAGATAGTAAAATAAAAAAACTAATTCAGAAATAGAGAAATCAGAAGACAAGTTGTTTGAAATGCGAAATGGGGTGGTGTATAGAAAAGGAAATGATGGTAGATTACTGTTTTATGTACCGGAGGAAATGGTAGAAATGGTACTGTTTAAATATCATAATGAAATTGGGCACGTAGGAAGGGACAAAGTTATGGACGCAATAGTGAAGACATATTGGTTTCCAAAAATGAAGGAAAAAGTTGTAAGACATATAGAAAATTGCCTAAGATGTATTGCATATTCACCTAAGTCCGGAAAAAGTGAGGGATTTTTACATAGTATTCCGAAAGGAACGAAACCATTTGAGCTCGTACACATAGATCATTACGGACCAATTGATGCAGGAAGATCTCAGAAGCATTTGTTTGTTGTTATAGATGGGTTTACCAAATTTATAAGACTGTATCCGACGAGGACAACAAAGACCAAAGAAGTTATAGTAGCTTTATCAGATTATTTTCGTGCTTATAGTAGACCAGTATGCATTGTGTCAGACAGGGGTAGCTGTTTCACATCAGAAGAATTTGCGGAATTTTTTAAATAAACTTTGTATAAAACATGTTAAAATTGCAACGGGATCTCCGCAAGCCAATGGCCAAGTAGAAAGGGTAAATCGGAGTTTGGGCCCAATGATAGCCAAGTTAACGGATTCTGAGAAAGGTATGCACTGGGATACTGTGATTGAAAACGTAGAATATTCACTCAACAATACCATGCAAAAAAGTATCAGTCAAATTCCAAGTAGGATGTTGTTTGGCATTGAACAAAAGGGAAAAGTTGTGGATGAGCTGAAACAAAAACTTGAGGAAATGGATAATGTAGAGGAGAGTAGGGATTTAAGTGAAATTCGAGAAAAAGCAGCTCAAAAGCAAAAAGAAGCACAGATGAAAAACGAGAAACATTATAATGGTAAAAAGAAAGAAGTTGCTGAGTACAAAGTAGGTGACTATATAATGGTCAAAAATTTTGACAGCACGCCAGGACAATCAAGAAAGTTAATCCCAAAACATAAAGGGCCCATATATGATAGACAAGATTTTGAGATATGATAGATTTTTAATAAAAGGTGTTGAGGGATTCCAATTGACACGTAACCCGTATAAGGGCATATGGAGTAGCCAAAACATAAAACCTTGGATTAATAGAAATAAGATAAGTTAAAATAGTGTGTAAGAACATGATTGTAATTCGTAAAGATCAGGAGATCTTAGTTGTCAGGAAGGCCGAATTGTAGCAGGCTCGCCTGTTATAGTTCCAAAGGCACAAACACACATATAATAATATATATAACAACAAGTATAACTCTAAGTTTATGTATAAGCCCAACGATCACTGTTATAATCGTGTATGTATACACAAATGTTATAGTTATGTATGTATACGGAGAGCTAGATAAAATGAAACCCTGTAAACCAGAGAGCGGAGGTAGAGAACGAAGAGAGGGTCATTCGTCGTTTTGCAAGCGTGAAGTGTGCACGCGAAATAAATAACTTAAATCAACAAACAACAACAAATACTATTTAATAATAGCATAACTCGGACCCTTACAATATGTATATAAGGTGAGATAGCTAGATAGAGACTGGCACAAATGACGTCCTCAAAAGAGAGCAGATCTTGCGTTGAGACCACCTTACCCATATAGTTGCACAATGCGCTAGTACAAAGTTGAGAGATTAAAATCTAACAAGAAAGGAAGCTAACGTTTATATACCCGTTTATATACCCTTGCAGATCATTCCTATGCAATTTGATATTACAAAAATGTTTAACTTAGATTTGCAACAAAAAAAATTATAGCAGTTTACGTATTATTTTGATCGATGCTCTGCTGAGAACGTTAAATATGTTTACCTCTCTGTCTCTCTTAAGCGATAGACCGAGATAGCTAGATAGAGACTGGCACAAATGACGTCCTCAAAACAGAGCAGATCTTGCGTTGAGACCACCTTACCCATATAGTTGCACCATGCGCTCGTACAAAGTTGTGAGATAAAAATCTAACAAGAAAGGAAGCTAACTTCGGTCGGCCTAAGTTTATATACCCTTGCAGATCATTCCTATGCAATTTGAAAGTACAAAAATGTTAAACTTAGATTTGCAACAAACAAAATTATAGCAGTTTACGTATTATTTTGACATTATTTGATCGATGCTTCCTAAGGCAGCCATATAATATAGTCTTCCGATTTATGTTAAATTTAATTCAAAATTCTGAAATAATAAAATAAAAATATATTTTTCAGAAAAGAAGAGAATACAATAAAAATTATCAAGGCTATAATTTTGTTCCCATTAATTTCCCTTTCGTTTTCCGATCGTTCTTATGGGGGCTATATGATATAGTTGTCCAATTTTTATAAAATTTAATTCGAAATTCAGGACAGTTGAAAAAATTATATTCCCAAGAGCAATAGGTAATATGTCGAAAAACACCGAAGTTATCAGTTTTTCAATTATTTTTCGATTATTCCTATATGAGCTATTGGATATAATTTTCCGATTCGGCTGGTTCCGACTTATATACTACTTGCAATAGAAAGACGATAGTTTTAAAACTGAGGGACTAGTTTGCGTAGAAACGGACGGACAGACGGACATGGCTAGATCGACTCGTCTAGTCATGCTGATTAAGGAAATATATGTATACTTTATGGGGTCGGAAACTTTTCACTGCGTTGCAAACTTATGACTAAAAAAAGGTCGCAAAAATGGACCAAACAATGGCCCACTGGCGGTACAGACAGAGGAAAAAGGAATTACAGCCTACCAAATCTCAAACTAGAAGTTTCACTTCTGTCGTGCGTAGGCTTGACACACCCCTTTTTTTTAAATTATTTTTCCGATTATTCCTATTGGAGCTATTAGATATAATTTTCCGATTCGGCTGGTCCCGACTTATATACAACTTGCAATAGAAAGACGATAGTTTTAAAACTGAGGGACTAGTTTGCGTAGAAACGGACGGACAGACGGACATGGCTAGATCGACTCGTCTAGTCATGCTGATCAAGAATATATGTAGATGTATACTTTATGGGGTCGGAAACGTCACCTTCACTGCGTTGCAAACTTATGACTAAAACTAGGTCGAATAAATGGACCAAACAATGGCCCACTGGCGGTACAGACAGAGGAAAAAGGAATTACAGCCTCCCAAATCTCAGACTAGAAGTTTCACTTCTGTCGTGCGTAGGCTTGACACACCCCTTTTTTTGAAAGATTGGGCGCCATTATTGTTATGTCCCAAAATAGGACTACGTGTGTCCGCGAGTGGGAAGTGCCTGCTAGCTTAGAGCACTTAGGGTGTAGGTACTCCAACCCTGTCTACGCACACGCAACAATAAAAAAACAGATGTTTGCACTTTGCAACACTATCCGCTGCAACAACCATATGGCCTTGCAACTGGCCAAAACATCGAGGAACAGCTACAAGATCACAAAACATATATATACCACGTAACTAACCCACCCATTTATTCCATTCTAGGTCACAGGACGCCTTCGGACATATCCCGGGCTTTTGGACAGTAGATCCAAAGCCTCGGCGCTCCCACCGAACCGTAGCAGCCGTAGATGTTCCCGACTCCCCCTTAGACCGGTCACCGCAGGAAATTTTAGGACAGTCTACATGTTCCCTCCCCCTCTAAAAGATAAGTTACTCCATATTCATATTATGACAATTTATTTACTTAATTATATTTCACAGAATCTGCTCAGCTTCCCTTAAGGGAACCCATTAACCACCGCCCGCCGGCTGCGATAGTCCCAATCAGGGATTGGTATGAATGACTTGGATGTCTGCTTTTTCGGTCCCTACCTAAAAGAGCTCTCTTGGTGGATCCCAGACTTCAACGACAGGCGACCTGCACAACGCGACCGCTGGATAGGCTTCCCCGTGGGATTTGACAAGGGTCCCGCAGTACAATTGCGATTGTGTTTTGGTTTTCTTTGTTTTGTGAATTGGGTAATTAAAAAACCCACGACTCGCTCAGAAGGAGCAATAAGTGAAAACAATAATTGTGATAATAAATAGATAAGTGACTAAGTAAATAAATAAATATATAAATATGGTGTGATAAATATGCGATAAAATATATGCAATAATAAATTAAGTTAATAATGAAAATTCCCTCCCAAATTATACGATAAATAAATAAATGGTGAAATAAATAAATAAATTATTAAACTAAGGGACGACACGACACAAAATATAAAAGACTAGTGCGGGGTCAGGCCGCCGATCTCTTCCAGCTCGAGTCGGTGACGTAACTTCGCCACGTGCTCCTTCTCCGCTCCCGAGCTCCTCCGCCGAATTCTATACAGGATTACGCCTCTCCCTGGAAGCTGATTCCCTGATCGCGGGCTTTTTATTGGCACGAATAGGTTGCCAGCGGCTGGCAGCACGGTATCCGACGATTACGTAACCCTTAGCAAATCCGGGATGCCCATAAAAATGTAATGGCCAGGCTCCCAGTAGCGGAACCTGCCACCACGTCTGGTCTTGGCTGGCCTGAAAAAGGATTCCTCATTGCCTATCTTCTTCCCCCACTACTATAGAACGGATTCACCGCAGGGTCTTGGCCAGACCGGCTTCGGAGACCGTCCTTTTGCGCGTCGGCGACCGTCGAAAAAAATATTTAAAATCGGGGATCACTCCTTTTTAATTTAGCACAGCGTTCTTTATTTAAGATTACAAAACTGTAGGCACTGATGGCCACCCTCGTACCGCGACTGCTTAAGGAGATTTTTTGATCAACCCCATGCCGATTACGGGCCACTTCTCCCAACATTCTGGGTCAATGTCCCTTTGACCGACATTCGTCCCGTTTGAATTTGAATTCGCTCCAACCTACTCCAATTTCGACGTTGCCCAACACTGGACACGAAACCCAACTGACATCCCTGGTTTTCCCGATTACTCGATTATTTGGGGATGGCGACATAACAGTTTACAAAATACACTAATGTGTACCCTTAAAATACTAACGCGTCGAATAACATTAAAAAGCGGTAACACTTTTTCTGTGCGAAATGTCCAGGTTCCACACCGCAGCATCTTGGCTTCACACCAGGAACGAAAATCGAAACTGCGGTATACAAAAATAAACTCAGGGCATAAACTTAACACTATTTAGTTATACCCGTTACTCGTAGAGTAAAAGGGTATATTGTATTCGTGCAAAAGTATGTAACAGCTAGAAGGAAGCGTTTCCGACCCCATAAAGTATATATATTCTTGATCAGGATCACTAGCCGAGTCGATCTAGCCATGTCTGTCTGTCCGTCTGTCCGTCTGTCCGTCCGTATGAACGCTGAGATCTCGGGAACTATAAAAGCTAGAGGATTGGTATTTGGCATGAAGATTCTTGGAGTTCCTACGCAGCGCAAGTTTATTTCAAGAAGGTGCCACGCCCCCTCTAACGCCCACAATAGATGATACACGATTTTAAAAATTTAAATATTTGGGAAAAGTAAAAATGCAGTTTTGTTGTGCTTATCAATACCTATCGAAATGTAGAAGAAATTTTTTAAATCGGACCATTCGTTTAAAAGTTATGGCTCATTAAAGTTTATATATCCATCTCCCTCGCACTCCCTTTAGCCGAGTGACGGGTATTAGATAGTCGGGACACCAACCCGACTATAGCGTTTTCTCTTGTTTTAACTTAATACTATTGAGTCTTCTCCCTATATTATTTAGTGTTGAATTAATACTGGCAGTTAAATACTAGCTGTAGTATATTTTTAATACAACGCTCATTAAGTGTAAAGTTTTGGTTATTTTTATGGTGTATAGAATAACCCTTATAACTTTTTTCGAGTTTTTACGATATCAACACCGAGAAAAAAAAACCGTGCTCATCGATGTTGATTTCAGTATTTTCGATCTCAAAAGCTAGCCAAAATTGACTCATACTAAAAGTGCTTAAATCAACATCGATGTCAACTCGGTTTGTGAATGGCTTTTTAGTATGTGTGCTCTCGATATCGAGATGATGTCTTCTTGGTTTCAACATTGAATCGAAGTCGATTTAAAACAAGAAAGGAAGCTAGCTTAGGCCAGCCGACAATAATCAAAATTAAAGTTGCTTTCTTATTATTTTGGCATTAATTTTTTGATCCTTCGTATGGCAGCTATATAATATAGCCGTCCCACTGTGGGGCGTCTAGAACAAAAAGCCTGCCAAAATTGTTTTTTTTTAAGATTTTCCAAAACTAATTACACTGTGCAGCATTTGTAATGCTTTTTAAATTTACCTCGATGGATGCCATATTTTTGAATTCGTTTCGAATTCCCAAGTTAAACTGCGTTTTGCAAAAAGTTCCCCGACGCAAGGATTCTTAGCAGAAGGACCTCAAAGCTCGAAAAATGCTGAAATTGGCCAACTTTCCGGAGCTCTCAGAGGCAAACGGATTCATGGTTTGATTCGATGTTAAAGTTTTTTAAAAGATACGTTTTTTATCTTTCAACCCCATACTTAGAATAATTTTAGGACTTTTATTAAGGGAGAAACAAATTTTAGAAAACATAGTCAAAAAACATTAAAGCATACAGCTGCGGTCAAAATAGTAGTAGTGTTGCCGCCCTGTGTTTTTAAAAGTTTGTTGCTGTCACTTTTCTTATCCAATTAGTCTAATAGTACAATTATAATCAATACAATATTACCAGGAGAAGATAAATTACAACAAGAAACTTTTAAAAACACAGGGCGGCAACACTACTACTATTTTGACCGCAGCTGTATGCTTTTATGTTTTTTGACTATGTTTTCTAAAATTTGTTTCTCCCTTAATAAAAATCCTTAAATTATTCTAAGTATGGGGCTTGAAGGATAAAAAACGTATCTTTTAAAAAACTTTAACATCGAATCAAACCATGAATCCGTTTGCCTCTGACAGCTCCGGAAAGTTGGCCAATTTCAGCATTTTTCGAACTTTGAGGTGCTTTTGCTAAGAATCCTTGCGTCGGGGAACTTTTTGGAAAACGCAATTTAACTAGGGATTTCATAACGAATCCAAAATAATGGCATCCATCGAGGTAAATTTTTGATGCTGCATAGTGTTATTAATTGTACACACACATTGAGTGTATGTATTGTATTGTACATGTATTGTACATTTAAGCAAATCAAAACATTTCAAAATATAATATATATTTGATTTATATATATATATTTGAGTGTTAAGATAAATAATTATAATTAACTTGGAAGCATTTTGGCGTTTCTTACAGAATTTGTAGTAATTTTCTATTTTCTTCCATGGCGGAAACTAAATAGGGCTTTTACTTCTGCTACAAAATGAAAAATACTGTTTGAAAAATAAAACCTAAGCATTTGATTCACAGAACTGAGTATTGATCGAAAATCATATTGATCGGAAAAAAAGGTATAGGTTTTTAAAATCCAAAACAAATTTTAACTTAAATTGCCCCTTTCCGCTCCCCTTTTCCACACAGCACTACCCCTCCCCATCATTAGTTATCTTGGCTGTTGCTCTCTCGGCCGTCGCTCTCTTGGCATTCGCTCTCTGGGTTTCGCTCTCTCGGCAGGCTCCCACAAAATGCAATTAAATTTGTTAAAAATAAAAAATGTTAAATGTTAAATAAAACTTCAGCATTTAGGCCATAGAATAACTAATGATTCAAAAATCATCTTGATCGGAGCAGCAGTTTAGATTTCTTAAATCGAAAAGTTAATTTTAAATGTAGCCACCAAATTATGGGGGTGTCTTTCTTTTAGATTTCCAATTAGCCCTTTTCAAAACCTAAAATTCGGCAAAATCCAAAATTCGAAAGTCCAACCACTTTAGAAGTTGAGCGTTAAATACATTTATTTGTTTTGCACAAAATATGGTAGTTGGAGCTGTTTGAGGAGAAATGTCGGATCTTAGTGGGCGCCTACGCCCCCAATGGAATACTGTGCAGAAATTTTGCTGCTCTACCTCTCACGGTTTGGGTTGTGGTCGTATCCCCTTAAAAATCGGTATTTTATTTTATAATCTTTAGAGATTAACAAATATAAAAATTAAATAACTTACTATCTTGAGAAGAACATCTTTGTCGCTCGTGGAAATCGAATAGTTAACTACTTTTGGGTCAAAATCTCCCAAGTGGGCCACCCCGATTCGAAGGTCCGATTTTCGTCGAACTTGTTTACTTTTCCGGTTCACAATCCCAAAAAAAAAACTTAATTTGAACGGTTTTGGGAAATTTTGAGTTTCAACGGAGTTATAGGGGTCACAAAATAGCAAATTTGGCGCTTTTCCAAAAAAAGATGCACTCACTATTTATGATATAACTTTGTTACCGTGAAAGATATCTTTATGATGTTTTCACTAATTGATCAAGAATTGTATTGGCGTCTAAAAATATATTTTTTTCAATTACAAATATGGTTTTTTTAAAAATAAAAACACTTATTTTTTAAGTGTGTATTTTTCATGTTCTTCACCACACTCAGGGAAAAAATCAAGTATTTCGTGCTTGAATCTAGCATTTTGAGTGTCAAAAGTGAGCCAAGCAACGAAAATCTGATCTTGAGAACAAAATACTGCTTTCAAGAACGAATTTTCAAGACAGAAAATACTTGATTTTAGTATGATTTAAGAACGCTTCTGTCTGAAATTAAGAATTAATTATTTTCAAATCTAGACATATTAATACTTGAAATAATTAAGTTTAACGCAAAAAAATAGTCAGTTTAAATAAGTTTAATTAAAAATTCTTAATTTAAGAATGGATAGAAATTAATTTCAGTACTTTTGTATTAATTTAAGTACGTTTGTACTCAATTTAAGAATGCATAATTCTTAATTTAAGGATTTTTTTAGTTAAATTGTTTTACTTAATATATTTTAACTTATTTTTCCTGTAAACACATTTTTAACGCAATTTATATTCAGAAAAAACTTTTAGCAATGATTTAAGTAATAGTTAGGAAAACTCTTACCCCGACCTCGGTTTGAACCCGCACCCGCGACCACCAGCTGTGCAGTCAGACGCCTTTACCAACTCGACCACGTATGCTTCTTAAAGTCCGTGGGCTAAAGAAGGCACAAAAAGTCTCGACGAAAGGGCTAGCGTTCAAGTTCAATTTATTTTTATTTAAAAAATTTATTAAAGGGTTTAAATAAGTAAAAATAAAAAAAAAATTTACAGATTTAAAAAAAAAAAATTATAAAAAAATCTAAATAGAGGACTTGTTGCGGAGAGGAGTTGATGTCGGTACCTTTACTTACAAAATGTCATTGTTCTGCCGCCTCTAACAGCTGCACCATCCTGGGAATTCGTTATTTCTGGTTGAATTTTTATATTTAAGAATGACTAATTCTTGTTTTAAGAACAAATGTTTTCAAAATTTCATGAACGACTCGGTATCGTCTTCAGATCTGGAATTAAGTTTGATTCAGTCTTCAAGTAAATACTTTTAACCTCAATTTAAGTACTTTTTTATCGAGCTTGAGAATAATTGTGCTTAATTGGAGTTTAAGTCCAAATTGTGCTCAAATTAAGAACTTTCAGTACGAAACATTCTTGAAATTTTAAGTATGAAATCGTTCTTAAATCAAGACTGATTTTGCTTGATTTTAGCACGGTGTTTTTTTCTGAGTGCAGTTACAGACGTTGATTCATTACGAACTAGATCCAAAAAAAAAAGTTGGGGATCGGACAAAGGTTTTTCGCAATTTGAATTTTTTGGAGGGCGCACAGAGGTTTTTTTTTTTACTCGTAGAGTAAAAGGGTATATTGTGGAAAAGTATGTAACAGCTAGAAGGAAGCATTTCCGACCCTATAAAGTATATATATTCTTGATCAGGGTCACTAGCCGAGTCGATATAGCCATGTCCGTCTGTCCGTCCGTATGAACGCTGAGATCTCGGAAACTATAAAAGCTAGAGGATTGGTATTTGGCATGAAGATTCTTGGAGTTCCTACGCAGCGCAAGTTTGTTTCAAAAAGGTGCCACGCCCCCTCTAACGCCCACAATCGCTTTATACATATACAGAGGGTACATCCCATATAATAAAGTCTGTCGTATGGCGGGTTCTAGCGGTGGAACCCGCAGTTTAGCAGTAGAACCCGCACTGCTCGATTCAACTTGGAATCTTAAAATGCGAGCCATTAAGCCTAGTGAATAAGACATTTAAATACCAATCTAAGCGGTACGGGAGATCGAATCCCGCTGTAGAATTTCGATTTCCTGCGAGGGCTAACTTTTTTTTTGTTGTTAAGAGTATTTTTTTTTTTGGGTTTTTTTATTGTTTTAAGAGCATTAGTAATTTTTTTCTTTTCTATTTTCTATTTTGAATTTTGCTTTGTTTCTTTCTATTTTGCAGTTTTTGAAGTGAAACTTCTTTAGGCGCGTTATGCATTTTCGGGGACGGAGTAAAACCAATTCATGACCGTCTTCTTCGCTCTATCACCGATGACGAACGTTCTCTTTGTCCTCTTCTTTCCTCTCTTCGCCCTGAGCGCGCTCGCACATAGTGCAAATACATATGTATATAGGTTGGTCTCGTCAACTCTGCTGAGAACGTTAAATATGTTTACCTCTCTGTCTCTCTTAAGCGATAGAATGAGATAGCTAGATAGAGACTGGCACAAATGACGTCCTCAAAAAAATGCAGATCTTGCGTTGAGACCACCTTAGACATATAGTTGCACCATGCGCTCGTACAATGTTAAGAGAGTAAAATCCAACACGAAATGAATCTAACTTCGATCAGCCGATGTTTATAAACCCTTGCAGATCATTCCTATGCAATTTGATATTACAAAAATGTTAGACTTAGACTATAATTTTGTTCCTAATAATTTCCCTTTAGTTTTCCGATCGTTCTTATGGGGGCTATTTGAAATAATTGTCCGATTTTTATAAAATTTAATTCGAAATTCAGGACAGTTAAAACAAGAAAGGAAACTAGCTTCGGCAAGCCGAAGCTTATATACCCTTGCAGATAATTCCTATTAATCACTAATTTTCCGATCGTTCCTATAGCAGCTATGTGATATAGTAGTTCGATATTGATCAAATTAAAATCGAAATTCGAAAACATTTAAAAAGAGTCATATCCCAGAGTAGAATAGAATACAATAAAGACTAACGAAGCAATAATTTATTTCATATTATATTCCCATTAATTTTCCGATCGTTCCTATGGCAGCTATATGATATAGTTGTCCGATTTCGAAAAAATTATATACGAAATTCAGAATTAGATAAAAAATGGCATTTTCAAAAGTAGGAGGTTCTAGGTTCAAAAACACCCAAGATATAATTTTTTTACATTTTTTTCCCCGATTATTCCTATGGGAGTTATATGATATAGTTGTCCGATCCGGCTCGTTCGTTTGGGAAAGTTTCATCCCGATAGCTTAAAAACTGAGAGACTAGTTTGCGTTGAAACGGACGCCAGACGGACTGACAGACGGACATGGCTAGATCGACTCGTCTAGTGATGCTGATCAAGAATATATTTACTTTATAGGGTCGGAAACGTCCCCTTCACTGCGTTGCAAACTTCTGACTGAAATCATAATACACTCTACAAGGGTATAAAAATTATATTCCCAAGAGCAATAAGTAATATGTCGAAAAACACCGAAGTTATCAGTTTTTCAATTATTTTTCCGATTATACCTATGGGAGCTATTAGATATAATTTTCCGATTCGGCTGGTCCCGACTTATATACAACTTGCAATAGAAAGACGATAGTTTTAAAACTGAGGGACTAGTTTGCGTAGAAACGGACGGACAGACGGACATGTCTAGATCGACTCGTCTAGTCATGCTGATCAAGAATATATGTAGATGTATACTTTATGGGGTCGGAAACGTCACCTTCACTGCGTTGCAAACTTATGACTAAAACTAGGTCGAATAAATGGACCAAACAATGGCCCACGGGCGGTACAGACAGAGGAAAAAGGAATTACAGCCTCCCAAATCTCAAACTAGAAGTTTCACTTCTGTTGTGCGTAGGCTTGACACACCCCTTTTTTTTATATTTTTTAATTTTTTTTTTTTTGAGTGTAAATATTATTTTTATTTTGGAATGAATTTATCTTCGTATGATTTTTGGGGTTACAAATAAAATTATGTTCCTCCACATATTTTTAATTTCTTTTTGCTTTTGGTGCATTTTTTAAGGCCCCAAATACAGTGCTTTCTAATTAGCACTAATAAAAGAAAATCTAGAAGTTTCAACTTATGATCGCCACAATCCCCTGTGAAGTAGGGGAGAAGGGGGCTAAAATAGTCCAAGGGCATCAATAGTGAGGAGATTCCCTAAACTGTTGAATTGCTGAATTGTTGAAAATTCAACAGGAAATTTCAGCAATTAAGGGAACGACCCTAAATGGTTCCTGTTGAATTTTCAAACAGCTGTTATTTGTTGAAAAGTGTCATGGAACTTTAAAAACGTAAAATTTGATTGTTTATTGTTAGTTAATCTTCAAAATTGTTAGCGAGGTAAGAATAACTATAAATAAGCTGTCTAGCTTGATTTTAAAGTAAATATGGCGTACTGGTGATACTTAAATGTGACAGAGTTGCCATGTCTTTTAACAAAAAAGGTGACAACTCTGGTTTTCAACGATTCAACAAAATTTTCAACAGCCTCGAGGTTGTTGAATTGCTGAAATTTCTAAAACTTCATTTTGTATGGAACAGCTGATTAACAACTGACAAAAATTCAACAATTCAGCAATTCAACAGTTTAGGGAATCCCCTCAGTATGTGGCCATAGCGGCCAAACGGCTAAATTGCGCGCCGTGTTTACTGAAGGTTCCTTAGAACACCAGAGGGCTGCATTAAAAATTTGAGCTTAAAGCGCCACCAGTTCAAGAAATTACGAACCAATTTCCGTCAATGTCAAATTCCTTAAAATCGTCTTATTCTGTTCGGGACACTTTATTGGACATTGGTCGCTCGCGAGATTTTTTGAAATATTTATTTTCTGAAGCCAAATTTCGTTCCAAACGTGTACGTATTTTTCATTTTTTTTGGCTCTCCATTCCTGGTGTTATTTTGCAAAATAAACAAACAGACAGAGCCTGGGGCTGCAACAGTGGAAGGTAATATGTAAAATCAAGCGGTTCAAAACGCGGTCGGGGACGTCCAAAAAAAAAGTTAACACCGCTAAGTTATATAATATAATATTCTTTAGATTAAAAAAAATCTAAATTAAACTGACATAAATGCGGTCCAACCCTTCAAAAAGCTATAACCGCATTTTTATATCATGGGAAAGGGTTAAAAGAAAAGGGGTGTGTCAAGCCTACGCACGACAGAAGTGAAACTTCTAGTTTGAGATTTGGTAGGCTGTAATTCCTTTTTCCTCTGTCTGTACCGCCAGTGGGCCATTGTGTAGTCCATTTTTGCGACCTTTTTTTAGTCATAAGTTTGCAACGCAGTGAAACGTTTCCGACCCCATAAAGTATACATCTACATATATTCTTGATCAGCATGACTAGACGAGTAGATCTAGCAATGTCCGTCTGTCCGCCCGTTTCTACGCAAACTAGTCCCTCAGTTTTAAAACTATCGTCTTTCTATTGCAAGTAGTATATAAGTCGGAACCAGCCGAATCGGAAAATTATATCTAATAGCTCCCATAGGAATAAGCGGAAAAATCGGTGTTTTTCGACATATTACCTGTTGCTCTTGGGAATATCATTTTTTTAACTGTCCTGAATTTCGAATTAAATTTTATAAAAATCGGACAACTATATCATATAGCCCCCATAAGAACGATCGGAAAACTAAAGGGAAATTAATAGGAACAAAATTATAGCCTTGTTAATTTTTATTGTATTCACTTCTTTTCTGAAATATATTTTTATTTTATTATTTCAGAATTTCGAATTAAATTTAACATAAATCGGAAGACTATATTATATGGCTGCCTTAGGAAGCATCGATCAAATAATGTCAAAATAATACGTAAACTGCTATAATTTTGTTTGTTTTTGTCTAAGTTTAACATTTTTGTACTTTCAAATTGCATAGGAATGATCTGCAAGGGTATATAAACTTCGGCCGACCCATGGTGAAACTATACAAGGTGGTCTCGTCAGCTCTGCTGAGGACGTTAAATATGTTTACCTCTCTGTCTCTCTTAAGCGATAGAATGATATAGCTAGATAGAGACTGGCACAAATAACGTCCTCAAAAGAGGGCAGCTCTCGCGACGAGATCACCTTGTATAGTTCCATCATGGGCCGACCGAAGTTAGCTTCCTTTCTTGTTAGATTTTACTCTCTCAACGCAAGATCTGCTCTCTTTTGAGGACGTCATTTGTGCCAGTCTCTATCTACCTATCTCATTCTATCGCTTAAAAGAGACAGAGAGGTAAACATATTTAACGTTCTCAGCAGAGCTGACGAGACCACCTTATATACAAACATATGTATTTGCACTATGTGCGAGCGCACTCAGGGCGAAGAGAGGAAATAAGACGACAAAGAGAACGTTCGTCAGCGGTGATAGAGAGAAGAAGGAGATTTTCGTGACGGTCATGAATTGGTTTTACTCCGTCCCCGAAAATGCATAACGCTCCTAAAGAAGTTTCACTTCAAAAATCACAAAATTCTATTCTATTTTAGATCGACGGATTAGTGTCCAAAAATAAAATTTTATGAAAATTATTTCTTTTACTATATACCGTTAACAGCGAAAGTAAGTTTCGGACTGTTATTACCCCAGTATTGGGGCTAGACCAGTTTAAAAAGTATATTGACACTTTGCAACGTTCCTCGAAGGCTTTGCCATTTACTTCAAAATGATGTAGGAAAAAGTTAGAACAGCCTTTCCGATTATACCAGTCTCATTCCAATGGCTCTTTATATATAGCTGCTATGTCTAACCGAACTTTTCCCTTTATTAATGCCCCCTTCTCACCTACTCTGGCGTAGACCTTTTGCATACTTCTGAAATATATGGCCTCATATGTAACTTTTCCGGCTGACTCTTAAAAATTGTATAGAAGATAGATATGTGCTTTGAATAAGCTTCCATTAATACTTGTGATGGAGCTACAAGGTTTCCAAAGTCCGTATCGGAGTGGTAGTATTTGTGAAATATAAATATTTCACTTGGAGCTGATATGACTTCATCAGACTTTATCAATTCTGTGGAAGATTTATTACAATACAATAGAGAAAGTATTTTAAATGCAACATATCATATAAAATATCTTTCTGAAACTAATTGCACATTAAAGTTTGTAGATCCAAAAAAGTCTTCAGCCATATTATTAATATGCTATTTGTCTCAAACTTGACCTATGTATGTCTTCTGAGGTTTTTATTTCAAATTATCATCAAGGTCCTGAATCTTTAGAGTCACGCACGGATTAGGATCTACAATTACAGTGGCCTCGCAGTTGAAAGATGAGCTAGATATAATAATTTTACAAGTCATTATTCTTGCTATCGTCACATTAAGCTCTGCTACAGACGGATTGTTATATAATAATTTTACAAGTCATTATTCTTGCTATAGTCACATTAAGCTCTGCTACAGACGGATTGTTATTATTACCTCCTTTTTGCCTTAGAACGGCAAACGTATTCTCTAAACAATCTTGATTAAGTGACTTTGTCATTAAAAACAAGAAAGAACGCTATAATACCTATTTATAGCCGCTTTTGTTGTTTTGCTAAATAATTGAGTCGCATACTTATAGTCTAGTCACACTATGTGGGGTAACCTATCGAGTGAGCCAATAACCCCATTACTCCAAAAAAGTGTTTCCACATGGTTAACCCTATTTTTCGGGTTATGTCAGTTGGCCTTCGTTTTGATTTTCATTTGTGACAAAATTCAGAGGAAAATTTTAAAATATGGAAACAATGGTAAGGCTGATGAGCTTAGCAGGGATGTCCATAGAATCCTTCCGGAACTTTAGAAGTCGTCCATCTCGGAGTGTTTGGACCTTGGTAATAAATTAACTAGTTTTCGCAGACTTCTTGTTAATTTTTATTTAAACCAGCCACGATTTGGAACCTTTTGGGAGCAGGATGTACCCAATAATTCGGAAGAGTTCTTCAAGCAACATTTTCGCTTGGAAAAAAGAACTTTTAATACCCTAGTGGAACGCCTCCCAAACCTCCGAAAGAAGGACACACCATTTCGTATGGCAATTCCTTTGGAAAAGAGAATAGCGATAGCCTTGTACACTCTTGGGTCCTCTGCTGAGTACCGTACGATTGCGTGTTTGTTTGGCGTATCCAAGCCGATCGTGTGTCGAATCCTTCATAAGTTTACGCGGGAAGTCATTGTTAAACTTGCTCCGGAGTACCTTCCGCCTGATTTTTTAACCCAAGAGGCCATTTTAGAAAATGTAAAGGGTTTTGACGACATTGGTTTTCCACAATGCTTTGGAGCAATTGGTAAGTGCATATTGAAACTGTCGATTATATATACTTATAAAAAACTATTCCTAATAGATGGCTGCCACATCGAAGTGCGACCTCATGCTAAGGACGCTGTGGACTACCATAATTACAAGGGTTGGTATTCAACCGTGCTTTTTGCTATGGTCGGCTATCGCTATAGATTCTCCTACATAAGCGTCGGCAGTCCGGGTCGGTGCCACGACTCGAAGATATTTGAGAAGTCAAATCTAATGCGGATTATCGACGAGTCCGAGTTAATGGATGAACATTCCAGAATAATTAATGATGTCGAAGTCCCTGTTCTTATTTTGGGAGATTCAGCATTTCGTTTTTCGAAGAATCTTATGAAACCCTATCCGTTTTCCGTAGAAGCCAACGAGGAACAGAAGGCTTTCAATTACAACCTGTCGAAGACTAGAAGAGTGGTGGAGAACGCTTTTGGCCACCTCAAGGCACAATTTCGAAGGATCGGAAAAGGACTAGACAACAGAGTTGAAAAATCTTCCCAAATTATATCCTGTTGGTGCATCCTGCACAACTTCTGTATCGCACACAACAGCTTTGTGCCAGAATCATGGCAGCAAGATGCTGAATTAGTCCAAAGCCAGGATCCTCCGGAGCATGAGCTTTGGCTAGGAAATACAAATGAAAGAGCAGAAACGATACGAAGAGCCCTTGCAATGGAATTCTTGAATCGTAATGCCTAATTGCCTAATAGCTTGGATAAATAAAGAATTACTAAAACAAATACTATTTTTATTTATTTATTGTGTATTAATCTTCGTCCGAGGCACGCGTCTGTAGTAAACCCAGCACCTTGCGATGAAAATCGGCAGATTCTTTGGCAATTTCTTCCATTACTTCCAACTTCCTTTTTTCAATTTGCAGGAATTCATCGTCCTTACTTGTTTTGAGACGCTTTGCTTGGGAGCCCGAGGGGGCATCAAAGTCAGTGGCAGTGGTCTCGTCCATTTCGTCGCCTTGCTCATCGCTGGCGAAGCTTGAGAAGTCTGCAAAAAATGTCAATTTATTAGTATATTTGAGTAATTCTTATGTTTACTGCGGTATGCGTTACCTGTGCTGTCAGTTGGGTGCACATCCACTGCTCGCGACCATTGCATCAGGATAGCCACCCGCTCGAAATACTCCCATGTTGAGGGGGTACCACCCGAAGGTCCAATCTTCGCTAGCTCGACTCTGAAAGCAGGTCGAAGGACAAAAATGTTATTGTATGTTATGTATATCCCTATTTAAAGTTACATACCTGTATTTTTTCTTAATGTTTTCCATTTTTTGTTTTACCTTCACATGTGAGGGGCCTTGTATATGTGCGTGTTCTTTCGCACACCACGAAAACCTTCCATATTATCTTGCCATAGGTCGAAGAGAGTAAGGACGGCCTCATTCGACCACACAAATCGGGATCATAATAATAATAAAGGCTTTGAACTAATTAATAAAATAATTTAATATATTTTCTCACCTTTTTGTTTCGACATGATAATCACAACAGCTTTGCTTGAATTTTTCACTAGGGATGAACCGTCAACGATAGGAAAACAAATACGAAATATACCGAATATACCAAAGACCCAAAAGTTACCCTACTTTTTCCCTGCTCTAGTTGCCTATACAAAAACTATGTAAAAAAAACAGGGTTTTGTCAATAACCCCATAACTCCATAACTCCACCCTAGTGTAAACAGGCCTTTAACCTTCATTTTTTCAAAAGAGTTAGGAAAAATTTGTTTTCTTGTTAATGTTGGACACATTTTGGTTGTTGCTGGTCTTCTTGTTCCCACAATTCTTTAATAACTTCAAAACTAACCTGCCCGTCTGGCGTATAAAGGTCACATGTCAGAAGCCCATTTCTTAATGATTTAATTAAATGCGAAAAATCGTAAATGCAAAAAATGATCGGTATCCTATTAAAAAAATGGGTTTTCTTTTGTTGCTCCAAGTTTTGTAAAATAACTGCGGTTCGAAGAACCCTGGTCACATACAATGGCTTTTACCTTAATATCAAAAGTATTTAGAATATTAACATTTTCTTTAATAACGTCGCAAAGTAAATTTGCATTCAACCCATTTTCTGAAATAAAATAGTTCAAAATTGTAGACCAACTTGAAAGGATGGATTTGATCAAAAACACGCATGTCTCGTTAGCAATTTTTTATATCTTCCAAACCCGTTGCATTCAAATCCATCAATTAAATCTAAGCTCTTGTTAAACTCTTGATATATATATATATATTGTTATTATATCTTATTATCTTGTTATATATATATATGTCCTTATATGTAACTTTTCCGGCTGACTCTTAAAAATTTTATAGAAGATAGATATGTGCTTTGAATAAGCTTCCATTAATACTTGTGATGGAGCTACAAGGTTTCCAAAGTCCGTATCGGAGAGCCATTTCATCCATTAAAATTACCACATCGGTTTCCTTTGTATACCCTTGCAGAGGGTATTATAATTTTGGTCAGAAGTTTGTAACGCAGTGAAGGAGACGTTTCCGACCACATATTCTTGATCAGGATCAATAGGGGAGTCGATATAGCCATGTCCGTCTGTCCGTCTGTATGTCTGTTTCAATACCGTTTGCGAGCTTAGTTTAAAAGCTAGCGATCTGAAACTTTCACAGTCGTCCTAAAACATGTGTACGCAGATCAAGTTTGAAAATCGACCCGATCGGACGTCTATATCTATATATCTATTCGAGCAGTATATAAGCTATTGACATGAAACTTTTCAAATCTTATTCTTTTATGCACACCCTGATCAGGGTAAAATCGCGTGCCGATCGGACGTCTATATCCTATAGCTCCCATAGGAACAATAGGGTGAACAATTTTACAATTTTCTTTTTATCAATTATAAAATTTTTTGTAGTTTATTAATTCATATTGCTTTTCTAGTCAAGTTTTCATTCGTGAAATCTGCAAGGGTATTAAAACTTCGGCCGAAGTTAACTTCCGTCCTCGTTTTTTATTAATTTATACGAGTTATTTTTAAATCCAGGCTGAAGAAAGCCCATCGAATTACGGTTTTAATATGAGGTAAATTTAATTTCAATTTATCCCTTAAAAATGAATAGGATGATTGCGACGTATACGGGGGTGTCACAGAAACCGGGGACGGATTTGGGGACGGTTGGTTTAGAAACCAACCGATCAAAACCGTTGGTGTCACAGAAATTCGACAAATTTCCTTTTTTCGGAAAATTTACCGAAATACGACCAGGGCTGGATGCAGACACTAAATATCGAATATTCAATAATTATCGAATATTATTTGACTTATTTTGACTATTTTCCAATAAGTTTTAAACTTAATCTGGGGTGTCACAGAAACCGGCGACGGATTTAGGTACGGTTGGTTTGGAAACCAACCCTTCAAAACCGTAGGTGTCACAGAATCTGTAGAGTTTTCTAGGAGTTTCGGCGTAAATTTGCTCTGATTTTCGGAACATTTGCTTCAATGCCTACTATTCGGTTGGCTTAGAACCGTGTACTTGATTTTCAAACGGTTTCTGTGACACCGAGATTTGCTTTTGGGGGGAAATTTGGTTGGAAGAGATTTCTGTGACACCCCCGAATATATTTTTTTTTTGGCAAAATTACAAAAAGTGTACTCGTTTAAAGCGCATATTGTGCAAAATAAAAGAAAACAAGAAAGGAAGCTAGCTTCGTCCATACGAAGCTTATATACCCTTGCAGATAATTCCTAGTAATCACTAATTTTCCAATCATTCCTATGGCAGCTAAATGATATAGTAGTTCGATATTGATAAAATTAAAATCGAAATTCGAAAACATTTAAAAAGAGTCTTATCCCATATAGTTCCTATGGCAGCTATATGATATAGTCGTCCGATTTTGATAAAATTTTATTCGAAATTCAGAATAAGATAAAAAATGGAATTTCCAAAAGTAGGAGGTGATATGTTCAAAAACACCCAAGATATAATTTTTTTACATTTTTTTCCCCGCTTATTCCTATGGGAGCTACATGATATAGTTGTCCGATCCGGCTCGTTCGGACTTATATACTACCTGCAAAAGAAAGAAGACTTTTGGGAAAGTTTTAGCCTGATAGCTTTAAAACTGAGAGACTAGTTTGCGTAGAAACAGACGGACAGACGGACACGGCTAGATCGACTCGTCTAGTGATGCTGATCAAGAATATATATACTTTATAGGGTCGGAAAAATCTCCTTCACTGTGTTGCAAACTTCTGACTGAAATCATTATACCCTCTGCAAGGGTATAAAAATGAAAGATTTGAATTACCCGCCAGGCTACATATTGCAGCCCTGAACAGTTGTTTCCAGGCAGCAAACATTTGTAAATTGGTAAGAATTCTTTCTCTAGAGTACTTGCGAAGACATAAACTGCGAGAGGCTAGGATGCAGAGGAGAATCCTTAGAAGCGGTTTAACACGGTGGTCCATGCAGCAGTGGTCACAAGAACGCGGTCGCCCCGAGTAAATCCTTTGGCAATGTCGATATTATCGCGAATGAATCGCAAGAATATGGCGTCTTGCGCTGGTGACCTATGTTTACCCCTGAAAATTAGCAACGTTTATTAGTTTAAATTAATAACAAACAAAAATTGTTTACTTTTACTTACATGTCTTCTTCTTCTTCACAGCTGGCGTCTTATCCGGCAAAAAAGCTGACATTTTTCAAGACAGTGCTGCCAACTTTTTGCAAAGGCGGCATGTTTTTTGTTATTTTCTCAATAACTACAACTTCTTTTAACATGAAAGTTTTACCAGAAATATATTGTATTTTTAACTACAATTCTAAATACCTTTGAATAAATAATTCGTTAACAAAACATTTCGATAACTACTCCGAAATTTGGTATTTTAAAGTACGAGCTAATTGGTAACAATGTCAGGTTGGACGGTTTGCCGACGGTTTTATTTTAGCTACTTTTTTTCTAGAGGTTTTATAAAAAGCATATTTTTAAATATAACCCGAAGTAAATATAAAAATTGTAGTATGCAGATAGTTCATGAAATTCATTAGAGTTGGGGGCTGTCCATATATTACGTAATTACGTTTTTGGTGATTTTTGACCCCCTCCCCCCCCTGGTGATCAAAAGTAATCTTTCAATAAAATATTTCTCTGCTTTACTATCTTCATAGCATCCCAACCATTGAGCAACGGCGAGACCATCTTACAACTAAACTTTTCAAAAACCTTATGCGCTCAAACCAACAACCAGAAGAAAAAAATGGACCTCAACACTAGATCGAGCGATAGAAAAATGTCTACAACTTTAAAGGGTATGTTAAGTCAACAAAAGCCAACAAAACTATACAAAACAAAACCACCATGGCAACTACAACAAAATATAATCAACACCTCGCTGCACAACTACAAAAAAACAACACCTCACCGGAAACATACCAAAAACTATTCAATGAAACAAAAGAAAACTACAAAAACCATACATTTCTATACACGGACGGATCTCAACAAAACTCAACCACAGCCTTTGCTATAACCACCGAAACAGAATTATTGCACTACGGTAACCTGCCACCTCATTCATCAATCTTAACAGCAGAGATAATTGCAATACTCGAAGCCATCAAAATTGGTACTAGCAGGAGCGGAAAATTTGTAATCTGCTCTGACTCCTTAGGAGCGATCGAAGTAATCCGAAATCTACAAAACCTTAACAAATACCCAGCACACTTCAGATCACAAATGCAACTGAAACAACCTAAAATTAAAATCTTATGGACCCCGGGACACTCCAGCGGGAAACGAACTCGCAGACAAAACGGCAAAAGAAGCAACAAAAATGCCACTTATATTTACGCAAAATGAAAATATAAAAGACATAAACAAACTTCTAAAAAATAATCTAAATCAAGAAAATGAAAACTTAATAAATAAATGCAACTCATGGTACAAAAACATTAACACAAACAACATCCACATATCAACACTTTCTAACTTAATTCAAGAAGAAACCAGCAGAATTGACCAAATTAAATTCATTAGACTCCGCCTTGGACATTCAAATATAACACACAAACACCTTCTCGATCCACTCACCTCACGCAACTGCCCTCTCTGCCAATCAACTCCAGTAAACATGGAACACATCCTGGACACATGCCCAGCAATAATCCAGGACAAGCAATCTCAAAGCCACAGACTACCTCAAGCACCCATCAACAGAAAATATAAAAATACAAATTTATATAATCTAATCTAAAATCAAAATGTAAAATATTGTTAAATTAAGTTCACCTATTAAAAAACACGTAGTCGAAGGCCCCGCAGCTAGCACTACAACCCCTTATGTTAGTTTTAGTTTTGTAAACTTTACTATCATCTTTAATAAATAAAATAAATAGTCGAGGTACTCGACTATAGCGTTTTCTCTTGTTGATGATAATAAAAAAGTATTGATAATGCTTATATACACAACACTGTATTACACTGTGTTACAAAATTAATGCTTTTTTAATTTACCTCGAGGGATTCTATATTTTTGAATTCCCAAGTTAAACAGCGTTTTCCAAAAAGTTCCCCGACGCAAGGATTCTTAGCACAAGGACTTCAAAGTTAAAAAAATGCTGAGATTGGCCAACTTTCCGGGGGTATCACAGGTAAACTGATTGTTTTGATATTAAAGTTTATTAAAAGTGGCACTCTTTATCTTTCAAGCCCCATACTCAGAATAATTGTAGGATTTTTTTAAAGGAAGAAATAAATTAATTGCGACAATGCCATAAACAAAGTAACATTACTCCTTGAGGACTATTACCATTTCCCCAAAAGTACACTCAGAAAAAAAATCGCCCAAAGGCAGCTAGCCTTGACTTTTAGAAAAAATAATTTCTAATAAACAGAAAAATATTTCTTAATTTCAGAGAAAGTATTTCCAAAGTTGAATAAGAAGAAGAAAATAAAAATCGGGGATCGGGAATATTGCCGGTTAAACCCCTCTGACGGTGTTTGTTGTTGGTTCCCGTTTCGCAACATATGTTTCTAAACACATGGATGACGTCAAGATGTACGTTCCTAAACACACCTTTAGTTTCGAATTATAACTGAAATAATAACTGAAATTATTATATAACTTACAAATGATAAATGTAAAAATCAAATAACTTACCATCTTGAGAAAAACATCTTGGTCGCCGCTCGTGGGAATCGAACCCCTTACCTGACAGTTTGCAGTCAAACACTCTACTAGCTGCGCCAGAGAAGCATCACGTGAAGCGCCGTACAAACTACATTCACATTTTGTTCTCTTGGGTTCAAGGTTTATACTCTTATTTACCCATTATGTGTGTGTTAGTTTACCTAAATCCTTATTTGTATTAAAATATACATATTAATCAATAAAAAACAAAATAAAATGACGCAAAAAAATTTTGCCCTCGACGTGGGACTGAACATACTCTTCCGAACGCTTATAGCGTACAAAACAAACAATCCGCTCGCTTTAGACCCCTAGGCTACCGATTGGGTTGATTTCCTAAAATGTAAGGCGATTTTTTCTTAGTTTCAAAAAAAAATTTCTAAAAAACAGAAAGTTTTTCTAAAAGTGGATAACGAGAAGAGTTGATCTAATCAGGGTAAGTTTTTCCTATTATTTAGAAAAATATTTTTGAAAAAATAAAAATTTATTTATGAATTTCAAGGCGATTTTCAAAGTATGGCGATTTTTAAAATTCAGGGCGATTTTTTTTCTGAGTGCAGTAGCTGGTAATAGAATGGTTATTAACATTCTTTTATACATTATTGAGTTCCAGGCATTTGTTTAGAAGCTGGTAAAAATGCAAAAATTGCTCCCTTAAAAATACACGCCTAAAAACCGAAACCGAAAACCGAGTTTTAACACTTCAACTGTTGATGGTACTTTGACAAAGAAAACAAGGGACAACGCTATAGTCGAGTGCCTCGAATATAAGATACTAGCAAGGTGGGCCGCAGCTTCGCCCGCGGAAATTAAGATTGAAAATATGTATGTATGTAGAATAGCTACATAAATTGACATACCTTTACCTTCCAATCCATTCCATCCCATTCCTTTGGATTGTTTGCATAAGTTAAGTTTAAAAGTTAAGTTTTAAAATTGTTATTTTGTTTTCAGTATTTTAGTTTTCATTAATTTTTCACCTCTATTAGAATTATATTATTAACTAGCTATACCCGGAGCGACTTCGTTCGCTTAAAATTAGTTTGGAGTACGGTTGCCAGGACTTTCTTATTGGCGCGTTTTTTTAAAAACCTTTGTGTAAACAACATTTTTAGATAGCAGGAAGACAGGTGGAGGGGGACGCCGTGAATCAAATTGTTTAAACATTTGCATTTGTTTAAACAATATGAGGCACGAGTAATAAAGAGCAAGAGAATCAATTGGTTTGAATATTTAATGTTTTTTTTATATTATCAATGCGATTTGAATTTTAAATCACAAAAATCGGTTGCAAAATGTCTTAAATCTGTTGTGGAAATGTAAATTAAATATTCTTTTAGCAAAAGGATATCAGTATTATCTTGATTTTTTGGATATACATATTTCGTGCGTGTGTGTGTACATAGCAGAGCGAATCATTGTTTATTTTTGTTTTTTACAAATCCAAAGTTTGTAGATAACTTAACATTTGAAAACCAAAGAAAAGATTTGCGATATAATCGATTTTTTAACCGCGCATTTTAAATTTTTTGTGACTGGTATTTTAATTTTTTCCCTTGCGCGGTCACACTTAAAATGCTACATACACACATTTACGACTTAATGCAAAGTGCGCCAGCAGAACATACATACATACATATGTGGAGGCCGTGACGTCACGGACAACAAAATTGGAAAATATTGGGGACTTGGTTAAGGAGGCTGAATTTCCAAAAAATTTAAATGCAGTTAGTTGCGGCTATGCCATAAGATTATGATCATAATTTTTTTAAACCATTTTAACAACATTTATAACAGAAAAATGGCAAAAGAAAGAATTAAAAAAAAAACGAATCGAATTTTGGGGCACTTTGGGGTCGTTTATTGTTTTAATTTGTACCTCACACACGTCTCCTAATTATTTCAGAATTATGCTGATTTTTCTAGATTTTTATGTCAATCCGCTCTGTTAGGAATTTACCACTGACCCATTTTTTATTCGAAGACTTATATTGGTTTAGATTATATTAGTTTAGATTAAAACGCAGAAGGCACCACTGCGTATGCAATATGGGCGCTATAGGTACATACATACATATAAATATCCACTACATATTTGTAGGCGTTAGAGTGAACGTGGCAAACTGTTTTGTAGGTCAATCGATAGGTATTGACGAATCAAACACATTTCAGGTTAAAATTGTGTTCGAGCTTGAAAGTTGTGGACGCCACAGTTTTTCGCGGTTTGTGAGCGTTAGAGTGGGCGTGGCAAACTTTTTTTTATGTCAAACGATAGGTATCAAAGAAATAAATACATTTCAGTTTACATTTTCAGTTAGGGAAGATAAGGTATCTAAATACAAAACCCCAATTCTCTAGCCCTTATAGTTTCTGAGATCTCAGCGTTCAAACGGACAGACAGACGGACTTGGCTAGATCGACTCGGCCTGTGATCCTGATAAATAATAATATATACATACATCCATTACAGGTTCGGAAACGCTTCCTTCCACCTGTTACATACTTTTCCCCGAATACAATATACCCTTGTACTCTACGAGTAACGTGAATAACAAGGTAATTATCATTACAATAAAAACTTGGGACAATGGGAATTTTTTGGTCGCATACAGCTGTTAACAAAGACAACAGTGCTCTAACAGGGCAAGTTTTTCCCAACTTTAAAAATATATATAAAAGCGAACTCTTGGTTAATTTTTAAGTTGATGGTCTTGGTAGTTAGCTTAAAGTTGTACTTTTAAGTAAAAGTTATAAAACTAATTTCGGTCTGATGAGCCTAATCGGCGTATCAGTACTCGAGATTGAAAATAACAAGAAAGGCTGCTAGCTTCGCCCAGCCGAAGCTTATATACCCTTGCAGATCTTTCCTATTAAATTACAAATTACAAAATGTTAAATTTCGTATTATGTTGACATTATTTTTGCTATCCTTCCTATGGCGTCCTATAGTTGTCCTATATTGTTAAATTTAATTCGAAATTCTGAAATAATAAAAAAGGGTAATATACCAGAGTAGAAGAGAATAAAATAAAAACCAACGAAGCTTTAATTTGTATCCTATTAATTTCCCATTCATTTTCCGATCGTTCCAATGGCAGCTATTGGTATAGTCGTCCGATTTTGATAAAATTCAATTCGAAATAAAGAATTATTAATAAAAAGTTTTTAAAAGATACAAGTCAAAAACACAGAAGCTATAATTAAAAAAAAATGTGGATTCTTCCAATGGGAGCAATATTAAATAGATGTCCTTCACTGCTTTGCAAACTTCTGCTTGCATAAAAAAGGGTTAAACAAGTTTTTTACACCTAATCAGGGATATGTACTTTGTCGGAAAACCAATGTCGTTTTAGATTTAAAAATGGTGTTATCAATACCGATATATTCTTCTACTCTCTATTTCTTCTATTAATAAACGCAAAAAATGGCATTACACTTTTACAAAATCTGGACGCCAGGCCTTTTTAAAGTCCTCTAAGGCGCTTGTGGGCGTTAAAGTGGGCGTGACGCTCGGCTGAATCGAACTCAGTATCTCTCTCCCTCGCCCTCGCGACTGCTTTAACGGGTTACAAAGGGTTTTCACAATTTAAATTTTTTTTCTAGAAAATATAGTAGACGTTTAGCCTGACGCAGCGAACTTCAATCGCGTTTTTCTCGAAACCATGACTTTGAAGGCGGTGGAAAGATGTGAATCGATTATTTTCAAATTCTTTGTACATAGCACAGGTCGACAAAATCCGGACGTTTCTTTGGCCCATTCTTGAAAACTTTCCATCACGTCACAGTTATCAGAAAATCGTGCACAAAGTTCCAAATTTTCGATTTATAGGCACTTTTTGCGGCCTAATCAAAACTAAACCGTTTGTAGCCCAGAGGGAAAAAACAAAGTTTACATTTAAGAACAATGTTCTTTATTTAAGAACGCTTTTTTCTTCATTTTTGTACTAAATATAAGAACAAACGTTCTAAAAATAACATCAAAACGTTCTTCAACTTTTGAACAAATCCGGACTACAGCATGCCCTAGCGGTTAGATGCGTTGCGACTTTGAATTTAAAGTATTACCTTAGGAGAGCGCTGTCTCGAGTTTTTATACCCTTGCAGATGTTGTTATAATTTCAGTCAGATGTTTGCAACGCATTGAAGGAGACGTTTCCGACCACATAAAGTAGACATATATTCTTGATCAGGACCAATAGCCGAGTGCATCTAGCCATGTCCGTCTGTCCGTTCTATGCGTCTAAAGTTATCGCAATTAAACTTTCTCAAAAGTCTTCTTTCTATTGCAGGTAGTACATATGTCGGAATGAGCTGGATCTGACCACAATATCTTATGGCTCCAATAGGAATCATTGTAGCTTTGTAGGAAGAAGGCGTTGTAATTAAAATATAAGTTTTAATTTTAACTGCAATGGTATATTAAATTTGGCCTGCCGAAGTTAACTTCCTTTCTTGTTTCTTTTTTTGTCAATCTCTCTATTATACTTCATGTACCCGCTTTGGCCCCTTGCGTCTTAGAAGGCTAGCTGGCCTAGAGGTTAACGTGTTTGCCTTAAAAGAAGAAGACATCATGAGTTTTTTTTAAATTATCCCCTTTGCTAAGTTTCCAAAATCAATCTTAAAAATTAACAAATAAAAAGAATAAGACATCATGAGTTTTTCTTAAATTATCCCTTTTGCTAAGTTTCCAAAATCATCTCTGACATCTCCCGCGTTCAATAACGCTGGTTTTCATCCAGCAAAGCCTGAATTTGTTCGTCAAAAACGGCCGATGGTCGACCAGAACGTGGGGCGTCTTTAACTCCAAAATCTCCAAGCCTGAATTTGGCAAACCAGCGCTGACATTGGCGATCACTCATGGCTTCTTTACCATACACTTCGCACAATTTTTCGCGAGCTTCGACCGCTTTTTTTCCTTTTCGGAAGTAAAAAAGCAAAATATGCCGAAAATGCTCCATGTTTAATTTGCTATAGCTTCCACAAATGTTATCGAATAATTACCAAATTTTCGTCGATAGTACCTAAGACAATAAGCTTTAAAATGATACTAAAAAGTGTGACCCTGGTGCTCGATTAGTCGTAAATAAATTATATTAAAAACGATTACTAAAAAAACGACATGACTTTCTTGCCAACCCAATAGTTTATTTTAAAAATCACATTTTCGGGGGTGTCACAGAAACCGGGGACGGATTTGGGGACGGTTGGTTTAGGAACCATTAGTTTAAAATAATAATAAACAAAAATTGTTTACTTTTACGTACATGTCTTCTTCTTATTCACAGCTGGCGTCTTATCCGGCAAAAAATATGACATTTTTCACGACAGTGCTGCCACCTTTTTGCAAAGGCGGCATGTTTTTTATTATTTTCTCAATAACTACAACTTCTTTTAACATGTAATTTTTACCAGAAATAAGTTTTATTTTTAACTACAATTCTAAATACTTTTGAATAAATAATTCGTTAAGACAACCTTTCGATAACTACTCCGAAAATTTGAATTTTAAAGTTCGAGCTAATTGGTAACACTGTCAGGTTGGAAGGTTTGCCGACGGTTTTATTTTAGCTAATTTTTTCGATAGGTTTTATAAAAAGCAAATTTTTAAATATAACCCGAAGTAAATATAAAAATTGTAGTATGCAGATAGTTCATAAAATTCATTAGAGTTTTCTTAAATATAGTTATATTTTTGGGAAACAGTTGTAAGTTAATTTTATCAAAACGTCCGGCAAAATACGGGGGATTTAGAAACTGTCAAAAATGAAGTCTGTGACACCGAGATTTGCTTTCGGGGGAAATTTGGTTGGAAGAGATTTCTGTGACACCCCCGATAATAAATGTCTTGAGCCAAGAATTTTACATCGGAGGAATATTCTCTTGGTCGACTACTTACAAGTAATTTGCAAAATGTTTTTGACTTGTTACTTATGTTCTTAACCGAATTAATAGCATCAACCAATCGCTTAGGACTTTTCTCCTTCCTCAGTCCTTCAACCTGCCTTTTTCGCTAAAGTTTAGATTTAAAGGGGGACATCTGAGTAAAATTTTTAAAAAATTCAAAATTCATAAAAAATAATAGGAAAAATATTTTGAAATTTTTTTTTTTTGCAGGTTTTATTAATTTTGATTGGGGAACAACTTTAAGCCCCAGGAAAAAAGTTTAAAATTTGACTTTTACAAAATTTGCTCACTTTTCAAAGTGGTCTTAATGGGTTAAGAACATTTTTGTGTCATTTAAACGGAATTGAAGTTCTCTTTCTATAGGTGTCAAAAGTTTATATTATAAGTTCAAAATATGAGTACAGTTAACATTAAAATTTGTGAAAATACTTTTGACCACCCCTGTATTGCTTACTTTTTTTTCATCAACAATTTTGTGACTTTTTTTTAATCACTTTTTTTCAATCACTCACTATTTTGCAAAAAATCAATATATCGCAAAAATCCTACTTGTGTCGATAGCTGTTGATGTATAGAAACTAACAAAATTGAAATATTTTTCTAGATCAAAAATTACGGGCGTAAGCTTTCCGGCCATGGACCCCCTTCAACCAAAAAGGGCCTACGAAGAAATGCTGCACAGCCGCCATTTGGTTTTTGATATCTTTTACAAAAATGTATTTTGTACTTCGAACCTAATATAATAAAACCTAGTTTTCAAATTTTCGATTGGCTTTTTCATTTGGCCAAAAAAAAATTCCAGAAAATCCGCTTATTTTCATATTTACTCAGATGTCCCCCTTAAGAAATCGTATTTTTCTTAGAAACATAGAACAAATTTTTGGATCTAAACGACTAGATAGCCCAATTTTTTTTACAATTTTTGCATATGGAATCTGTAATTTGTGGTTCATCCATGGGTTCATCAAAATGGTCAGGTTCATCTTGACATAAATCTTCCAATTCTAAGGTTAGAACTGCATCCTTTTTTAAGTATCGTTTCCCAATAAAGGAGTCAGAAAAATGGTTTTCGCAAATGGTCGTAATCCGCATGGCTAATATTACATTTTCCCTTCATATCTGTCCCAAAATTAATTCAGAAGACGGAAATTTAAAAAAATGTAAGTTAGGAAAATGACGCCTAGATTTTATGTCGGATTTGGCCAAATTTTTTTTTTATGTTCGAGATCATTGTTCCCGTTGATGATGTTGACTCTTTCGAAGGCGAGCATTTATTAAAATACAAATATAAGGATTGAATTTTAGTGTTACAAGGTTATGTTTATAAATTTTGACAACGAACTATCGATATAGGGGAGAAAGGGGTAAGAATAGTTAGGGGGAAAGTATAGTTTGTGGCCCTAGCGGCTAAACGGCTTGCTCAAGATGTCACTCTTTTTTGTGTAGTTACCTTAGATATTCAAAGGGCAACACTATTATTAAATAAATTGATATTAAAACAAGAGAGAACGCTATGGTCGGGTGCCCCGACTATCAGATACCCGTTACTCAGCTAAAGGGAGTGCGAGGGAGATGGAGATATAAACTTTGATCAGCCATAACTTTTTAACGAATGGTCAGATTTAAAAAATTTCTTCTACAATTCGATAGGTATTTATAAGCACAACAAAACTGCATTTTTGCTTTTCCGAAATATTTAAATTTTTAAAATCGTTTATGAACTATTGTGGGCGTTAGAGGGGGCGTGGCACCTTTTTGAAATAAACTTGCGCTGCGTAGGAACTTCTAGAATCTGCATGCAAAATGCCAATCTTCTAGCTTTTATAGTTTCCGAAATCTCAGCGTTCATACAGACAGACAGACAGACAGACAGACGGACAGACAGACATGGCTAGATCGACTCGGCTAGTGATCCTGATCAAGAATATATATACTTTATGGGGTCGGAAACGCTTCCTTCTAGCTGTTACATACTTTTGCACGAATACAATATACCCTTTTACTCTACGAGTAACGGGTAGAAGTTTATCGAGAATTAACGTTTACTATGTTAGGCGCCTTGGCCAGCAGTTCCAGTGCCATTTTCTAGATGGCGCTATTGTAAATCGTATTGCGCCATATACCGCCAGTAATTGGTATTACTGGTCATGAAAGGCGGAAATGTAGGCGCTGGACAGGTTTTAACGTTTAATGGATTTGTTGGCGTTAGAGTGGGCGTGGCACACATTTATTAGACCAATCGATAGGTATTGACGAAACAAATACATATCAATTACAATTTTCATACAAGAGAGAACGCTATAGTCGGGTGCCCAGACTATCAGATACACGGTACCCAGCTAAAGGGAGTGCGAGGGAGATGGAGATAAAAACTTTGATCAGGCATAATTTTTTAATGGTCCGACTTAAAAAATTCTACATTTCGATAGGTATTAGTAAGCACAACAAAACTGCATTTTTATACCCGTTACTCGTAGAGTAATTATACCCGTTACTCGTAGAGTAAAAGGGTATATTGTATTCGTGCAAAAGTATGTAACAGCTAGAAGGAAGCATTTCCGACCCTATAAAGTATATATATTCTTGATCAGGGTCACTAGCCGAGTCGATATAGCCATGTCCGTCTGTCCGTCTGTCTGTCTGTATGAACGCTGAGATCTCGGAAACTATAAAAGCTAGAGGATTGGTATTTGGCATGAAGATTCTTGGAGTTCCTACGCAGCGCAAGTTTATTTCAAGAAGGTGCCACGCCCCCTCTAACGCCCACAATCGATTATATACGATTTTAAAAATTTAAATATTTCGGAAAAGTAAAAATGCAGTTTTGTTGTGCTTATCAATACCTATCGAAATGTAGAAGAAATTTTTTAAATCGGACCATTCGTTAAAAAGTTATAGCTGATCAAAGTTTATATATCCATCTCCCTCGCACTCCCTTTAGCCGAGTGACGGGTATTAGATAGTCGGGACACCAACCCGACTATAGCGTTCTCTCTTGTTACTTTTCCGAAATATTAAAATTTTTAAAGTCGTATTAAAGCGATTGTGGGCGTTAGAGGGGGCGTGGCACCATCGAAATGATTATGTTATTTATATGGCTAGAAGGACTCGTCTAGTGATGCTGATCAAGAATATATATACTTTATGGGGTCGGAAACGTCTCCTTCACTGCGTTGCAAACTTCTGACTGAAATCATAATACCCTCTGCAAGGGTATAAAAATATTAAATATTAAATATATTACAAATATTCTAGATAAGTCATTTGCGCGAACTAAAAATGTTTTGATTTTTTAGTCCCGTTACTATCTTTAGTTCTTTTAGAAATTAAACTTTTTAATGTTCATGAATTATTATACCCGTTACTCGTATAGTAAAAGGGTATCATTTGGCACGCTGCAATAAAAAAGCCTGTGAGGAGTGAAGAGGAAAGAGGCTGGAATAGTTTGCTAAGGCGGGCCGAATCAGAACATTTTAGAAAGTGTATGTAATGACGAATGTAATAATTTTTCGTCACAAATGGTTGATATCAGAACTTTTGTATGTTGAAGGTGCGATCGTCACTAGTTTTTTACCTCGTTAAGAGGTGTTTTTATTTGATATTGTATTCATGCAAAAGTATGTAACAGGTAGAAGGAAGCTTTTCCGACCCTATAAAGTATATATATTCTTGATCAAGATCACTAGCTTAGTCGATATAGCCATGTCCGTATGAACGCTGAAATCTCGAAAACTACAAGAGCTAGAAAGTTGGGATTACCAACACATATTCTTGGGCTTCTTACGCAGCGCAAGTTTATTTCACACAAATTTTTCTGTGGACGCACAGCGGTTTTTTGGATCTCATTCATATTTAATCAAACTTCATTTGTAAATGGTTTTAAACTCTGTAGCTGGTGAAAAAGACTGAAAAAAATACACTGGGAAAAAATATTGTTATTTGTTTTTAGGAAATATAATTTTTAAAATATTGGTATATTTTTTTATGAAAAGGTAATGCAATTCTTGACCAATTAGCGAAAACATTATAAAGATATCTTTCGTCGTCCCAAAAAAAAGTAAAAGCACCTTTTTTGAAAAACTGCCAAAAATGCTATTCTGTGACCCCTATAACTCCGTTGAAACTCAAAATTTTTCAAAACTGTTCAAATTAAGTTTTTTTTGGCGTTGTAAACCGGAAAAGTAGACAGTTTGATGAAAATCGGACCTTCGAATCGGGGGTGGTCCACTTGGGAGATTTTGACTCCTCTACGCTTACATAACATATAATCCGCACGCTTTAGTTCCCTTGGCTACCGATTAGGGCAGTTTCCTAAAAATGAGTGTAGAATAAACCAAGCTTTTATCTTGATATCAAGATAAAAAAAGTGAGAAGAGAAATACTAAAATCAGGAATGGTCGATGTTGATTTTTTTTTGTAAAAGTTAAAGTTACTAGTTATCGCATTACAGCTAAATTGAATAACAAAAATTCGAAATATAAAAACATAAACGTCTTCAGTTTTTTGATCTAGGGATCCAAATCTACCAGGAGGTATGTACCATCATCCTTCTTAGTGTATTTTGGCTGTAATCAATGTTCTTTAAATATCAACATAAAGATTTATGTTGCTATTGACTCTGTTTGATCGTTGTTTTCGACTAAAAACTAATCGTTTTAGCAATAAATTAGATCCCACGACCGCATACTTACTTACTACCTTATGACACCGGTGGTCTCATCCAGGGGCACTTGAATCGTATATATATGCTAACCACTTAGAGATCAAGCATCGAAGAGAAGTGCTAGCCTCATAAAGCTTGATCAGCGATCATGAAATGACAACAAAAACCGCTGAGGCATCTACGAACGAACAGTATAAAAGTGAGCGTTTATTCGCGGCGGCCAGTCATAACGTGGACACCAACACCATGCTCAGAACTATTTCAATTTTGGCTTTGCTTGCTTGCAGCGCAGCCATCATGACAGAGGCGAAACCCATTCTTATCAAGGTTTTCGCTCCCAGCGGTGATAAAACTTGTGTTATTTTGGAGTAACTACCGCAATTTAATGATATCTGTTCCACTTCAGGTTACTCCAATGGCAGTTACCAAAGCGCAGTGGCTCCCTCGCCCGTCAACACGCAGCTAATCTCCAGCCTCATATCTTCAAAAATTCAGGTGCTAAACAACTTGCTGCAGGCCAAGTCTTCCGCCGGTGGCTTTCGTATTGGTTTGAATAAGTCTGTGACTTTCTTCAGTTCCACAACCACAACGGAAAAGCCGGTAGCACACCACAGTAGCACGACGGAGGTAAACACAGACTTTACTTCGGATGATACTAGCACTACTCAAATCATCTATACGAAAACCACAGAAGGTGCTATCGAAACGCCGAGCCCAACAATACGTCCCGAGCCTCCAGTCCCTACCAGCATGACTTCAGTGATATCAATCGAGAGTACTACATTGTTTCCCGAAGTCACCACTACGACGACCGCAACGTCTGGCTATTCCTATCCCAGTTCCCATCCTGCCACCTATTATTTGCCGGCTTCCCATGACCAAGCATAAGTTTAAGATTAGGAGTACACTAGTCAGCATAAGTATTTAGACGAATAAAAATCGTGCATTTTCAATTTAACTCCAAAAGACTGATCGATCTTCACTGAGTTAGGGTGAACTGCTTTTTAATAAAGAACATCTTGTATTTTCGCGGAAGCGATTCCAAACTAGTCGTACATACGATTTTATAACAATGGCTACCTTTCTGCAATTCTTGCCTGACTAGCGGCTATTAGCATATAAACAGGTTTTTGAAAGAACTACACATGTGTGTTAAAAAGCAAATATTAACTATTTCAATCAATGTATATTGAAACATAGTGACAGACTCAAGCGCGAACACAAATTTGTTTGTAGCTACAAATAAATTACTGTTTCAAGGCCACCTATGTGGGAATAGGCAACAGTCAACAAGAAAGGTAGATAACTTTGGCAAGTAGAAGTTAATATACCCTTGCAGATTGTTCTTATTAAATAACAAGAGAGAACGCTATAGTCGGGTTGGTGTCCCGACTATCTAATACCCGTCACTCAGCTAAAGGGTTGGTGTCCCGACTATCTAATAGACGTAACTCAGCTAAAGGGAGTGCTAGGGAGATGGAGATAAAACTTTGATCAGGCATAAGTTTTAAACGAATGGTCCGATTTAAAAAATTTCTTCTACATTTCGATAGGTATTGATAAACACAACAAAACTGCATTCCTACTTTTCCGATATATTAAAATTTTTCAAATCGTATATAAGCTATTGTGGGCGTTAGAGGGGGCGTGGCACCTTTTTGAAATAAACTTGCGCTGCGTAGGAACTCCTAGAATCTACATGCAAAATGCCAATCTTCTAGCTTTTATAGTTTCCGAGATCTCAGCGTTCATACGGACAGACAGACGGACAGACGGACAGACGGACATGGCTAGATCGACTCGGCTAGTGATCCTGATCAAGAATATATATACTTTATGGGGTCGGAAAAGCTTCCTTCTAGCTGTTACATACTTTTGCACGAATACAATATACCCTTTTACTCTACGAGTACGAGGAAACTATAAAAGCTAGAGGATTGGTATTTGGCATGAAGATTATTGGAGTGCAAGTTTGTTTCAAGAAGGTGCCACGCCCCCATTAACGCCCACAATCGCTTATATACGATTTTAAAAATTTTAATATTTCGGAAAAGTAAAAATGCAGTTTTGTTGTGTTTATCAATACCTATCGAAATGTAGAAGAATTTTTTTAAATCGGACCATTCGTTAAAAAGTTATTGCTGATCAAAGTTTATATCTCCATCTCCCTTGCAATCCCTTTAGCCGAGTGACGGGTATTAGATAGTCGGGACACCAACCCGACTATAGCGTTCTCTCTTGTTTTGTTTTTTTATTTTAACATTAATTTTATTATCCTTCTTATGGCAGCTATTATATATAATATCCATAGACAACATTGCCGTAGTAGGTCCCAGTGGACAACCATACATAGACGTAGTAACATTACAATGCATTGTAAGCACGTAATCGTATGGATGTACGGCTCCTCAATCTTCAGGTGCAGCTCGGTCCGCTCGTGTTAGCTTTCCTCGCATTTCTTCAACTTTGTTTTGTCTCCGGATAAACCCTTCTGAGTATAGGCGTTTTCTTTCTGACCATGAGTTGCTAGATTTGGAAAAAAGTTGCTAAAAATGGCTTCAATTTATCTAAAAATGAACAAAAAAGGATAAATATTTAAATGGTTAATCTTTAAGAACTATATGAATTTATTTAAGAAATAATAAGTGGTAAATTCCTACCAGAGCGGATTGACATAAAAATCTAGAAAAATCAACATAATTCTGAAATAATTAGGAGACGTGTGTGAGGTACAAATTAAAACAATAAACGACCCCAAAGTGCCCCAAAATTCGATTCGTTTATTTTTTAATTCTTTCTTTTGCCATTTCTCTGTTATAATTGTTGTTAAAATGGTTTAAAAAAATTATGATCATAATCTTATGGCATACCCGCAACTAACTGCATTTAATTTTTTTGGAAATTCAGCCTCCTTAACCAAGTCCCCAATATTTTCCAATTTTGTTGTGCTTGACGTCACGGCCTCCACATATGTATGTATGTATGTTCTGCTGGCGCACTTTGCATTAAGTCGTAAATGTGTGTATGTATCATTTTAAGTGTGACCGCGCAGGGGAAAAAATGAAAATACCAGTCACAAAAAATTTAAAATGCGCGGTTAAAAAATCGATTATATTGCAAATCTTTTCTTTTGTTTTCAAATGTTGAGTTATCTACAAGCTTTGGATTTGTAAAAAACAAAAATAAACAATGATTCGCTCTGATATGTACACACTACACGCACAAAATATATATATTAAAAAAAAATGCGTATTTTACACACACAGCCATTAGATACATATATACGTGTGTACGTTTGTGTGTGTGCATTGCAGGTGACTAAGGAATTGAGGTTCGCTCAAATTCAAATTCAAGATAATACTGATATCCTTTTGCTAAAAGAATATTTCATTTACATTTCCACAACAGATTTAAGACATTTTGTAACCGATTTTTGTGATTTAAAATTCAAATCGCATTGATAATATTAAAAGAAATATTCAAACCAATTGATTCTCACGCTCTTTATTACACGGGCCTCATATTGCTTAAACAAATGCAAATGTTTAAACAATTTGATTCACGTCGTCCCCCACCTGTTTATTAATATAAAGCTAAAGGTATGGAAATATATGTAGCTATTGTACATACATACATACATATTTTCTATCTTAATTTCCGCGGGCGAAGCTGCGGCCCGCCTTGCTAGTAGATACATATGTTTATATTAAATTAAAGATTGCTTGTAATTTAATCTCTCTTCTTAGCTTCACTTAAATCTTCGTACTTCTCATTGCCAGTAAATTGGGTTAAGTACTCATCAGGCAATTCATAATATCACACAAAAGAAAACTATGTATAATCAACATAGAAAAATAGTAGTTCACTATTTTCTGAACTTTTCATGTATTATGTTGGTTTATTTTTTCGGCCAATCAATAGTATTTAAAAATTAAAATAGTAGAAAAGCTATTTACGAAAGTTTGATGTATTTTATTGTTTTATTTTTTTGGTACATTAATAGTAGGGGAGAGTAGGGTAATGTGACGAGTAGGGTAATGTGACGAACTCGTCGAATCTCATATATGACGTCACGACAAAAATTCCAAATAAATGTAGTCGTCTCCCCTTATCGTGTCGACAATGTTTTTACAGTAATATTAATAAGAAGTCCCGTAATTTGTTCGTGAGGTAATTTTCGCTAAAAATGTGGTGCGCAAACTAGCAAACATATTCAGTTTACTTGTGTTTCAGCAGTGCCAGAGCAAAGATGGGTGGAAAATAAAATCAGACAAATATATGCACGTATACATGAGATCTTTAGCAACAGTTGTTGGTACCTCGCGTTTTTTTCTTTTGCGCCGTTTGAGAGTGACACCGTTTTTGTTACAAGTCTACCTCGTAGGGTATCGTGACGAACTTTTTGTAGGGTAATGTGACGAACTTTTTTTATTCAAGAATTTTAATTGTTATCGTTGATTATGTGTAAAAGAAATATAATAATACCAGATAACATTTACTGCTGCAGTTTTATTGTTGTTTTGTATTGTTTTTAATGGTGACGTCAGCTTAATTTAATTTAAAAAAAAATGGACTTAGACCAATTTTTGTTTTTATTCAGTTTGGGCATTATCTTATTAATTCTTTCTTTTCCGTATCGAAAATAACTTTTCCGTTAATTATATAAAAGAAAAGATATTTTTTTTGTAAAAAGATTGGTATACGCAAAACGCTGTGGGATTTGGCTATGTTGAAATTTTGAATCCAAATTTTGCAGAAATATGCTCAATACGAGGGTGGTCCGATAAGTACTTAGCCTCACCGCCCGATGGCGCCACTATCGCAAGAAAACTTTTCTATCGTGTAGTACATTCTAGTAGACGGCTACTGTCGAAATTTCAGCCGAATCGGACTCGTAGCTTTGTTTTGCCAGCGTGTGGCATCATACGTGTTCGCGGATTTTAGAAAAATGGAGAAAGAGCAATATCGGTCTGTGATTCGATTCTTGTTTTTGGAAGGGAAATCACGCAGCGAAATCAAAGAGCGCTTGGATGCTGTGTACGGTGACTCTTCTCCTTCGATAGCGACCGTCAAAAATTGGTTTAACGAGTTTCAACGTGGTCGCACGTCGGTTTTTGATGAGCCACGCCCAGGTGCCCCGAAATCGGCTACCACGGAGGATAACGTCCAAAAAGTCCACGATCTCGTTTTGGCAGATCGCCGATTGAAGATACGCGAGATAGCTGAGACAGTACGCATGTCAAAAGACCGCGTGGGTCATATCCTGCATGATATTTTGGGCATGAGAAAGCTGTCGGCGCGATGGGTGCCGCGTTTGCTCACTCCGGACAACAAACGCAACCGCCCTCGCCAAGGCCAAATTGGTCGAATTGGGCTACGAACTGCTACCCCATCCACCTTATTCTCCAGATTTGGCCCCATGGGACTTCTTTTTGTTTCCAAACTTGAAAAAGTCTCTCGCTAGACAGAAATTTGGGTCGATTGAGGAGGTCGTCGCCGCCACAGAGGCCTATTTTGCAGACCTCGAGGAAACGTATTTTTCAGACGGGTTAAAGAAGTTGGAGCATCGCTGGGTCAAGGGTATCGAGCTAAAACAAGATTATGTTGAGAAATAAATTGACACTTTTCCAAAATTTTCGTTTTTCTTTTGGAGGCTAAGTACTTATCGGACCACCCTCGTAGATGTAAGCAACTTTCTGTTTTTACAGTTTTAAAAAATATTGATTTTTGGGGAAGTTACATTAAAGAACAAATCGTTCGTCACATTACCCTACAACTTTTGAAAGTGCAAAAAAAGAAGGGTTCACGCCAAACGCTGTGGGATTTGGCTGCGTTCGAATTTCGACTCCAAATTTTACAGAAATATGCTCAGAAGATGTAAGCAAAAAGATGTAAAAAAAATATTGATTTTTAGAAAAGTTACATTAAAAAAACGAATCGTTCGTCACATTACCCTACTCCCCCCTACATACTATAAAAAAATTGTGCATGCAACTATTTAATTTTTTTGGTTTTTTTTTTTTAAGTTTAAATATATACATAATATAAATATAAATAAATATTTACAATTTTTCCTACCTATTCAGCCTCCCTAACGCTAACTAATATACCACTGTGGTAGCTATACGTTGTCTCAAATGTGCGCGCAGTGGCCCTATTATCGAAAATATTTGAAAACGCCCAATCAATATGCGTATTGCAATTGGTTGTCGACGAGTCCAAATCTAACAAAGAACTAAAACCTTTTACACCTGCTAAAAAATCGTAAACTCTCCTACAGCAGCCAGAGATGGAGTGAAGGCATAAATTGAAATCTCCTAACACTAAACTATTACTATTTAAAAATGTGTGCCGCTGAAATAACTCCTTAAACTCTGTTTCAAACTTTAACAACGGATAGGTCGGACTTTTATAAATAACTACAATCCCTAAAGACCGGTACCTAAAGATGGCACACTCGAACACTGGAGAGGCTAAATTAGAGGAATTAGCCAGAAAGCGACCACTTGAGCAAAGACTAACATTCCCAAAGAGTTCGTTTCGAACGAATACGAGAATGCCTCTTTTTGGTCGAGCTCCGCTAGCTACACCAGTTTACAAAATAAAATCGACCTCTTCCTCATCGAAGATAACCTTAATTTTCCGGTTAAGTACATCTCCCTGATTAAGAAATGGGCACTTAAAATTTGTTGTATGGTGTACATTTTTTTTTAAGTGTATAAAACGTTTTTTGCCACTTTTTATTTTCTATCTTGAGTTTTGATAACTTGATTTGGGTCATATTATACTCAATTTACAGGTAATAGAATGTTCTTTAACTTTCCTATAAACAGCATTGAGTTCCAGTCATTAGTTTAGGAGGTACACTTCGTCAAAGCTGAAAAAGTTGGAAAAAGTGTGAAAAAATGCAAAAAAGCTGGCATAAATGGCATCTTTAAAAATACACGTATAAAAACCGAAATTATTTTTATAACTTTTATAGTTAGATACATCTTTAAGCAAACTAACAATAAATCAACTCAATAAACAACCAAAGGTTCGATTTTATATAGATTATTTCAGTTGGAAAGAAGGTGTATTACAGCCCTGTTAGAGCCCTGTTAACCTCAGTTAACAGCTGTAAACGGCCAAAAAACCACCGTTCTTCCGAGCTTAAAAAATTCATATCAAAATAATTTCCTGGCGGATTGTAACGATCATTAGCTTGTTTTCTTTGTCGAAGTACTATCTAACTATAAAAGTTATAAAAATAATTTCGGTTTTTATGCGTGTATTTTTAAAGATGCCATTTATGCCAGCTTTTTTGCATTTTTTCACACTTTTTCCAACTTTTTCAGCTTTGACGAAGTGTACCTCCTAAACTAATGATTCTATTACCTGTAAATTGAGTATAATATGACCCAAATCAGGTTATCAAAACTCAAGATAGAAAATAAAAAGTGGCAAAAAACGTGTTATACACTTTAAAAAAAATTGACACCATACAAAAAATTTTAAGGGCCCATTTCTTAATCAGGGAGATGTACTTAACCGGAAAATTAAGGTTATCTTCGATGAGGAAGAGGTCGATTTTATTTTGTAAACTGGTGCTACTGACTGGCAATCTAGTCGCACTGCTGTGGCGAAGCCAGGAATGTCATATGCTTCATTTGAGTATGTGGAAGCCTCAACGAAGCACAGCATAGAAGATTTAAGCATTAGCTGATCGGAACATACATCGCTAATGTGGCCGTGCAAGCTTTCCGTATTAGGGCCGTTCTTTTACAAACCGAACAGATTTGGCCAAAAAAAAAATTCACATTTTTGATTTGCCTGAAACTTATTTTACACGTACTATTCGGAAAATAAGTAAACACGTGTATCAGGATTTGACCGAAAAAAAATTATGTTTTTAGTTAAAATTTTTTTAAGTTTGCCAAAAATCGTCAAATTTGAAAAAGTACCCTCTCATTGAAAATCTGTATCTCCGGTTATATGAATCCGATTGACTTTATGTCTTCTGCATTAATTCCTCTAAAACCTCTTCTTTCAAAATAAAATTTCTAAAAAAAAAAATTTGTAAGTTCTTAAAAATAAAAACAAATTAAGATTTAAAAAAATTTTTTAACCATTGCCCCCACAAAAAAAAATGTTTTTTTTATTTTAATACTTGCTCCATATTGTTAGTTACAATCGGTTTTTGTGAAAAGTTGGAGCCATTTTTAGTTTTTTAAATATCGTATTTTTTTTAACAAGGCCTCGGCTTTTTTCTATGTAAAAACGTCGCAGCAAGTAGGGCTACTCTTTTATTCTTGTCGGATCCTTATGGAATTCATGTTTTCTCATCGTTTACTAGTCCTTTAACAATTTTTAATGATTAAAAGTTGTTTTAAGTGTTTTGACAATTTTGAAATGACAAAAAGTAAAAAGTCATTTTTTAATCTATAAAAAAACCACAATTATTTATTTAACCCTCCATTAAATAATAAAATATTAAAAAATAATTATTTAAATATGTTAGATAAAATACAAATAAAAAATAATTTTTTTTCTTCAATTTAATAATTTTTTATTTTTATTAAATAATTTCTTTTTAAAAATTTAAAAAAAATATTTAAAAAAGTTAAAAATTTTTTTTCGGTCAAATCCTGAAACACGTGTTTACTTATTTTCCGAATAGTACGTGTAAAAAAAGTTTTAGGCAAATCAAAAATGTGACCCAATAAAAGGTGTTCGGTTTGTAAAAACACCGCCCATTATGGAAAAAGACATGAAGGTTCAGACTATTGAGTAAACAATCGAAATGGGTACTCAGTAACTTAGCGGAACGCAGTTCTCGGAGCTCTTCCTCGGAAGCCGATCCCTGGGCGGATCTTGGGGGGACGAAATTTCCAATAATAAAGAGACCTGCTGCACTTGTGGCTCTGCTACAGGCTACGTACAGCGAAGCTCTATGCATGCTAGGACTAGTGTGAACCACCACTTTGCTGTACGTAGCGCCTTGACTTTTGTGAATAGTTATGGCTTCTGCAAATACCACTGGAAACTGCTTTCGGTCAATGGTTGTGGCCTGGTTAGAATTAATCTGAAAGCTTTTTATGATCTTAACTACTGGGGTCCATAAAGCCTCTTGGCGATGACTGCACTTTGATCGTGCAGCTCCTATACTGTCATCTAAAAATTGTATCCAAAGAATGTTCGGAGAGTTGGACGTGTTGAAACCTATCTCCGTAAGGACACCAGTGGCTCCGTTTACGAGACCATCTGATGTGTCTACATTGACCGTCATCATGTATTTAGCAGTGGTTTTTAAAATGAGCGAGGTACACAAACCTTGTGTCTCAGATGTTTTTAATGCCCTAGCTTGTTCCAGACATCTGTTCCCCTGCTCTACGCTAATATGTGCAGATTTCACAGAGTCTATGGCTTCCGAGATGAACTGTTCAGTGGGAATCGAGTTTAGCTTCTCCCTATTGTACCGGTCTGTGTCCTTATTGCTGGAAAAAAGGTAAATGGCGTCATTTGGAATCTGACTTTCTTCGGAAATACGATGTCTAAGTAGGCTAATATCTTCAGACGACATTTGGCCGGACGCCATGTTGTTGAGTGCTATTGCAAACGGCTGGTCATCTCGCTGTCGCATTATTTCTGTGAGCTCGAAAAACCTAAAAGGACTCCAGAGGTGGGATCCAAATATAGCGCTGTATGGATCATGCGACGGCGGCTGGAAAATCCAACGATCACAAACTGGCCGCAATTGCCTAAGATCCCCGAACACGATGACCGAAATGCCTCCGAAGGGAGTATCAATGTTGGAGAACATTTGCTTAAGGCGAGAGTCCAGATGGGAAAACATTGTTGCGCCGACCATAGAAATTTCGTCTATTATAAGAACTTTAAGATCAATAAATCTTGAACGCAGGGTATTTAACAGATCAGGGCTTAAACTCTTAAATGCAGACCCAGCCTGATTTACAGGGAGAGAGAACATGGAATGGAGAGTGGAGCCTCCGATTCCAAAAGCAGCTTTGCCTGTGGGAGCACACAGCAGTATTTTAACAGAAGTTGGGTCGCATCCTACTCCTGGGAAAGGGACTGAAATAGTGTGGAAATAGGTCTACTCTTGCCGACACCTGCTCCGCCTCCTACGAACTCATGGAAACTAGCATTTCTCCTTGCATTGTGCAAGACATGCGTGAGGAAAGTTTTTTGATTTAAATTAAGAGATCTAACTAAGGTGGCTAAGTTTTCAGGGGAAATAATTGGCGGGAGCTTTATTATGCGGATATTGCTATCCGGATCTACTTCCTGAACACGGTCGTCTAAGTTTAAAACATTGATTTGAGAAGATATTTCTGGAAAAGCTAAGGCCCTAAACTCCTCATTAACTGCGGCCTCCTCATCTACATTTTCCTCGCTATTTTCCTCAGCCTCCATGGCCCTTCTGAGCGCGTCTTCTAAACTGTCTATGGCATTATACCTATCAAAGTTGGCTTTAATAGCCTCCTCGTGCTCACGATAAAACTCCTCACAATTTCTCTGACATAACTCTACCTGTTCATCTCTCCATGGAGAATATAGCATCACTAATGCTCTAAAATAGTTCGGCCAGAATTAATATTAAAAGGGCTATACCTAATGATACTCGGCTGGTTTCTTTCACTAATAAATCCACTACCATCTCGAAGTTCGAAATAAACTGTTCCTAAGATCTCATTTTCTTCTTCAGCCTCATTGTTACTATTTTCCCCTTGGCGAGCTCTACCGCGGGTTTTAGAATACTCATAATTTGCAGCAAAATCGGCTAAACACAGGCCGTCATGGGAATCTGGTCTTTGTTCGTATCTGTCCAGCAAACCTTTCTGAAAGATGTCAGTGGAATCCTGAGGCATATTTTGCAGGACGCTTGTAGGTCTAAGCATACGAACTCGTTGTTCTGGAGGGAAGGTGTTTATGAACACGCATTTATTGCTCGTTTCTGACAACGCCAATCCCATACAACAATATACGGCCTCCTGAGCAGAGATCTCAGTGCCCGAAATAAACTTGTGACCGAGATACTGTAGCTTTTGACGAATGCTTGAATTGCCTCTTCGAATGTCATTAGCTGCTTCGCGCATTAACTTCGAAATACCCCTTTGGGATTTGTTAATGTAATTAA
>JBAMCJ010007762.1:0-266620 GCA_037075205.1 Drosophila prostipennis | reverse complement strand
AGGGCTATACAGTTTGAAGTTTTAAAGGGAAATCGTTAAAGCCGTTTTTGAGAAAAATAAAAAAAGGCTAAAAAAGTTTTAAAAAAAAAGTTCGTTCAAGAAATATGGTTTCAAAAAATTGTTGAAATATGAGGCGCTTTAAGCATCGAAAAAAATACCTTTCAAACGAGATACAGCACAAGTCAGTAGCTTTAGTAGTTTGTGAAGTCCTTCCGTATTTTAGCTATTTATAGCTGCTTTTCCCGCTAAACTAGCGGGTTTTTCCAAAAGTGGTAGAACTAAAGTTTCCTATATCGAGCTGTTGAACATCATATCAATGTCAGGACTTTAAAAACCATGTTTTGGACAAACTAGCAATTAAATTACAAATAGAATTAAATTTTCATTTTGACTAGTGCACCTGCACGGAGCGTCCGATTTTCTGATATGACTTGCTAATATTTTCAGCGGATTTTCAGTAGAAAAGTAGGACGTAGTGCGAGGGGCCAATTATCCCCACCGGTCCCAACACCGGGTCTATCTCCCAAACCAATTGATTTTCTTGAGGTCTTGGTCTGCAATCCTTTAAGTTTTAGCAATACCTTTAATTTGGTGTATTACTCATTACGATCGGACTATTACAGCAGATTTTCAATTTTGTGGCTATATAATAGTAGTCGCCTTCGCACACTCTCCGCTCGCTTCGTCACTACATGGATTGCCGTCCACAGTGATTAATTTTCGTTTCAACTTTGCATTTCCGTTGATAAATTTCCTAACGATGTTTTTATACCCTTGCAGAGGGTATTATGATTTCAGTCAGAAGTTTGCAACGCAGTGAAGGAGACGTTTCCGACCCCATAAAGTATATATATTCTTGATCAGCATCACTAGACAAGTCGATCTAGCCATGTCCGTCTGTCCGTCCGTCTGTCCGTCCGTCTGTTTCTACGCAAACTAGTCTCTCAGTTTTAAAGCTATCGGGCTAAAACTTTCCCAAAAGTCTTATATCTATTGCAGTTAGTATATAAGTCGGAACGAGCCGGATCGGACAACTATATCATATAGCTCCCATAGGAATAATCGGGGATCAAAATGTACAAAAAATTATATCTTGAGTGTTTTTGAACCTATAACCTCCTACTTTTGGAAATGCCATTTTTTATCTAATTCTGAATTTCGAATAAATTTTTTCAAAATCGGACGACTATATCATATAGTTGCCATAGGAACGATCGGAAAATTAAATTCAATGCATAGGCAGCGTAAGTTGTTTTGAGCTGGCAAAAGTGGCTATTTTCGTTTCTGAATAACTTTTAAACGTGATTTTTTACTGTAACATGATATATACCAAAATTTAAGGAATCTCAAGGGCTATACAGTTTGAAGTTTTAAAGGAAATCGTTAAAGCCGTTTTTGAGAAAAATAAAAAAAGGCTAAAAAAAGTTTTAAAAAAAATTGTTGTAAAGAATTACATTTACAAAAATTACAAATAGGAGGCGCTTAAAGCCTTGAAAAATACCTTTCAAACGAGATACAGCACAAGTCAGTAGCTTTAGTAGTTTAGAAGTCCTTCCGTATTTTAGCTATTTATAGCTGTTTTCCCGCTAAACTAGCGGGTTTTTCCAAAAAGTGGTAGAACTAAAGTTTCTTATATCGAGCTGTTGAACATCATATCAATGTCAGGACTTTAAAACCATGTTTTGGACAAACTACAATTAAACTACAAACAGAATTAAATTTTCATTTTGACTAGGCACCCGCACGGAGCGTCCGATTTTCTGATATGACCCCTCATATTAAGCGGATTTTCAGTAGAAAAGTAGGACGTAGTGCGAGGGGCCAATTATCCCCACCGGTCCCAACACCGGTCTATCTCCCAAACCAATTGATTTTCTTGAGGTCTTGGTCTGCAATCCTTTAAGTTTTAGCAATACCTTTAATTTGGTGTATTACTCATTACGATCGGACTATTACAGCAGATTTTCAATTTTGTGGCTATATAATAGTAGTCGCCTTCGCACACTCTCCGCTCGCTTCGTCACTACATGGATTGCCGTCCACAGTGATTAATTTTCGTTTCAACTTTGCATTTCCGTTGATAAATTTCCTAACGATGTTTTTATACCCTTGCAGAGGGTATTATGATTTCAGTCAGAAGTTTGCAACGCAGTGAAGGAGACGTTTCCGACCCCATAAAGTATATATATTCTTGATCAGCATCACTAGACAAGTCGATCTAGCCATGTCCGTCTGTCCGTCCGTCTGTCCGTCCATCTGTTTCTACGCAAACTAGTCTCTCAGTTTTAAAGCTATCGGGCTAAAACTTTCCCAAAAGTCTTATATCTATTGCAGTTAGTATATAAGTCGGAACGAGCCGGATCGGACAACTATATCATATAGCTCCCATAGGAATAATCGGGGATCAAAATGTACAAAAAATTATATCTTGAGTGTTTTTGAACCTATAACCTCCTACTTTTGGAAATGCCATTTTTTATCTAATTCTAAATTTCGAATAAATTTTTTTCAAAATCGGACGACTATATCATATAGTTGCCATAGGAACGATCGGAAAATTAAATTCAATGCATAGGCAGCGTAAGTTGTTTTGAGCTGGCAAAAGTGGCTATTTTCGTTTCTGAATAACTTTTAAACGTGATTTTTTACTGTAACATGATATATACCAAAATTTAAGGAATCTCAAGGGCTATACAGTTTGAAGTTTTAAAGGAAATCGTTAAAGCCGTTTTTGAAAAAAATAAAAAAAAGGCTAAAAAAAAGTTTTAAAAAAAATTGTTGTAAAGAATTACATTTACAAAAATTACAAATAGGAGGCGCTTAAAGCCTTTTAAAATACCTTTCAAACGAGATACAGCACAAGTCAGTAGCTTTAGTAGTTTAGAAGTCCTTCCGTATTTTAGCTATTTATAGCTGTTTTCCCGCTAAACTAGCGGGTTTTTCCAAAAGTGGTAGAACTAAAGTTTCTTATATCGAGCTGTTGAACATCATATCAATGTCAGGACTTTAAAACCATGTTTTGGACAAACTACAATTAAACTACAAACAGAATTAAATTTTCATTTTGACTAGGCACCCGCACGGAGCGTCCGATTTTCTGATATGACCCCTCATATTAAGCGGATTTTCAGTAGAAAAGTAGGACGTAGTGCGAGGGGCCAATTATCCCCACCGGTCCCAACACCGGTCTATCTCCCAAACCAATTGATTTTCTTGAGGTCTTGGTCTGCAATCCTTTAAGTTTTAGCAATACCTTTAATTTGGTGTATTACTCATTACGATCGGACTATTACAGCAGATTTTCAATTTTGTGGCTATATAATAGTAGTCGCCTTCGCACACTCTCCGCTCGCTTCGTCACTACATGGATTGCCGTCCACAGTGATTAATTTTCGTTTCAACTTTGCATTTCCGTTGATAAATTTCCTAACGATGTTTTTATACCCTTGCAGAGGGTATTATGATTTCAGTCAGAAGTTTGCAACGCAGTGAAGGAGACGTTTCCGACCCCATAAAGTATATATATTCTTGATCAGCATCACTAGACAAGTCGATCTAGCCATGTCCGTCTGTCCGTCCGTCTGTCCGTCCGTCTGTCCGTCCGTCTGTTTCTACGCAAACTAGTCTCTCAGTTTTAAAGCTATCGGGCTAAAACTTTCCCAAAAGTCTTATATCTATTGCAGTTAGTATATAAGTCGGAACGAGCCGGATCGGACAACTATATCATATAGCTCCCATAGGAATAATCGGGGATCAAAATGTACAAAAAATTATATCTTGAGTGTTTTTGAACCTATAACCTCCTACTTTTGGAAATGCCATTTTTTATCTAATTCTGAATTTCGAATAAATTTTTTTCAAAATCGGACGACTATATCATATAGTTGCCATAGGAACGATCGGAAAATTAAATTCAATGCATAGGCAGCGTAAGTTGTTTTGAGCTGGCAAAAGTGGCTATTTTCGTTTCTGAATAACTTTTAAACGTGATTTTTTACTGTAACATGATATATACCAAAATTTAAGGAATCTCAAGGGCTATACAGTTTGAAGTTTTAAAGGAAATCGTTAAAGCCGTTTTTGAAAAAAATAAAAAAAGGCTAAAAAAAGTTTTAAAAAAAATTGTTGTATAGAATTACATTTACAAAAATTACAAATAGGAGGCGCTTAAAGCCTTTTAAAATACCTTTCAAACGAGATACAGCACAAGTCAGTAGCTTTAGTAGTTTAGAAGTCCTTCCGTATTTTAGCTATTTATAGCTGTTTTCCCGCTAAACTAGCGGGTTTTTCCAAAAGTGGTAGAACTAAAGTTTCTTATATCGAGCTGTTGAACATCATATCAATGTCAGGACTTTAAAACCATGTTTTGGACAAACTACAATTAAACTACAAACAGAATTAAATTTTCATTTTGACTAGGCACCCGCACGGAGCGTCCGATTTTCTGATATGACCCCTCATATTAAGCGGATTTTCAGTAGAAAAGTAGGACGTAGTGCGAGGGGCCAATTATCCCCACCGGTCCCAACACCGGTCTATCTCCCAAACCAATTGATTTTCTTGAGGTCTTGGTCTGCAATCCTTTAAGTTTTAGCAATACCTTTAATTTGGTGTATTACTCATTACGATCGGACTATTACAGCAGATTTTCAATTTTGTGGCTATATAATAGTAGTCGCCTTCGCACACTCTCCGCTCGCTTCGTCACTACATGGATTGCCGTCCACAGTGATTAATTTTCGTTTCAACTTTGCATTTCCGTTGATAAATTTCCTAACGATGTTTTTATACCCTTGCAGAGGGTATTATGATTTCAGTCAGAAGTTTGCAACGCAGTGAAGGAGACGTTTCCGACCCCATAAAGTATATATATTCTTGATCAGCATCACTAGACAAGTCGATCTAGCCATGTCCGTCTGTCCGTCCGTCTGTCCGTCCATCTGTTTCTACGCAAACTAGTCTCTCAGTTTTAAAGCTATCGGGCTAAAACTTTCCCAAAAGTCTTATATCTATTGCAGTTAGTATATAAGTCGGAACGAGCCGGATCGGACAACTATATCATATAGCTCCCATAGGAATAATCGGGGATCAAAATGTACAAAAAATTATATCTTGAGTGTTTTTGAACCTATAACCTCCTACTTTTGGAAATGCCATTTTTTATCTAATTCTGAATTTCGAATAAATTTTTTTCAAAATCGGACGACTATATCATATAGTTGCCATAGGAACGATCGGAAAATTAAATTCAATGCATAGGCAGCGTAAGTTGTTTTGAGCTGGCAAAAGTGGCTATTTTCGTTTCTGAATAACTTTTAAACGTGATTTTTTACTGTAACATGATATATACCAAAATTTAAGGAATCTCAAGGGCTATACAGTTTGAAGTTTTAAAGGAAATCGTTAAAGCCGTTTTTGAAAAAAATAAAAAAAGGCTAAAAAAAGTTTTAAAAAAATTGTTGTAAAGAATTACATTTACAAAAATTACAAATAGGCGGCGCTTAAAGCCTTTTAAAATACCTTTCAAACGAGATACAGCACAAGTCAGTAGCTTTAGTAGTTTAGAAGTCCTTCCGTATTTTAGCTATTTATAGCTGTTTTCCCGCTAAACTAGCGGGTTTTTCCAAAAGTGGTAGAACTAAAGTTTCTTATATCGAGCTGTTGAACATCATATCAATGTCAGGACTTTAAAACCATGTTTTGGACAAACTACAATTAAACTACAAACAGAATTAAAGTTTCATTTTGACTAGGCACCCGCACGGAGCGTCCGATTTTCTGATATGACCCCTCATATTAAGCGGATTTTCAGTAGAAAAGTAGGACGTAGTGCGAGGGGCCAATTATCCCCACCGGTCCCAACACCGGTCTATCTCCCAAACCAATTGATTTTCTTGAGGTCTTGGTCTGCAATCCTTTAAGTTTTAGCAATACCTTTAATTTGGTGTATTACTCATTACGATCGGACTATTACAGCAGATTTTCAATTTTGTGGCTATATAATAGTAGTCGCCTTCGCACACTCTCCGCTCGCTTCGTCACTACATGGATTGCCGTCCACAGTGATTAATTTTCGTTTCAACTTTGCATTTCCGTTGATAAATTTCCTAACGATGTTTTTATACCCTTGCAGAGGGTATTATGATTTCAGTCAGAAGTTTGCAACGCAGTGAAGGAGACGTTTCCGACCCCATAAAGTATATATATTCTTGATCAGCATCACTAGACAAGTCGATCTAGCCATATCCGTCTGTCCGTCCGTCTGTCCGTCCGTCTGTTTCTACGCAAACTAGTCTCTCAGTTTTAAAGCTATCGGGCTAAAACTTTCCCAAAAGTCTTATATCTATTGCAGTTAGTATATAAGTCGGAACGAGCCGGATCGGACAACTATATCATATAGCTCCCATAGGAATAATCGGGGATCAAAATGTACAAAAAATTATATCTTGAGTGTTTTTGAACCTATAACCTCCTACTTTTGGAAATGCCATTTTTTATCTAATTCTGAATTTCGAATAAATTTTTTTCAAAATCGGACGACTATATCATATAGTTGCCATAGGAACGATCGGAAAATTAAATTCAATGCATAGGCAGCGTAAGTTGTTTTGAGCTGGCAAAAGTGGCTATTTTCGTTTCTGAATAACTTTTAAACGTGATTTTTTACTGTAACATGATATATACCAAAATTTAAGGAATCTCAAGGGCTATACAGTTTGAAGTTTTAAAGGAAATCGTTAAAGCCGTTTTTGAAAAAAATAAAAAAAGGCTAAAAAAAAGTTTTAAAAAAAATTGTTGTAAAGAATTACATTTACAAAAATTACAAATAGGCGGCGCTTAAAGCCTTTTAAAATACCTTTCAAACGAGATACAGCACAAGTCAGTAGCTTTAGTAGTTTAGAAGTCCTTCCGTATTTTAGCTATTTATAGCTGTTTTCCCGCTAAACTAGCGGGTTTTTCCAAAAGTGGTAGAACTAAAGTTTCTTATATCGAGCTGTTGAACATCATATCAATGTCAGGACTTTAAAACCATGTTTTGGACAAACTACAATTAAACTACAAACAGAATTAAAGTTTCATTTTGACTAGGCACCCGCACGGAGCGTCCGATTTTCTGATATGACCCCTCATATTAAGCGGATTTTCAGTAGAAAAGTAGGACGTAGTGCGAGGGGCCAATTATCCCCACCGGTCCCAACACCGGTCTATCTCCCAAACCAATTGATTTTCTTGAGGTCTTGGTCTGCAATCCTTTAAGTTTTAGCAATACCTTTAATTTGGTGTATTACTCATTACGATCGGACTATTACAGCAGATTTTCAATTTTGTGGCTATATAATAGTAGTCGCCTTCGCACACTCTCCGCTCGCTTCGTCACTACATGGATTGCCGTCCACAGTGATTAATTTTCGTTTCAACTTTGCATTTCCGTTGATAAATTTCCTAACGATGTTTTTATACCCTTGCAGAGGGTATTATGATTTCAGTCAGAAGTTTGCAACGCAGTGAAGGAGACGTTTCCGACCCCATAAAGTATATATATTCTTGATCAGCATCACTAGACAAGTCGATCTAGCCATGTCCGTCTGTCCGTCCGTCTGTCCGTCCGTCTGTTTCTTCGCAAACTAGTCTCTCAGTTTTAAAGCTATCGGGCTAAAACTTTCCCAAAAGTCTTATATCTATTGCAGTTAGTATATAAGTCGGAACGAGCCGGATCGGACAACTATATCATATAGCTCCCATAGGAATAATCGGGGATCAAAATGTACAAAAAATTATATCTTGAGTGTTTTTGAACCTATAACCTCCTACTTTTGGAAATGCCATTTTTTATCTAATTCTGAATTTCGAATAAATTTTTTTCAAAATCGGACGACTATATCATATAGTTGCCATTGGAACGATCGGAAAATTAAATTCAATGCATAGGCAGCGTAAGTTGTTTTGAGCTGGCAAAAGTGGCTATTTTCGTTTCTGAATAACTTTTAAACGTGATTTTTTACTGTAACATGATATATACCAAAATTTAAGGAATCTCAAGGGCTATACAGTTTGAAGTTTTAAAGGAAATCGTTAAAGCCGTTTTTGAAAAAAATAAAAAAAGGCTAAAAAAAAGTTTTAAAAAAAATTGTTGTAAAGAATTACATTTACAAAAATTACAAATAGGCGGCGCTTAAAGCCTTTTAAAATACCTTTCAAACGAGATACAGCACAAGTCAGTAGCTTTAGTAGTTTAGAAGTCCTTCCGTATTTTAGCTATTTATAGCTGTTTTCCCGCTAAACTAGCGGGTTTTTCCAAAAGTGGTAGAACTAAAGTTTCTTATATCGAGCTGTTGAACATCATATCAATGTCAGGACTTTAAAACCATGTTTTGGACAAACTACAATTAAACTACAAACAGAATTAAATTTTCATTTTGACTAGGCACCCGCACGGAGCGTCCGATTTTCTGATATGACCCCTCATATTAAGCGGATTTTCAGTAGAAAAGTAGGACGTAGTGCGAGGGGCCAATTATCCCCACCGGTCCCAACACCGGTCTATCTCCCAAACCAATTGATTTTCTTGAGGTCTTGGTCTGCAATCCTTTAAGTTTTAGCAATACCTTTAATTTGGTGTATTACTCATTACGATCGGACTATTACAGCAGATTTTCAATTTTGTGGCTATATAATAGTAGTCGCCTTCGCACACTCTCCGCTCGCTTCGTCACTACATGGATTGCCGTCCACAGTGATTAATTTTCGTTTCAACTTTGCATTTCCGTTGATAAATTTCCTAACGATGTTTTTATACCCTTGCAGAGGGTATTATGATTTCAGTCAGAAGTTTGCAACGCAGTGAAGGAGACGTTTCCGACCCCATAAAGTATATATATTCTTGATCAGCATCACTAGACAAGTCGATCTAGCCATGTCCGTCTGTCCGTCTGTCCGTCCGTCTGTTTCTACGCAAACTAGTCTCTCAGTTTTAAAGCTATCGGGCTAAAACTTTCCCAAAAGTCTTATATCTATTGCAGTTAGTATATAAGTCGGAACGAGCCGGATCGGACAACTATATCATATAGCTCCCATAGGAATAATCGGGGATCAAAATGTACAAAAAATTATATCTTGAGTGTTTTTGAACCTATAACCTCCTACTTTTGGAAATGCCATTTTTTATCTAATTCTGAATTTCGAATAAATTTTTTTCAAAATCGGACGACTATATCATATAGTTGCCATAGGAACGATCGGAAAATTAAATTCAATGCATAGGCAGCGTAAGTTGTTTTGAGCTGGCAAAAGTGGCTATTTTCGTTTCTGAATAACTTTTAAACGTGATTTTTTACTGTAACATGATATATACCAAAATTTAAGGAATCTCAAGGGCTATACCGTTTGAAGTTTTAAAGGAAATCGTTAAAGCCGTTTTTGAAAAAAATAAAAAAAGGCTAAAAAAAAGTTTTAAAAAAAATTGTTGTAAAGAATTACATTTACAAAAATTACAAATAGGAGGCGCTTAAAGCCTTTTAAAATACCTTTCAAACGAGATACAGCACAAGTCAGTAGCTTTAGTAGTTTAGAAGTCCTTCCGTATTTTAGCTATTTATAGCTGTTTTCCCGCTAAACTAGCGGGTTTTTCCAAAAGTGGTAGAACTAAAGTTTCTTATATCGAGCTGTTGAACATCATATCAATGTCAGGACTTTAAAACCATGTTTTGGACAAACTACAATTAAACTACAAACAGAATTAAATTTTCATTTTGACTAGGCACCCGCACGGAGCGTCCGATTTTCTGATATGACCCCTCATATTAAGCGGATTTTCAGTAGAAAAGTAGGACGTAGTGCGAGGGGCCAATTATCCCCACCGGTCCCAACACCGGTCTATCTCCCAAACCAATTGATTTTCTTGAGGTCTTGGTCTGCAATCCTTTAAGTTTTAGCAATACCTTTAATTTGGTGTATTACTCATTACGATCGGACTATTACAGCAGATTTTCAATTTTGTGGCTATATAATAGTAGTCGCCTTCGCACACTCTCCGCTCGCTTCGTCACTACATGGATTGCCGTCCACAGTGATTAATTTTCGTTTCAACTTTGCATTTCCGTTGATAAATTTCCTAACGATGTTTTTATACCCTTGCAGAGGGTATTATGATTTCAGTCAGAAGTTTGCAACGCAGTGAAGGAGACGTTTCCGACCCCATAAAGTATATATATTCTTGATCAGCATCACTAGACAAGTCGATCTAGCCATGTCCGTCTGTCCGTCCGTCTGTCCGTCCGTCTGTTTCTACGCAAACTAGTCTCTCAGTTTTAAAGCTATCGGGCTAAAACTTTCCCAAAAGTCTTATATCTATTGCAGGTAGTATATAAGTCGGAACGAGCCGGATCGGACAACTATATCATATAGCTCCCATAGGAATAATCGGGGATCAAAATGTACAAAAAATTATATCTTGAGTGTTTTTGAACCTATAACCTCCTACTTTTGGAAATGCCATTTTTTATCTAATTCTGAATTTCGAATAAATTTTTTTCAAAATCGGACGACTATATCATATAGTTGCCATAGGAACGATCGGAAAATTAATGGGAATATAATAGGAAATAAACTATTGCTTCGTTGGTTTTTATCGTATTCTCTTCTACTCTGGGATATGACTTTTTATACCCGTTACTCGTAGAGTAAAAGGGTATATTGTATTCGTGCAAAAGTATGTAACAGGGAGAAGGAAGCGTTTCCGACCCTATAAAGTATATATATTCTTGGTCAGGGTCACTAGCCGAGTCGATATAGCCATGTCCGTCTGTCCGTCTGTCCGTCTGTCCGTCTGTCTGTCTGTCTGTCCGTATGAACGCTGAGATCTCGGAAACTATAAAAGCTAGAGGATTGGCATTTGGCATGAAGATTCTTGGAGTTCCTACGCAGTGCAAGTTTATTTCAAGAAGGTGCCACGCCCCCTCTAACGCCCACAATCGCTTATATACGATTTTAAAAATTTTAATATTTCGGAAATGTAAAAATGCAGTTTTGTTGTGTTTATCAATACCTATCGAAATGTAGAAGAAATTTTTTAAATCGGACCATTCGTTAAAAAGTTATTGCTGATCAAAGTTTATATCTCCCTCGCACTCCCTTTAGCCGAGTGACGGGTATTAGATAGTCGGGACACAAACCCGACTATAGCGTTCTCTCTTGTTTTAAATGTATTCGAATTTCGATTTTAATTTTATCAATATCGAACTACTATATCATATAGCTGCCATAGGAACGATCGAAAAATTAGTGATTAATAGGAATTATCTGCAAGGGTATATAAGCTTCGGCTGGCCGAAGCTAGCTTCATTTCTTGTTTTAAATGTATTCGAATTTCGATTTTAATTTTATCAATATCGAACTACTATATCATATAGCTGCCATAGGAACGATCGAAAAATTAGTGATTAATAGGAATTATCTGCAAGGGTATATAAGCTTCGGCTGGCCGAAGCTAGCTTCCTTTCTTGTTTAAAATATTGTCTTCTACTTTTGCGAATATTATTATACCCTTGCAGAGGGTATTATGATTTCAGTCAGAAGTTTGCAACGCAGTGAAGGAGACGTTTCCGACCCTATAAAGTATATATATTCTTCATCAGCATGACTAGACGAGTCGATCTAGCCATGTCCGTCTGTCCGTCTGTTTCTACGCAAACTAGTCTCTCAGTTTTAAAGCTATCGGGCTAAAATTTTCCCAAAAGTATATATATCTATTGCAGGTAGTATATGAGTCGGAACGAGCCGGATCGGACAACTATATCATATAGCTCCCATAGGAATAATCGGGGAAAAAAATTTTAAAAAAATGTATCTTGGGTGTTTTTGAACCTAGAACCTCCTACTTTTGGAAATGACATTTTTTATCTAATTCTGAATTTCGAATAAAATTTTTTCAAAATCGGACGACTATATCATATAGCTGCCATAGGAACGATCGGAAAATTAATGGGAATATAATAGGAAATAAATTATTGGTTCGTTGGTTTTTATCGTATTCTCTTCTACTCTGGGATATGACTTTTTTTAAATGTTTCTGAATTTCGATTTTAATTTTATCAATATCGAACTACAATATCATATAGCTGCCATAGGAACGATCGGAAAATTAGTGAATAATAGGAATTATCTGCAAGGGCATATAAGCTTCGGCTGGCCGAAGCTAGCTTCCTTTCTTGTTTTTTAAATATTTCTGAATTTCGAATTAAATTTTTAAAAAATCGGATGAATCTATCATATAGCTGCCATAGAAACGGTCGGAAAATCAAATGGAGATTAATAAGGAAAAATTAAATCTTTGTTGATTTTTTTTACCTTCTCTTCTTCTCTGGAATAAAGCTTTTCTTTAACATTTCAAATAAAATTGAACAAAATTCGAACGTCTATATTCTATAGCTGCCATAGGAAGAATCAAAAAATTAATGATTCTTGTAACATATACGCAAGTAAATCTAAAATTAATGTTTTTGTAAGTTAATAGGAATGATCTCAAGCTTCTTTTCTTGTTTATCAATATCCACCTATCTCATTCTCATTATTATCTACTATTCCTCTATGCCTCTCCCGAGGAAGACAAGTACTATACCAATCTACGCTGTCGGAGTACGCCAACCTGGATGACGCCACATACAAGGCCATGCAAATCAAGGTTCTGGAGACCCTTCTGATGAAAGAAAGAAATTCTAGAAACGCAGTAAGTAGGAAAAGTAACACTAGAATTACCTTTCAACAAATACGATAGAGTCACATACTGATGAAATTAAATAGATCGAAACACTAGAAACAGAGGTGTCCAGTTCAACTCCCGATATGCCGAAAGCAGCGGCTCAGTCAAAAGGTTCCAGGAAGTTAAGAGATCCCCAGCCCAAGGTAACTCATCGAATTCTAAAGATATTCCAATTATAGCATGCGATCTTCCATAGAACTCTCCCAAAAGACTGAAGCGAAAGGCTATTCAAAAGAAGAAACTTGATCGCGAGGTGGTATCCAAGCTGCTGAGTTCGATCAAAAAGAAGTGCAAGGTCCAGAGTAAACATCAAATTAAGCGCAGGTTGGACTTTCGCAGTAAGGAATCACCGATAAAAAATGTAGTGCTGCCGAAGCCAAAGTTCTACAGACCGCAGAGGGTAAACTATTATGGCATTTTAAGTAATACATTTATATACAGCTAATATCATATTCAGGCCACTGTAATTCCTGTGGAAAACCAAAATGACACCATTGAAGACGGAGAAATCGTCGAGGGGCTAGTGAGCAGCGACGATGACGACTGCGTGCCACTAAAAGAAGACAGTATTGGCGGAGAGGATTTCATCCCAGTCCCAACGCATTCGCCTCCGTTACGGAAGGGAAAGAAGAAAAGGCGAAGTGAAAGCCTAAAGCCGGAATCACCCAAAAAGAAGACATCGCGGATGAATGACAGCCTTTTTACCACTGCCGAAAAGAAGAAGCTTGGCGATTACAATAGCAACACCTTTAATCCCTCGGAGGAGGAAGGAAAGACTGCTGATAAGCCAAAAACGAATAAGCGATCTGTCATCATCGATGGCAGCAACGTGGCCTTTGCGTGAGTTCCCCACAGTTGCCTAATTCTATTGAGGTTAAACTATCCCATCTTGAATCCACAGCCATGGAAACTCGAACATCTTCTCCTCGGAGGGAATAAAGTATTGCTTGCAGTACTTTGAGAAAATGGGGCACGAAGTGATGGCTGTGATACCGTTGTTCCGGAAGAACACCCAAAAGTCCTCGAATCCCGAGCTACTCGATAAGCTGCACAAGGAGGGAAAAATAGTGTTTACGCCGTGCAAAAACATTCCCGGAAAAATGAGCTCCAGCTACGATGATCGGTGAGCTTCTTGCACATTTTCTTTTTGACAAAAACTAAGCATACCATTCCCCGTTTCAGCTTCATTTTGCAGCTGGCATACGAAAAGAACGCTGCCGTCGTTTCCAACGACAACTACAGAGACCTGATTGACGAGAATCCTGCCTTCAAGAAGATCGTGGAGAATCGCGTCCTCGGCTACTCGTGGTGCGACAACATATTCATTCTGCCCAAAGATCCCTACGGCCGCTGGGGACCCACACTCGATGAAATTTTAAGATGCTAGGACAGTTAGTTGATTCGTTAGCAATCAATCCTTTTCTTAGTTATGTGAAATTTGTTTAGTTTCGTGTTAATATTTATTTATTTATTTCTTTAATATTATATTACTTTTTAGTTGGCCGAAAATTATTGAGCGTAATTTACTCACTTTGCATTTAAAATTTTTTAACCAAAAAAATTTATTTTCTCATGCATCATTGAGTATTTTTCGGTCCATTTATCTCTATTTTCCTCTTATTATATTCAAAATAGCGTTTAGTTGGTTAGAACTCACAAATTATTAATTGGCCCCACTCACTTCGTTTCCATTGAATAGTTTTCGGGCAGAAAACTTTATTTTCTTTTAACTCTGTAAATATGTGGCGTGTTTCTGTATGAACCCACCCGAAATTAAGCAATTCTCGAGCAGCAAAGTTTATTTATATAAGCAAAACAAGAGAGAACGCTATAGTCGGGTTGGTGTCCGACTATCTAATACCCGTCACTCGGCTAAAGGGAGTGCGAGGGAGATGGAGATATAAATTTTGATCAGGCATAACTTTTTACCGAATGGTCCGATTTAAAAAATTTACTTCTACATTTCGATAGGTATTTTTAAACACAATAAAACTGCATTTTTACTTTTCCGATCGTTTAAAATCGTTATAAGCGATTTGTGGGCGTTAGAGGGGGCGAGGCGTGGTTCCTTGCGCTGCGTAGAAACTCCAAGAATCTGCATGCCAAATGCCAATCATCTAGCTTTTACAATTTCCGAGATCTCAGCGTTTATACAGACAGACTGACGGACATACGGACATGGCTATATTGACTCGGCTAGTGATCCTGATCAAGAATATATACACTTTATAGTGTCGGAAAAGGTTCCTTCTACCTGTTACATACTTTTGCACGAATACAATCTATGTACCCTTTCACTTTACGAGTAACGGGTATTAAATCCGTCTGCAAACCGTCCAACCTGACAGTGGTACCAATTCGCTAGAACTTTAAAATAGCAAAATCGGAGTAGTTAACAAAGTTATTCTAGTAAGGAATAACTTATAAAACGGAACGTAGTATTTTAGTAAAAAATAAAACCCATTTCTGGTCAAAATTTCATGTTAAAAGAAGTTGTAGATATTAACAAATCAATAGAATAAAAATATCTATCGATCTAGATAGGTTGGGTCCAAATCCGAGGTCTACAAGTGCTTCAAAAATGCATTCGAAAAATTGTGTATCTACCATTTTGGTTAACTGCTCCCCCCACAGAGGTTGTGCCAATATGTACGCTAAATCAGACTATTAAGCGGTAATTCAAGCTTCTTGTCTGAAAGCTTAATTAAAATCAAACCCACAGATTTATAAAAAAAAACGCCTAACAGTGAATCAACCTCGGATTTTCCCCAAACAAAAAAAGGAATCAAAAATTAATTTGCCTGCGGCTTCACTCGTAAAGGTTGTGCCAACATGCACGGTACATAGGCAGATTGGGGATCGACCTAAAAACGTTTCGTGGAAATGAAACCCACTGTTTTTGAGAAAATTTATTTACAGTGGGAGGTGTTAAATGGTCAAATTTTGAAATTTGCCGATTGCCACTGCCCGCGCCAGCGAGACGTCACATGAACCATATAAATATACATATATTTCCTATGCAATATTAATACAACGTGCACGGTATATCAATAGAAGGAGCATAATTTTAGGTAATTTTCGAATTAATTTCAGGCCAATTAAATGCACAGGTTTCGGGAAATTCAAGTCTATTTTTGGTTTCCGTCTATAGCCTTCCAATATCGGAGCCGACTCTGTTTATACCGATTATTCCCATACATCCCTATTCCAGGAAAACTAGCTAGACCCTCTTTATAGCTAAACCATTTTTCTTAGCTAATTTTTATTTTAATATTTAGCAAGACGTCGTCTCGGGTATTTCGCTTAATAAATTAAACTTCATTGTAACTTCAATTACATTTTTATCCTACTATTGAGTCGCGAAGGGGTAGGAGTGGAAAAATGAACATATATTGTAGCTATTCTGGTTTTGTCCCCTGCTTCTGAAACTGTGACGTAGGCTAAGCAGTTTACTGGGAACACTTTTGGACACTATGCTATTGTCTATTGCCTACTTCTAAGGATGATTTCTTTTCGATTTTGTAGTGGTCTTTTGAGGTCGCCTTCGTTTATATGTATAGGTATGTATATTTATACCCGTTACTCGTAGAGTAAAAGGGTATATTGTATTCGTGCAAAAGTATGTAACAGCTAGAAGGAAGCGTTTCCGACCCCATAAAGTATATATATTCTTGATCAGGATCACTAGCCGAGTCGATCTAGCCATGTCTGTCTGTCCGTCTGTCTGTCTGTCCGTCTGTCTGTCCGTCTGTATGAACGCTGAGATCTCGGAAACTATAAAAGCTAGAGGATTGGCATTTTGCATGAAGATTCTTGGAGTCCCTACGCAGCGCAAGTTTATTTCAAGAAGGTGCCACGCCCCCTCTATCGCCCACAATAGTTAATAAACGATTTTAAAAATTTAAATATTTCGGAAAAGTAAAAATGCAGTTTTGTTGTGCTTATCAATACCTATCGAAATGTAGAAGAAATTTAAATCGGACCATTCGTTAAAAAGTTATGGCTCATCAAAGTATATATATCCATCTCCCTCGCACTCCCTTTAGCCGAGTGACGGGTATTAGATAGTCGGGACACCAACCCGACTATAGCATTCTCTCTTGTTTTTTGCTAAGCTTTACTAAAATGCACTATGGGGTAAAAGTCCACTTTTATTGGCATTAATTAATTATTTATTTATTTATTTATATCTTCTTCCTAACGCTACAAGTATAATACTTATAATTTAATGCGCTAGTCACACAGGACAAGTTAATTTTGTGTCAATAATTTTCACTTAACTCTAATTCACAAATTTTAATTATACTTATATTAAATCTAAAGCTAGGGTCGCTATGTTTATTTTACGTCATGTTAGCTGCTTGGAAATGAGAAATTAATTTTGCCTTAAACTGCGCTGGACTACTAATATTTTGTACAGAGTTTGGTAGTTGGTTCCATGACCTTATTGCATAAATAAAGAATTGCCGGTCAGAAAGCAGGGATCTATGCCTTATTTGAATGATTGTTTTTGATCTACGCGAATTGGAAAATCTATGCGTTTCAAAGAGGTAGCTTGGATCTTTAGTAATAATTATTTTATGTAGGTATACTAACACTCTCATTTTCATCCAGTCTGCCGAGTGCAGTTCAAATATTTTCCCTGCAGGAAAAATGCGAACTAGTCTGAAAATCAACTAGTTGTACAACTAGTAAAAAAGCTACCGGAATTTGTCTGGATGCATTTGAACTACACAGGGCTTAGAAAATTTGTGCTAGTCGAAAAAATAAATAGTACAAAACTAGTGAAAAAGCATATTGTCTCGGACTGGTACCTTTCTGACAAAAAAAAGCCAAAAAACATTTAATTGGTAGAACGAATACATGTTAAAGTATAGTTAAAAGGCAACTAAAATTTAACTAGTTGCACTTGAACCATATATGATCCAAAAATATAGCCTAGAGTGTAAATGTGTTGGGAAATTTAACACAAAACAAATCAAACAGTCGAGGTCCTCGGTTCAATCCCCAGTCTTTGTAAATTATTTTTTTTTTTTTTGTTTGCTAGTTGATGCTTTAGTTTTATTTTTAACTTAGTTTAATCTGTCGTAGGCAATATATATGTGAAAAATCACTGTTTTAAAAATATATCACACTAAAATTTATAAACTTTGTAAGTGCATTGCAAAATGTGATGCGTGTATGGCTCAATCAGCTAGTGTGTCTACAAATCCAAAGGTCCCCGGTTCAAGTCCTAGAGTGGGCGACTTGCCTCGAAAAAAGTAAGTTTGTTTGAATTCCATTTATTTATCAATTGCCGTATTTATAGTAACAATCATAATTTCTTTAAGAGACCGCGCCTTTCAACTAGCTACCAATTAGGAGAGCGTCAAATTAAACATCTTCAGGTACGAGTAAATCCAATAACACAGGTCGACAAAAAAAAAAACCCAAGACTAAAAGCTACAAAACCTGAAAGGATTTTACCTTTAGATTACTACCTCATACTTGGAAACTTTCTTTATCACGTAACCGTTTTAAGAAATCCGTGGTCAAAGTTCCAAATTATCGATTTTTAAACTCTTTTTGCAGCTTAATAGCAAGAAAACCCTTCGTAGCCCAAAGCCGCAATTTAGCGGAAATGGTACTTTGAGCCTTTAACTTCAAGAGTGTCCAATCACAAAGTTGGGCGACCTCTACTTCTTTAGCTACAATGGATTTTACTAAGGTAAGTGTTGTCACTTTTTTCTATCTATAGTAGCCTCATATTTTCCTTGTTGAAATTAGACCCGTACACAGACAATACATTAAAAATATCAGGCTACTACAATGCGAGTTAAAGAGTATAGAGTAGTAACAAGTGAAAGTCAATAGAGTTTTCAAGTCAAGTAAGTGAGCACTTGTTACAGGACTTATTATACCCGATACTCGTAGAGTAAAAGGGTATATTGTATTCGTGCAAAAGTATGTAACAGGGAGAAGGAAGCGTTTCCGACCCTATAAAGTATATATATTCTTGTTCAGGGCCAATAGCCGATTCGATGTAGCCATGTCTGTCTGTCTGTCTGTCCGTCTGTCTGTCCGTCCGTATGAACGCTGAGATCTTGGAAACTATAAAAGCTAGAAGATTGGCATTTTGCATGTAGTTCCTTTGAGTTCCTACGCAGCGCACAATCTAACGCCCACAATCGCTCTAAACAATTTTTCAAAATTAAAATATTTTGGAAAATAAAAAATGCAGTTTTATTGTGTTTTTAAATACCTATCGAAGTGTAAAAGAAATTTTTCAAATCGGTCCATTCGTTAAAAAGTTATGCGTGCTCAAAGTTTCCAAAGTTTCTCCATCTCCCTCGCACTCCCTTTAGCTGAGTAACGGGTATCTCATAGTCGGGGCACCCGACTATAGCGTTCTCTCTTGTTAGGTGCCACGCCCCCTCTAACGCCCACAATAGCTTACACTGATAAAAAAAACATAGTAAATCCAACGATTTTATATTCAATCCAAATATTTTTCGATTCGATTTTCATCCATTGCAGTTTTTATTCAATTTAAATATGAAAATATTACATTTAACAATTATAGTTAATTTCAAAAACGTTAAACTTTGATTTTAATACAAAAATCTGTTTTTTAATGAAGTAAAATAATATTTTCTGCCTTGTTTAAAATATTTCCATTCGTTAAATTAATTATTCAATTAAATATTTAGTTTTTTAATGTAATTTAAATATGTAATAGGAATCTTTGCATTCAATATGCAAATATTTATTTTTACTATTACATTTTTTTATCAGTGTATATACGATTTTAAAAATTTAAATATTTCGGAAAAGTAAAAATGCAGTTTTGTTGTGTTTGTCAATATCTATCGAAATGTAGAAGAGCATTCGTTAAAAAGTTATGCCTGATCAAAGTTTTATCTCCATCTCCCTCGCACTCCCTTTAGCTGAGTCACGGGTATCTCATAGTCGGGGCACCCGACTTAGTAACTTTTTTAAAAGTAAGGAAACCTGGCCGAAAGAATTATGATATCCGTCTTAACTAAGGGCTAACCCCAAAACAAGAGAAAAACCTTATCGAGTTCTTAAGAAAGTCTGCGTAGTCTATTTTACATCGGTTCCGCAACGAAATGGCTTTCAAAAGCTTGGGGTCCATCGAGGAAATTTTTTGCGGGTCCTAAGAAATCGCGATTTATAAAAAATTTGCGGAAGTACGCATGGTTTGCACATTTTTGTCCGTGATCTTTGTAATTCATTTATTTTTGTAAAATACAATAAGTAAACAAAACAATGCCAGAACATGGTTATTACAGGTTTGGACTATGTGTTAAATACAATAATTTCTACAAATTGTGCGTGCTTGTACCTACATTTTGACATTTATATGTTTTGGGTTATTTTAATTTCCGACCAAGTCTATGTTGTAGCCTTGTCAATACAGAATCACTTTTTTCATCTTTGATTTGTATGCAGTAGCGAATAGTACAGTTCTCGTAAATTTGTATGGTAAATGTTAGATACGATAAATATTTAGAAAACCACTATCTTTGTTTGTTATAACAAGCGAGAAACAAATTTTTTGTTGTGCATATTCTTAAAAAAAATTTTGTTTCCTGGAAAAGGCGCGACTATGCCCATTTTTTCAAAAAGAAATCCTTTAAATATTATAAACCAAATTCCAAAAACAAAACTTTGGAATGTTACGTCGTTGCTATTTACTCTTTATGTGAATGATCTTCCTTCCGCGTTATCAAATTGTAATGTCCATATGTACACAGACGATGTCCAGATGTATGTGAGTCGACCCCTACATAGAATAGATGAGTGTTTAGATATATGTAATAGTGAACTGGTCCAAATACGCAACTGGGCAAAAGATAACGGGTTAGGTCTTAATCCGGCAAAATCCAAGTGCCTCATAATTTACAAAAAGAAAACTAGCATTAACTCCATTCAGCCCTTAGTTTTAAACAGCATACCCATTGAATACGTTGAAAAAGCCACTACCTTGGGCTTTGTTTTTAACAGTACGCTGACCTGGAGTGATCACATTAACGCAGCTGTAGGGAAAACGTATGGACTACCCTGCAGGAAAAAGAATCAGTTTTGGACCAATAAAATACTAGGTTGGGTCAGGAAAGTTAACTAGTTCAAGTTATGTCCATTTCCTTGTAACGAACTGGTCCATTTTTCATAGGCTTGTCCTCGCAAAAAACTAGTCGATTTGCTACTAGTTTTGCAATAGTGGCTGTTAACCAATTTACGGTTACAGCTTTTAAACTACAACAAAAAAAAATTATTTTTTCGAAAAATCTAAAAACTGGTCTATCAACCATTAAATCATTGGATTTTACTCTTACTTGAAGATGCTTAATTTGACGCTCTCCTAATTGGTAGTTAATTGAAAGGCGCGGTCTCTTAAAGAAATTATAATTGTTACATAGTAAATACGACAATTGATAAATAAATAAAATTCAAACACACTTACTTTTTTCGAGGCAAGTCGCCCTCTCTAGGACTTGAACCGGGGACCTTACACGCATCACATTTTGTAATGCACTAACAAGGCTTATAAATTTAGTGTGATATATTTTTAAAACAGTGATTTTTCACATATATATTTCCTTCGACAGATTAAACTAAGTTAAAAATAAAACTAAAGCATCACCTCGCAAACAAAAAAAAATTTACAAGGACTGGGGATTGAACCGAGGACCTTGACTGTTTGATTTGTTTGGTGTTAAATTTTCCAAGACATTTACACTCTAGGCTATATTTTTGGATCATATGTAGTTCAAGAGCAAGTTGCCAGTTGCCTTTTAACTATACTTTAACATGTATTTGTTTTACCAATTAAATGTTTTTAGGGTGTTTCTTGTCAGAAAGGTACCAGTCCGAGACAATTTGCTTTTTCACTAGTTTTGTACTATTTATTTTTTCGACTAGCACAACTTTTCTAAGCCCTGTGTAGTCAAAATGCATCCAGACTAATTCTGGTAGCTTTTTTACTCGTTGTAAACTAGTTGATTTTCAGACTAGTTCGCATTTTTCCTGCATATTCCTTACTATTTCTAGTACCTCCGTGAAAAAAGGCCACTACGAATAGCGAGAGCTCTCGCTCTCTCCTATGGCTAGCTCGCAGTTATTATTATTATTATTTATTGGTTTATATCCTAACGCTACAAGTAAAAACTTGTCGTCGTAGAAAACTAGAGGTGGGAAGAAGTGAACACTTGAGTCTTTGGTATTTACGCCTTTGTAATCCGATAAACGATTATTTCGGCCTATCGCCGGCGAATCACCTCTAGGGAACACAAGGCAGCTGATGCAAGATTCTAATCTGGATTTGACACAGTCTGGCCATGTTTCTTATCCAGTCGGGGACTGTACTGCATTATTCATTGTTATATTTTGGTATTGGTAAATGCGAATAGAACGTTGTCATTCATTTATTTTCATTGCCAGAAGCAGTATTTTAATTTTAAATTATTTTCCTTTTATCCCAGTGATACAGGCTTTGGGTACAATATTTTGATATTAATCATTTTGTCCTACTTACTAACATTATAAAATCTTAAAAATAAACAAACATAAGAAAACATTTTAATTACAAGTTAAAAGTCAAAAATTAAAAGGGAAATCGTTTGAAAACAAAAAATAAGAAACTACAAGAAACTGTGGATTTTCAGAAATTATCACATTTAAATTTAAAGCTAAAATTAAAGTTCAAGTTAGAGTGTGCCCCAAAGGTAAGAAAGTAATTTTTAATTTGAAACATCTTTCCGCTATAAGTTCCTCGTTTTCTTCGTCTATGTACCACCCAATTACTTTGTTTTCACACGGATCTTGAAAGATGCGATTAGCACGTTGGAACCGAATGGTGCTATTGCGGTGCAGTCACTGAATTTTAGATCCCTGACATCGCATTGTTCCATTACTCGAGATATGTGGGCAATCAGCGCATCTGTCCATGTTGCTGATTACCAACCCATATGCGAATAGAACGTTCATTCATTCGCGTTCTCTGCTGTTGGTTTCTGTTTTTTCCAAGCAATATGTATTTATAATATATTTTTCAGTGTCCAGAAGAATAAAATATAAACAATCAAATCAGCATTTTTATTTTAACAAATTAAATTACTGCGTTTGGTGCTTCAGACTGCTTGGATCCAAAGTGGATTGTTCCATTACTGACCACTCTTCGGTATTTAAGCCGTAATTCTGTTTCTCGAACACAAAGAAGATCCATGGGCACAACAAAGGTCACCCTCACCAATTGAAAGTGTCTCGGAAGAGATGTGCACTCAAACGGTGTACTCACTTACGCTTTTTGAATTATTGAGTTCTTTTGTGAGATCGTCCTTGCAGACGATATAACAAGGGAGAACGCTATAGTCGGGTGCCCCGACTATCAGATACCCGTTACTCAGAGAAGGGGAGTGCAAGGTATTGATAAACCCAATAAAACTGCATTTTTACTTTTTCGAAATATTTAAATTTTTAAAATCGTTTAAAGCTATTTTGGGCGTTAGAGGGGGCGTGGCCCTCGGCTGAAACAAACTTGCGCTGCGTAGGAACTCCAAGGATCTGCATGCAAAATGCCATATTCTAGCTTTTAAAGTTTCCAAGATCTCAGCGTTCATACGGACGGACAGACGGACATGGCTATATCGACTCGGCTAACGACACTGATCTAGAATATATATACTTTATAGGGTCGGAAACGCTTCCTGCTCCCTGTTACATTCTTTTGCACGAATACAATATACCCTTTTACTCTACGAGTAACGGGTATAAATATCTATCGATCTAGGTAGGTTGGGGCCAAATTCGAGGTCTACAAGTGTTTCATAAATGCATTTTTGGGTATCCACCATTTGGTTAGCTCAGGGGCGGATCTAGGATTGTGTTGTGGAGGGTGATATCAGAACAATTTTTTTTTGCTTATCTACCTTTTGAATGCCAACATTTTCTAATTAAAGTCAGGAAAACCTCATTGTCACCAGATCCCGGATCTCCTGGAGCAGTTTTCTTCTCTAAATCTTGGGCTTCTCGAGCGATCAACTTATTTTTAAAGTCTGTCGAATCCCCATCATTTTTGGCCTCATCACTTTTCTCTAGGACAACTCCTGATCACTCTGCTCCAACAGCAGCTTGACATACCCTTTCCTGAAGTCGGTGCTCCGCGCATCCAGCAGGTCGTATATATATATACATTGTATTTATATTATTCTATATACACATTTTAATTTCGGAAATACGCAATACAATAACGATACAAAATATTATTCTTAAATTAGAAATAAACACATTTCACGAAACATTTCTTCCTTTTTTATTTTCAGAAATAAAACGTTAGGAGTGACGAAGGCTATAGAAGCCGCTTTGGAGGTAGGACTAATAGACATCTAGCAAAATCGAACACGATTTTTTTGCGCGCAAAAGAAATGTACGGGACTCGTTACGTTATGTGCGTTTGTGTGCGCAACAACAATTATTATAATGAATGTACATATTTCTGTTACTTACGCTTACAGATGTTTTTTTTTTGCTTATTGCAATTTACCATGCTTAATAAGAATAAACTGCAGCAAACGTAATAGAAATTCATATGTAGGGGAGAGTAGGGTAATGTGACGAACGATTCGTTTTTTTAATGTAACTTTTCTAAAAATCAATATTTTTCAAAAGTGTAAATGCTTACATCTACTGAGCATATTTCTGTAAAATTTGGATTCAAAATTTCAACATAGCCAAATCCCGATATGACGTTTGAAACAAGTAAACAAGATTTGAAAATAGAACACCAATTACACTATGCAGCATCAAAAATTTACCTCGATGGATGCTATATTTTTGGATTCGTTACGAATTCCCAAGTTAAACTGCGTTTTCCAAAACGTTCCCCGACGCAAGGATTCTTAGAATAAGGACCTCAAAGTTCGAAAAATGCTGAAATTGGCCAACTTTCCGGAGCTCTCAGAGGCAAACGGATTCATGGTTTGATTCGATGTTAAAGTTTTTTTAAAAGATGCACTCTTTATCTTTCAAACCCCATACTTAGAATAATTTTAGGATTTTTATTAACGGAGAAACAAATTTTAGAAAACATAGTCAAAAAACATAAAAGCATACAGCTGCGGTCAAAATAGTAGTATTGTTGCCGCCCTGTGTTTTTATAAGTTTGTTGTTGTCACTTTTCTTATCCAATTAGTCTAATAGTACACTTATAATCAATGCAATATGTCCAGGAGAAGATAAATTACAACAAGAAACCTTTAAAAACACCGGGCGGAAACACTACTACTAATTTGACCGCAGCTGTATGCTTTTATGATTTTTGACTAGAGGATTGGGTTTTGCATGCAGTTCCTACGCAGCGCAAGTTTGTTTCAGCCGAGGGCCAAGCCTCCTAACGCCCACAATCGCTTATAATGATTTTACAAAATTTAAATATTTTGGTAAAGTAAAAATGCAGTTTTATTGTGTTGATCAATACCTATCGAAATGTAGAAGAAATTTTTTAAATCGGACCATTCGTTAAAAAGTTATGCCTGACCATCTCCCTCGCACTCCCTTTAGCTGAGTAACGGGTATCTGATAGTCGGGGCACCCGGCTATAGCGTTCTCTCTTGTTTTAATTTGTTATTGGCACACCGTAACGCAGCCAAAGATCAAATTTGTTATTTTTGCGCCGCTGCTAAGGGCGCTCATTGGAATTTACCCGCCAAATCTGGTACTTTTTGGTGTTTCCTTACTATTTCCTTAGCTCATCTGAGTACCACGGTGAAAAAAGGCCCCGGCTAAAGGCGTTAACTACCTATTTGCCTCTCGCTTACTCCTATGCTTAGCTAGTAGTTTTCGTCGATGTGAATACTAGGCCAAGAATTTGACCGAAGTTTTCAGAGTTCAACCGTTAAGAATGTAGCATGGTCTAATTGTAAATCACCTGGGTTTACAAACAGCAAACAAATCAACTGGCGCCAATTTTAAAATATTACAAAATTATATTGCACTTAGATCGCAAGAATTAAATTTGCTGTTGGAATGGCGATATGTATTGCCGCAACTCCTGCAGGCAGTTTTTCATTGGTTTTCGGGGTTTTCCTTCCATTTATAATTTGTTATTGGCACACCGCTTCTTTGGGCCGCGTCTAAAGGCGTTCATCGGAGTTCACCCGCTAAATATGGTATTTTTGGTATTTCAAGAATGATCCACTCGTGATCCCAAAAGGCATTTTTCAGAAATATTTAAAATTTGTATATATTGTTTTTTTTATATGTATTTTTTATTATTATAGATTCTACATAATTACAAATTACTTATAACTAAACATATTTAAGTCTATATTGTGAGGAGTTATCATTATTAAGTAAGTATGAATGAATGGGTTCGGTACAAAATTCTGAAAGCTTATTTATAATGAAATTTCCTATTGCATTTTTAATTATATACGATCTTATATGGCTATAAGATTATAACATTCCTTAATTTATACTTACAATTTCACAAAAAACGAACACTTCATTTAAATCTTTATCGTCAATTATAAGTTGCTCGATTTTAAACAACTCAAAGTGATATTTATTTAATCTTAAATAATAGTTACTTTTGTAAGTTGTACCTTTATATTCTAAATTGTTATAAAGTGTACAGTTTTTAACATTCAGTTCGCTTTCATTGATTTTGAAAGTAAGAGAACGGTTTATGGGTAATTGATCTTTTGATGTAAGCATTAATACTGGCTCAACCGATTTCGCATGGTCGATTACAAATTTAGCGAATTTATAACTGCATTTAATCGCTAGTGTATATGGTGGATTATTTCTTGAAGTTATGTAGTGAAAATACACTTTCGATTCCTTATGTTTTGCCTCGAATCTCATAGACCATAAATGATTGAGTGACCCAAACTTAGTGATGGCTGTCGCACCATAAAATGGTGCTTTGGCTTTAAAAGATTTTCATGTGGAGTTTATGAGGCTCTTTAATTTAATCTTAAGTTAACAAGAGTTGACATTCCTGGTTTTCTTGTGGAATTAAATCTGCAATAATTTATGGAAAAAAGTGGATTAGACATTTGGTTTCGCCAGCAGACATTTTAAGATTACATGGTTTTAAGCGTTTCATTTCTATTCTTACAGAAGAATTCCAAACTTCAGTTTCCCCACAGGGAAATCAATCTACCCGTAGAACCCCCCCCCTCATTGTCCTTTCCTTCGTTCTGGACGGCAGTCCATGTAGTGACGAAGCGCACCGGAGAGTGTGCGAATGGGCGACTACTAGTATATACACGAAGAAATGAAAATAGTCTGCTGATAATAGTCCGAATCGTAATGAAGTAATACACCAAATAATAATAGGTATTGCTAAAACTTAAAGGATTGCATACCAAGACCTCAAGAAAATCAATTGGTTTGGGAGGTGAGAGCGGTTGAAAGTGAAAAGTAGTGAAATGATTTTAGAAATTTTGGAACTGTTGGGGCCACGAGGTGGGGACTTTGTACTTCCGGACTACATCGCAAAAATTGCTACCTTGCCTTCCGTTCAGAACTGAGAATATAACTCTGCAAAATAAGATTTTCTTCATCATTTCCCAAAATAATGATAAATTTACTTCCATTAATCAAGTTTAACCTAAGTCAGTTTGTCTCATTAAACTCTATGTTTTTTAAGTTCTGAAAATTTGACCTTATGAGCGTTCATTCACTAGTGAATCGATACTTATAGACGACTTTTGCTTCTACCACTCTTGAAAAACCCGCTTACGTCAAAACAGCTAAAAATAGATAAAATTCGAAAAGCCGTAACTTCTATACTACTAAATGCTAGACTTGTGATGCATCTCGTTTCGAAAGGTATTTATTAAAATTGCTATAAACGCCTTCTATATATGACAATTTGTGTAAATGTAATAAGTATAAATGAATAGATATGAACAAAATTCTGAAAATTTGTTTATAACTGAAATTTCTTTTAGCTTTTTTTATTATATTCGATCTAAAACGGCTCTAACGATTTTCCTTAACTAACTTTAAACTGTCATAGCCCTTGAAATTCCTTTAAATTTTGCGTCAATTATAACACATTCGACTGTAAAAAATCACGTTTAAAAGTTATTAAGAAACGAAAATAGCCACTTTTGCCAGCTCATAACAATTAATTCTAATTGTATTGAGTTAAATTCTTGCTGCCGTTCATTTTGAACGTAGCCGAACAGATTTGGGCAAAAAAATTTTTTACATTTTTGATTTGCCTGAAAAATTTTTTTACGATGTTCTATTCGGAAAATGAGCAATTACGTGTATCAGGATTTGATCCGAAAAAAACTGTATTTTTTAGTTAGAATTTTTTAAAGTTTTCCAAAAATTGACAAATTTGAAAAAGTACCCTCTCATTGAAAATCTTTATCTCCGGTTATATGAATCCGCGTGACTTCATATAAAATTTACTTTTTCGACACGCTACAATAGAAAATGTTCGTGTGGGTAAAATCTTATAAATTTGTCTGAAGCGGGCCGAATGAGTAAATTTTAGAAAGTGTTTTTATATTTTCGAATGTAAAATTATTTTTCGTCACAAAATATGATATCAGATCTTTTGTATGTTGAAGGTGCGGTCGTCACTATTTTTTTACCTCGTTAAGAGGTGTTTTTGTTTGATAAAGATTTTCTACAATTTATTTCCTTTAATGTGATAATTCCTTTCTTAATTAACGACAAAAGAACCTGACTAATATCATATCATCGAATTCCTCAGAGTTACATTTTTTATTTGTCCTTTCAGTTCTGCGACGACTGTTTTTGTATTTGGAACACCGCTTTGCACCTGGGTTTCTTTGGTTTTTACCCCAAGGAATAAAATAGTAGTCCTTCAGATAAAAACAGAATGTTTAAAATAATACAAAAATACTGACTAGTTTACTTAAAAAATTGCCCGATTGTTGACTTCACCAGGAAAAAGGGCACCAGCTCGTCTAACCAATTCGTAAAGGAACTCACTTGTATTGCAATGTCATTGTTAGAAATTTCTGCAATTATTAGTTTTACGAGGTTGTCCCTTTGTATTTCCGAGTTTTTTTTTACATCGCAAAAGTTTGCTTCCGGCTGCCGTACCATTCAGAACTGAGAATAAACTGTGCAATATTTGGAATTTTAGAAAATAATTTACTAAAATAATTGGTCTACAATTTACTTGCATTAAAAACGTATTAACCTAAGCTCATTTAAGTAGCTCATTTAAACTCTAAGCTTTATAAGATTAAAATTTACCTTGTTAAGCGTGAATTCTCTAGGTGAATCGATTCCTATCGGCGATGGTTGCTTCTCGCTGTCTTCCTGCTTACTTCCCACAAACTGCAAAATTTATATATAAATTAAATAACAATAAATAATACAAATTTCATAATATTTCTATATAAACTTTCGAATTTCGCCAAGCGAACAGCTTCTCCCTGAACACAATTCGCAATCCAATTGGCGGAATCGCATCCCTTACTTCTTCCTTGTCTATGAACTCCAGGCATTCATAGTTCACTCCAGCGCCTAAACATATACATAGTTAAAGTATTATTTCATATTATTTTTTAAAACATAACCTTCTAAAATACAAGCAAAAGATTTTAAAGAAATTACACGTACAATTACTTACGCTTCTGCATATATAGGGAACTAAAACTAATTAGATGGCCTTAAAACAGCGGTTGGCACACAAATACAATGACATTTTCGTATATATTTGTGTGAGTAATTTGCACCCCTGCAGTTTCATTCATCATCTTTTTAGCAGTGAATCACTGCCAAAAATGTAGCACCAGGCTCTCATTCACTAGTGAATTTGTATGAAAAATAGCGATGATTTTAACATGGGCATGTCCTAGGGGTTCTCTGCACGAAACTGGCGCTTATTCATCACCTTTTCGACGCTTTTAAAGGGCCTAATTATCACCCAAAATCATCAGCAAAATGATAAATGTTCATCACGTTCATCACATTTTCATCTCCCATTTAAATAAAAATATGTTGAATTTCATTGCCTTTATCAATAGGTTTATTATTACATTAAATCAGCGCACTATAGTGCAGCGGTCGGCACACACATACGATGACATTTTGTTTTATATTTGTGTGAGTAATTTGCACTGGGCAGCTATTCTACAGTGTACGTGAGAGGCAGCGGATGGGCAGAGCAATTCACTTAATAGGACGCTGCCGACCGCTGCACACTGGGCCAGCCGATCCGATTTTTGGCCAAAAATAAGTTTATTTTTTAAAGAAAATGACCAATATGAGTTTAAGGTCCTTTTTATAATACATTGAACTAATTTATGCCAAAGTTTTAAAGAATTCGGGCAAGTTGTTTTCTTTTACCGATAAAGTATATATATTCTTGATCAGGGTCACTGGCCGAGTCGATTTAGCCATGTCCGTCTGTCCGTCTGTCCGCCTGTCTGTCTGTCTGTATGAATACTGAGATCTCGGAAACTATTTAAGCTAGAAAGTTGGGATTACACACACATATTCTTCGGCTTCCTACGCAGCGCAAGTTTATTTCAGCCGAGCGGCACGTCCCCTCTAACGCCCACAAACGCCCATAGTCGCCCACAAGCGATATATCGGAAACGATTTATGGGCGATTTTCTTAATCCACGGGCGAAAAGTCAGTTTTTTAGGGCGATTTAGGGTAAAAATTTCTATGAGTGCACTTGAATCCGGTAAGTTCGACTCCACGAAAGACAGGTTTACGCTTATCCGGCCTCGTTGTTAATACACTGAATTACCACTACGTTTTATGAGCTACACATTTATAGACCGGTCACAAACATAGGTTTTTTTTGTAGTACATACCTTGAAGATAATAAAAAGCCAAACCTTTAATAAATTAAATAAGAAATGTAAATTTCCGAGGAATTCGAAATTAATGAGCGCAAAAAGAAAGAATTCTGTAAAGCTTTTTGCAAAATTATATGGTGTGTTTGTCCCTTCACAGCTGATGATCAGCTGATCGTAGATTTTTCGAAAAGCTTCGATAAATGTAATCAATGCATCTGTTATCGACTTGTTAAAAAATATTAACGCTTTTTAAAATTTGAAAATTTGAATTAAATGCCGCTAGCGAGACCAAATCGCGCAATATACATTCGTTAAAAAGTTATGCCCGATCAAAGTTGTATATCTCCATCTCTCTCGCACTCCCTCTAGCTGAGTGACGGGTATCTGATAGTCGGCGCACCCGACTATAGCGTTCTCTCTTGTTTTTAGTTGGCAACGAGTAATTAGGCTTTTAAAATAATTTTTGTATTGTTCTTTTTTTTATGGCACCTAATTAGTCGCAATAGTTTTGACAATTCAACCAAAAAGCATGAAACCTTTTTTATTATCGATCCCATTTCACAGTAGCTCTAATGAATGAGCGAAATTGTACAGAGCAACATTGCTCATCGGTCCAGGTAGTACCGTATGGAGGTATTTTAAAATACCAAAAGTGCCCATCGGTTTTTAAAATTTTTCTCATTAATTGCTCATTGCAGCTGACATATATCTGTCTTGCTCGCACCTAGGTAAAATCGCAAAGGCTGAGAAAAAATTTCTCTAATGAATGAGCCGAACAATGTAGTGGAATAACCGTATTATGATTTTCTTTCGCGGCAAGCAGTCTAATTACTTTTTCTAATCCAATTTCAATCCAATTGCAATGGAAAGTAAAGCCGAAGGTATTTATATTGTGTTCCTAGCGTCAAATATGTTCTTATTCATGTGCTGTATTCGTGTTTTAGAGCTATTGTGATGTCTTATAAGTGTGAAAAAATAGTGATTTAGCTTGTTGGTAAGATTTGAGGACAACTTTCAGCACTTGTAAAAGTATTTATGCGATCATACAAGGGCAACAGGGCAGAACTTGGAAAGTCTCAAAGAAAAAAAACTTAAAAGGTTTATTTCACAATTTAAGACTCGTGGACCCGAGCACATACATAGAGCGGAAGGCTTGGCTAAATACAATCATTAGACGAGGTCGAAACGAGAAATCGTTGGAAGAATCCGCCAACAGAACCAAGCTTCGAAAACCCAGGACTTGAGAGAACAACATTCTTCGACTGTACTAGCTTTTGCCACGCAATCTAAGCTTAGATCAGAAGGTCATGTTGAAGAATCAAAGCTTGTATCTGCAGTATTCAATAAAGAGACTGTTGTAAGGCCGCAAAATTACAAAATAATCACACTGCTCAGCGATTAATTCATTTAGAAAAACGCAAGATTGCAACTTTAAGCCCGGGTCTGATGAAGAATATTTGCCTAATTGCCAAGTGGGGTTTTGAAGTCCCGGCTAGCTAACTAAAACAGTTGTGGACATAGAAGGCAATGGTGTTGAAAACAGCTATACATTATTACTTTCAATGCTTGACGGCAAATTGTGCAATGCAATCACAGAAACAACATTAATTTGAACATGCTATTTATGCGGCTCAACGAGCAAGCAATTCAAAAACATAGATAATATGTCACAAAAAGCTGTGAAAACGGAAAATTTGAGTAATTCAAACCGAATTTAAAATTAGACTGGGTTTACTAGTTGATGTGCCGAAGCCTGGATTTAGAAGTTAGAAAGATGCTAATACTTCTCGATGATTTTAAAAAAATGCTGAGCAGTCTGCATAAATTACAAACTTAGATGAGGATTAAAGAAATGCACACCATTTTTATCGTTGTTTCATCCAATGAAGAGATTGAAAGACAAAAATTTTGAGAATACGCAATAAGAACGGCTAGGCATTTTGTAAAGCTCAATCCAACTCTGCACAAATTTTTTATTCATGGTCCGGAAATATTAGCTAACATGCTTTGCTTCCTATTGGCCAATTAACTGAGGAAGCACAGGAAACACGAAATAAGGATTTTAAGCATTTCCAAGAACACAATTCCAGAAAAACCATATACTGCTTATCAGCTCGGATCCCATTATTTCTAAATATTTTAAAACTCCTAAAAAAATTGGAAAAATGCCAGTCAGCTCTACACACAGAAAAAAAAATTTGTAAAATCAACTGTTATAATTGTCAAACAGACCCCAATTGTCAATTCTACTAAGTAAATAGTTACTTTCACAACAACAAATACACACAATTAGCAAAGACACACACCTATATTCTTGACAAAATTGACAATTTTTTGTGGTTGGGTAGATCTTATAAAGCCCTCCCAATTCTCTTATGAGAATATATTTGACTTTTCTGACAGTAGGGATGAAGATTAAGAATGAATAAAAAATTGAAATTATAATTTAAATTTCTTTTATTTTGTTAAAAATATAAATAAAAACTGAATATGACATCGAGATATGATTTAGAACCTGATAAATACGCATTTTTTTTGAAAATATGCAATATTGCCTTGAACAGCTATAAGAAATCACTGACCGATTTAAAAAAAATGCTAAGCATAGAGTATTAATCTATGCCTCTTAATAGGCGCGTTTAGCAGAACAACATGATAACTGATTACTGAAGTAGTTATTTTAAGAAATTATGTTTGGCGCCCTCGTAACAACAATTGCAAATACATAAAAGTCATTAATAAGTAAACAATTATTAAGAATTCATGGTTTTTTTGTAGTAGGTATGTAAAAAGGTTTCGACTATCGATAAATGATAAAAGAAATCAATTTGAGAATTTAAAACTCCTGCAGACGTTTTTTGCAGGGGTTTTTGAGTTTTTCCTACCATTTATAATATTTTTTTCCAACTTCGCTTCTTTACTGAACTCCTGCAGGAGTTTTCTACTTGGTTTTTTATTTTTCCCTTCCATTTCCAATTTTTGGGTTTCACAACGCTTCTGCAAAAGCAAACCCAAAGATCACATTTTTAAACTTTGCGCGGCGGCTAAAGGCGTTCATCGGAATTCACCCGCTAAATTTGGGACTTCCTTACTATTTCTAGTACCGCCGTGAAAAAAGGCCACTACGAATAGCGAGAGCTCTCGCTCTCTCCTATGGCTAGCTCGCAGTTATCGTCGTAGAAAACTAGGGGTGGGAAGAAGTGAACACTTGAGTCTTTGGTATTTATGCCTTTGTAATCCGATAAACGATTATTTCGGCCTATCGCCGGCGAATCACCTCTAGGGAACACAAAGCAGCTGATGCAAGATTCTAGTCTGGATTTTCTTATCCAGTCGGGGACTGTACTGCATTATTCGTTGTTATATTTTGGTAATGGTAAATGCGAATAGAACGTTGTCATTTATTTATCATTTAGAGTAAAAGGGTATATTGTATTCGTGCAAAAGTATGTAACAGCTAGAAGGAAGCATTTCCGACCCTATAAAGTATATATATTCTTGATCAGGGTCACTAGCCGAGTCGATATAGCCATGTCCGTCTGTCCGTCTGTCTGTCTGTCTGTATGAACGCTGAGATCTCAAAAACTATAAAAGCTAGAGGATTGGTATTTGGCATGAAGATTCTTAGAGTTCCTACGCAGCGCAAGTTTGTTTCAAGAAGGTGCCACGCCCCCTCTAACGCCCACAATACTTAATATACGATTTTATAAATTTAAATATTTGGGAAAAGTAAATGCAGTTTTGTTGTGCTTATAAATAGCTATCGAAATGTAGAAGAAATTTTTTAAATCGGACCATTCGTTAAAAAGTTATAGCTGATCAAAGTTTATATCTCCATCTTTCTCGCACTCCCTTTAGCCGAGTGACGGGTATTAGATAGTCGGGACACCAACCCGACTATAGCGTTCTCTCTTGTTTTAATTTATTTTCCTTTTATCCCAGTGCTTCAGGCTTTGGGTACAATATTTTGATATTAATCATTTTGTCCTACTTACTAACATTATAAAATCTTAAAAATAAACAAACATAAGAAAACATTTTTATTACAAATTAAAAGGGAAATCGTTTGAAAACAAATAATAAGAAAGTACAAGAAATTGTGGATTTTCAGAAATTATCACATTTAAATTTAAAGCTAAAATTAAAGTTCAAGTTAGAGTGTGCCCCAAAGGTAAGAAAGAAATTTTTAATTTGAAACATCTTTCCGCTATAAGTTCCTCGTTTTCTTCGTCTATGTACCACCCAATTACTTTGTTTTCACACGGATCTTGAAAGATGCGATTAGCACGTTGGAACCGAATGGTGCAATTGCGGTGCAGTCACTGAATTTCAGATCCCTGACATCGCATTGTTCCATTACTTGGATTTCAATTGGTCTCGGAGCTGTTTTTGCGAAATCGTTCTCAGCGGAACCGTTGAGTCCTTCACTAATCTCAGGATGTCTACCGTATGGCTGAAGAATTTGACGGGACATATTTACTAAATCAACAAATTTCTACAGGCAGAATATGTGATTTTCTACACAATGGCAAGATTGCCACGCACCAAAAATAACCTAAATTTGGGCAAAAAATATCAAAAAACAAGAGAGAACGCTATAGTCGGGTTGGTGTCCCGACTATCTAATACCCGTCACTCGGCTAAAGGGAGTGCGAGGTAGATGGAGATATAAACATTTCGATAGGTATTGATAAGCACAACAAAACTGCATTTTTAGTTTTCCGAAATATTTAAATTTTTAATATCGTATATAAGCTATTGTGGGCGTTAGGGGGGGCGTGGCACCTTCTGGAAACAAACTTGCGCTGCGTAGGAACTCCAAGAATCTTCATGCCAAATACCAACCCTCTAGCTTTTATAGTTTCCGAGATCTCAGCGTTCATACAGACAGACAGACAGACGGACAGACGGACATGGCTATATCGACTCGGCTAGTGACCCTGATCAAGAATATATATACTTTATAGGGTCGGAAATGCTTCCTTCTAGCTGTTACATACTTTTGCACGAATACAATATACCCTTTTACTCTACGAGTAACGGGTATAAAAATTGCATTTATACTTCTCCAAAATCTTTTAAAACGTGGGCGCCAGACACATTTTAGTATCGTTTATGGGCGACTATGGGCGATTGTGGGCGTTAGAGGGGGCGTGGCGCTCGGCTGAAATAAACTTGCGCTGCGTAGGAAGCCCAAGAATATGTGTTGGTAATCCCAACATTCTAGCTTTTGTAGTTTCCGAGATCTCAGCGTTCATCCGGACGGACAGACGGACATGGCTAGATCGACTCGGTGATCCTGATCAAGAATATATATACTTTATGGGGTCGGAAACGCTTCCTTCTAGCTGTTACATACTTTTGCATGAATACAATACAATATACCCTTTTGCTCTACGAGTAACGGGTATAAAAAGTGGTGAAAATGTCTGAGCAGAAAACGGCGATACATCGATGGTTTTTTTCAACCATCGATGTATCACTAAGAGAAAGAGACGCTAAGCAGCCGTAAGTAAACGTGATAAATGAGCACATTTTTTTCAATATATTAAGTTTTGCTCTGTTTCTTTCAGTTGAAACCCCTTAGGTCGAAAAGGTCGCGACTAAAGCCTAAGGCAGTGAACATTCTACTTTTTTTAGAAAAAAATGAGTGGATTGTGGATGAATAGTTTTTAAAAAATGGACTGAAGTTTTTTTTGTTTTACTTTCTTTATTTTCGTTTTGTTCTTCATGGATCTCAATTTTTCGTTAAATAAAAATAAGTTAGTATTAGGTTCAACAAAAAGATACGTTTTATTATCAATTGGAGCAATTTAAGGGAAATTTTAAAAAATTTAACAAATTTTCGATGGTTTTAGCGATATATCGAGGTTTTCAACCATCGTTTATGAAAACATCGATGTACCCACCATCGATGGTTTTACATCTCTAATGCAGAGCCGCCGGCCCCGACATATAATCCCAGGAGCTATTGCGATACGGAATTTGTCATCCGTAACCCCCAGGGAGCTCCGCCGGCAGCTCGACGCCAATTTCGCGAAAACGAACGCCGCCGACTCAGGGAGATCAATCAGATCTACCTATCGATCTTCATCATATGCTAGTATTTCTGTATACACACATATGTAAAACCGTACACTTAGAACAATGCGACGTCAGGGATCTAAAATTCAGTGACTGCACAGCAATAGCACCATTCGGTTCCAACGTGCTAAGCGCATCTTTCAAGATCCGTGTGAAAACAAAGTAATTAGGTGGTACATAGACGAAGAAAACAAGGAACTGATAGCAGAAAGATGTTTCAAATTAAAATACTGCTTCTGGCAACGAAAATGAAAGAAGGACAACGTTCTATTCGGATTTACCATTACCAAAATATAACAATGAATAATGAAGTACAGTCCCCGACTGGATAAGAAACATGTCTAGACTGTGTCAAATTTAGACTAAAGTCTTGCATGTGTTCCCTGGAGGTGAATCGCCGGCGATAGGCCGAAATAATCGTTTATCGGATTACAAAGGCTTAAATACCAAAGACTCAAGTGTTCACCTCTTCCCACCTCTAGTTTTCTACGACGATAACTGCGAGCTAGCCATAGGAGAGAGCGAGAGCTCTCGCTATTCGTAGTAGCCTTTTTTCACGGCGCACACTGGGGCGCCTAGAACAAAAAGCCTGCCAAAATGGTTATTTTTTTTTTTAAGATTTTCCAAAATGTTGCAATGCAACTTAAAAAACAATTGAATCACTATGGACGGCAGTCCATGTAGTGACGAAGCGCACCAGGAGAGTGTGCGAAGGCGACTACTATATATACACGAAGAAATGAAAATCTGCTGTGATAGTCCGATCGTAATGAGTAATACACCAAATTAAAGGTATTGCTAAAACTTAAAGGATTGCATACCAAGACCTCAAGAAAATCAATTGGTTTGGGAGGGAGAGCGGTGAAAGTGTAAAAGTGAAAATTTAGAAATTTGGATCTGTTGGGGCCGGTGGGGATAATTGGCCCCCCGGACTACGTTAGTTGTATTGCTACTGAAAATGCGCTTAATATGAGGGGTCAGAAAATCGGACGCTCCGTTCAAAAGTTATAGCCAAAATAAGATTTTCTTCTTCTTCCCAAAATGAAAATTTAATTCTGTTTGTCAGTTTGTCCAAAATATGTTTTTAAAGTTCTGAAAATTTGATATGACGTTCATCACATCGATATAAAAAACTTTTGTTCTACCACTTTTGGAAAAACCCGCTAGTTTAGCGGGAAAACAGCTATAAATAGCTAAAATTCGGAAACGTAACTTCTATACTACTAGAGCTACAGACTTGTGCTGCATCTCGTTTGAAAGGTATTTTTAAATGCTATAAACGCCTACTATATGCAATTTGTGAAAATGTAATAGTAAGAAAGATATGAACAAAAGAAAATTTGTTTAAACTTTTTTTTTAGCTTTTTTTTATTTTTCTCAAAAACGGCTCTAACAATTTTCCTTACAACTTTAAACTGTATAGCCCTTGAGATTCCTTAAATTTTGGTATATAACACATTACTGTAAAAAATCACGTTTAAAAGTTATTAAGAAACGAAAATAGCCACTTTTGCCAGCTCATAACAATTAATGCTGCCAAAGGGCCGTTCATTTACGAGCCAAACAGATTTGGGCCAAAAAAAATTTTTACATTTTTGATTTGCCTGAAAATTTTTTTTACATGTTCTATTCGGAAAATGAGCAATCACGTGTATCAGGATTTGTCCGAAAAAAAATTATTTTTTTAGTTAGAATTTTTTAAAGTTTTCCAAAAATTGACAAATTTGAAAAAGTACCCTCTCATTGAAAATCTTTATCTCCGGTTATATGAATCCGCGTGACTTCATGTGTTTTGATTTAATTCTTCTAAAACCTCTTCTTTAAAAAAAAAATGTTAAAAAAAATAAGTTTTTATTTTCTTAAAAATAAAAACAAATTAAGATTCTAAAAAATTTTGTATTTAAATTTTTTTTTATAAAACAATATATGCGCCATATTGTTAGTTACAATCGATTTTTGTAAGCAGTTGAAGCCATTTTTAGTTTTTAAAATATCGATTTTTTTTTAAAATTGCCTCTGCTTTTTTTTATGAAAACACGTTGCAGCAAGTAGGGCTACTCTCTCACTCTTATCGGATCCTTATGGAATTCATGTTTTCTCATCGTTTACTAGTCCTTTAACAATTTTTAATGATTAAAAGTTAAGTTTTAAGTGTTTTAACAATTATTGAATGACAAAAAGTAATTTTTTAATCTTTAAAAAAATTACAATTATTTATCTAACGTGCTTAGAAGCATTAAATTTTGTATGTGCATATCCAAACTGTATTTTAGGGTCAAGGAATCGGTAAAATTGTTTTAAACCGTTCCATTATACAATTATTAACTTTAATAAATAAAAAATAAATAAATAAATAAATAAATAAAAAAATAAATAAATAAATAAATAAATAAGTAATTAAGTAAATAAGTAATTAAGTAAATAAGTAAATAAGTAAATAAGTAAATAAGTAAATAAGTAAATAAGTAAATAAGTAAATAAGTAAATAAGTAAATAAGTAAATAAGTAAATAAGTAAATAAGTAAATAAGTAAATAAGTAAATAAGTAAATAAGTAAATAAGTAAATAAGTAAATAAGTAAATAAGTAAATAAGTAATTAAGTAAATAAGTAAATAAGTAAATAAATAAGTAAATAAATAAAGAAATAAATAAAGAAATAAATAAAGAAATAAAGAAATAAATAAATAAATAAATAAATAAATGACTTTTGGTCATGGTATGAGGTATACTAATATGTAAATTAAACCCAGGGTATATATTGTCCCTTTAAAAACTTCTGATATCAAACAAAAACACCTCTTAACGAGGTAAAAAAATAGTGACGACCGCACCTTCAACATACAAAAGATCTGATATCATATTTTGTAACGAAAAATAATTTTACATTCGAAAATATAAAAACACTTTCTAAAATTTACTTTTTCGGCACGCTACAATAGAAAATGTTCGTGTGGGTAAAATCTTATAAATTTGTCTGAAGCGGGCCGAATTAGTAAATTTTAGAAAGTGTTTTTATATTTTCGAATGTAAAATTATTTTTCGTCACAAAATATGATATCAGATCTTTTGTATGTTGAAGGTGCGGTCGTCACTATTTTTTTACCTCGTTAAGAGGTGTTTTTGTTTGATTCTCTATACAAATCAAAAAGAATGAGTGATCTGTGATGAATGGTTCTCATACAACAGATTTTTAAAGTTGATGTTTCGAAAAATAATTTTAGCCAATAAAAAAAAAAGTATTTTTACACATCTTTGAAATTTTTCTGAAATCGCCCAAGGGCCTAAGTTGTACATGTAACGATTGAAATTTTAAGAGCAACCAATTCTTAAAATATTAAAAAAAAAAATAAAAAATTTAGATACATAATTACTATTTTTTTTTAATTTCAAAAAAAAAAAAAAAAATTGTTTGTCAAAAAAAATTGTTTGTTTTTGGATATTCTTGGACGTAAAGTAGTGTTACACCCTAGATCCCCCTTTAATTCTTTTTTTAGAAAAAAGTTTAGATATTTAACTACAAATTCTGAAAAAATTAGCCTGCCCTTTTGTGCCTCTTCTGAGAAAACCGCGGTTAAAGTTAGCAAGAAATGTTCGTAATTTGAATTGTCGCCAGCCCTGGTTTCTCCGCGCGCACTTAGAGCATGAATATTCGACTATTTTTGACTGTTCTGACAGTAGCGATGAAGATGAAAATGAATAAAAAATTGAAATTATAATTTAAATTTGTTTTATTTTGTTGAAAATATAAATATAATCGGAATATGTTATCGAGATATAATCAAAAACGTGATGTATACCCATTTTTTATACCCGTTACGGGATAACGACATATCTTCGCCGTCATATCTCCGCCCAGTGCATTTCGTCGGCGGAGATATGTCGCGATTTATTTGGCGGAGATATGACGTTTAAAAACGACATATTTCCCCCGTTGATCAGCGCGGAGTTATGTCGTCTAAAAACGACATAACTCCGCCCTTCTACGAACGACATATCTCCGCGCGGAGATATGACGTTTAAAAACGAAACATTTTCGGCGGGGAGATATGTCATTTTAAACGTCTCATCTCCGCGCGGAGATATGTCGTTTGTAGAAGCGAGGAGATATGTCGCGAGGAGATTTGACGCTATGTCCCTACTCTTTCTGCGGGATAACGACATATCTCCGCCGTCATATCTCCGCCCAGTGTATTTTGTCAGCGGAGATATGTCGTGATTTATTTGGCGGAGATATGACGTTTAAAAACGACATATCTCCCCCGTTGATCAGCGCGGAGTTATGTCGTCTAAAAACGACATGTCGCGCGGAGATATGACGCTATGCCCCCGTTACTCGTAGAGTAAAAGGGTATATTGTATTCGTGCAAAAGTATGTAACAGCTAGAAGGAAGCGTTTCCGACCCCATAAAGTATATATATTCTTGATCAGGATCACTAGCCGAGTCGATCTAGCCATGTCCGTCTGTCCGTCTGTCTGTCTGTCTGTCCGTCCGTATGAACGCTGAGATCTCGGAAACTATAAAAGCTAGAGGATTGGTATTTGGCATGAAGATTCTTGGAGTTCCTACGCAGCGTAAGTTTGTTTCAAGAAGGTGCCACGCCCCCTCTAACGCCCACAATCGCTCATATACGATTTTAAAAATTTAAATATTTCGGAAAAGTAAAAATGCAGTATTGTTGTGTTTATCAATACCTATCGAAATGTAGAAGAAATTTTTAAATCGGACCATTCGTTTAAAAGTTAGGCCTGGTCAAAGTTTTATATCCTCCATCTCCCTCGCACTCCCTTTAGCTGAGTAACGGGTATCTAATAGTCGGGGCACCCGACTATAGCGTTCTCTCTTGTTTTAAATTATGCAATATTTTCTTGACAGAAATTACAAGAATAAGAATTAGAAATTACAAACCAATTTAAAAAAAAATCTAAACATTGACGTAAATTGATAAATAATGGCTTAATCCAAATTTACATACAAATTATGAAATAGAACCCTTTTGTACTAAGCGTTTATATGGAAGCTATAAGATGTAGTTGACCGATTTGAGTAATTTTTTTTTTTCAAAAATCAAGTTAAATTTAAAAAAAATATTGGGAAACTTAGAACCCTATAAGTAATTTATTTATATTTTTCTTCTTAAAAAAACAATTTTTTTTTTCTTAAAAATTTTCTACAACAAAAAATTTGCACTAAAAAAATGCACCTTTGATGTTTTTTTACATATTCAATTGCCTTTAACAATACCCCATCAAAAGAAATTCGTTATAGGAATCCGCATATTTAAGGCAGACTTTTGGCTTTTTCGCCCCACTGTGCGGCGGTACTAGAAATAGTAAGGAAGTCCCAAATTTAGCGGGTGAATTCCGATGAACGCCTTTAGCCGCCGCGCCAAGTTTAAAAATGTGATCTTTGGGTTTGCTTTTGCAGAAGCGTTGTGAAAACCAAAAATTGAAAATGGAAGGGAAACATCAAAAACCAAGTAGAAAACTCCTGCAGGAGTTCAGTAAAGAAGCGAAGTTGGAAACAAAGATTATAAATGGTAGGAAAAGCACAAAACCCCGGGAAAAAACGTCTGCAGGAGTTGCGGCAACACATACTCGCGCCGTGGGTGCTCCACATTTTGAGACTTTTTTAATTTCTCAAATTGATTTCTTTTCCATTTCTTGATACAAGACACCTTGCTTCGGCATTTATCGATATTCGAAATGTCGAATAATTGTTTACTTATTCTTGACTTTTATATACCTGCAATTGCTGTTGCGAGGTCGCCAAACATAATTTCTTAAAATGGCTTTTTAGTCAAAAGAAACATTTATTATAAGGTCACTGTACAAAAACCTCTGCAAAGACCGATTTAAGGAACATTTAAAATTGTAATTTTACTTTTACTTTTTTACGAATTCGTAAAGTTCAACAGAGCAAACTTGAACCTTCAGTAATTAGTTGTGTTTAAATTGCCATTACCCTATGAATTCAGAGAAATTCAAAGTATTCTGTTCTGAAACGAACACCATGTATAGGACCAATTATATTTGGTATCACATGTCGCCAACTGTACATAAAATTTGAGTACACGGATACATCATAATTAAAATGTCAATAGTTCCTGTTGGCTCCTTAGCAGAAAGGGCATTATACGTTAAAATTTACGAACTGTATCCTGTCAACTGCTTATTACTTTGATAAATAGATGATTGCTGCAGCATGCGGTGACAACGTAGTATTCGTCGCTGGATGGGTCCGACCGGTGACAGTTCACTTTGCCGTGGTTATGGGATTTACGAAGGTACAATGTTCAGTGGGCACACACCTTCAATTGCACCTAGTACCCAGTCCGCCGTTTTATGATCCTTTGCCAAATCTCGCCATAGATGTGCGTCTGAACTGTGCACTTTCGATCGGACCCATTGCCATCACCCTGGGGGTCTTTGACTTCCGTATCTTCCACCAGATCATCTTATTCGTACTCTTTCTCGAATGGGAAATCAAATCCCACGGATTAACTTCTTAAAAGCCCTGACCTCCGGTCAAAGTAATTTTTTCAGAAAACAATATTGCCAGTTGTCTTGTCTTTCTCGTGAAATATCAACTTTACCGAATAAAGGCTCGTAACATTTTATTATACCCGTTACTCGTAGAGTAAAAGGGTATATTGTATTCGTGCAAAAGTATGTAACAGCTAGAAGGAAGCTTTTCCGACCCCATAAAGTATATATATTCTTGATCAGGATCACTAGCCGAGTCGATCTAGCCATGTCTGTCTGTCCGTCTGTATGAACGCTGAGATCTCGGAAACTATAAAAGCTAGAAAATTGGCATTTTGCATGCAGATTCTAGGAGTTCCTACGCAGCGCAAGTTTATTTCAAAAACGTGCCACGCCCCCTCTAACGCCCACAATAGCTTATATACGATTTGAAAAATTTTAATATATCGGAAAAGTAGGAATGCAGTTTTGTTGTGTTTATCAATACCTATCGAAATGTAGAAGAAATTTTTTAAATCGGACCATTCGTTTAAAACTTATGCCTGATCAAAGTTTTATCTCCATCTCCGCACTCCCTTTAGCTGAGTTACGTTTATTAGATAGTCGGGACACCAACCCGACTACAGCGTTCGCACTCCCTTTAGCTGAGTGACGGGTATTAGATAGTCGGGACACCAACCCGACTATAGCGTTCTCTCTTGTTTTTTATTTATATAAAGCAAACTTAAAGTTAAAACTGTAAGCTAACTAAGATTAAGAGCTCTAGCAGCTAAGGCCTTAAGCTCGTCTGAGGTGTTGAATTAGAGACATTTTTATTTTTATTATTTGAATTTAGATTTTGAGCTAGATTTGGGCTTATTCAAGGTGTCTATTTAGATACATTTTTATTTATTATTTGAAATTTAGATTTTAAACTTAATTTGGGCTTTTTCAAGGAATGAGATGACTTTGAATGAGATGATTTTGTTGGGTTTGAGATGATGTTGATGGGGTTGGGTGAATAAAAGGATTCTGATCTGGGTTGGGATAAGGAAGGGCAGTGGATGATGATAAGTTCGATATTTATTGGGGAGTGATGGCAGAATGGGCATGTGCTGGGAAGTGTTCTATCGATGTAATGGGCATTGGTGAGTTTAGTGTGTCCCAATCGTAGCCTGTGTATGAGAATTTGGGTTTTTCTGTTGGTGCTTGGGGGAAAGTGACAGATGGATTGCGAAGAGGTCTATAGCATTTGCTTATACCAAGGAGAAACATTGTTGTACATTTCAGTTTGTATTGATTGTATGTGTTTTTTAAGAAGTGTGATATGTCGTTAGAATTGTTGTTTGGGGAGAAGGTAAGGGGGTACTTATGGGCCTCCTTAGCTGATTTATCGGCGTTTTCGTTCCCTGTTATGCCGATGCGGCTGGCTCGTAACATAAAAATTGTATAACATCCAGATCTACAACTTTTGCTTGCAATATTTATTCCAAGAAATCGGACTTGTCGCCAGATTCGACCTAATTATACGTAGTCATAACAGGGTCCTTAAAATAAATGGATTCTGAAAATTAAAAATTTTCGAAGGTCGGGGATTGTTAGTATTTGATTATATACGTGGGTGTCAAAGCAAATCTCGGTGTCACAGACGACCTTTTTGAAAGTTTCTTAATCCCCCGCACTTTGCCGGAGGTTTTGAAAAAATAAACCAATAAGACAACACTAATGAAATCTATGAACTATCTTCATACTACAATTTTTATATTTACCTTGAGTTATATTTAAAAATAAACTTTTTATAAAGCGTCTCGATAAAATTAGCTTAAAAAACTTAAAAAAACCTGACAGTAGTACCAATTTTCTCGAACTTTAAAAATATATAATTCCGGAGTAGTTATCGATATGTTGTCTTAACGAATTACACTAAACGGTATTTTGGTAAAAATTAAAAAATATTTTTGCTAAAAAGTGTATGTTATGTATCTATGTTTTTGCAAAGGCGGCATGTTTTCATTAATTTCTCAAGAACTACAACTTCTTTTAACATGAAATTTTTACCAGAAATAAGTGTTATTTTTAACTACAATACAATACAAATAATTCGTTTACACAACATTTCGATAACTACGCCGAAATTTGGTATTTTAAAGTTTGAGCTAGTTGGTACCACTGTCAGCTGGCGACTGTTTTTTTTTTAGCTAATTGTTTCGAGAGGTTTTATAAAAAGCATATTTTTAAATATAATCCGAAGTAAATATAAAAATTGCATTATGCAGATATTTAATAAGTTTCATCACCGAGACTTGCTATTCGGGGGAAATTTATTCTGTGACACCCCCGATAAAGAGCTTAAACTCACATATATTCCTTATGAAACCATAGATGGAGACAAGGATGTGGAAATCGTGTGCCACGTGCAAGGAGCAAAGTCGTTGAAAAAGGTCAACCGGCTGGGAAGTTCGGTGTGGGATCTTTTTGAGAGGACCAAAGATGGAAAGACAGCCATATGCAGCATATGTAAAAAGGTGTACAAGACTAGTAGAAACACCAGCAACCTTGCTGATCATCTCAGGAGATCCCACTCGACCCAAAATAAATATAAGCCAACATAAGCGACCGTAAAAATATTGTGTAAAACGATGAGTGCGACAGCAAGTCTGCGCGAAAAGCAAGTCTTGACACGGCGTTGATGCAGATGATTGCCAAGGATATTCAACTGCTTCCTATTGTGGACGACGAAGGGTTTAGGAACTTCGTGAAAGTGTTGAATCCGCGCTATACTTTGCCGTCACCTTGCAAAACGTACAAATGCCAAACATTTACGCGATGATGACTGTAAAACTCAGACCATTCTTGTTAATGTCGATCAGTGCGTAGTAACAATGCCTGCTGGGCAAGCAAGCCCAACACAGGTTATTTGACCATTACGGTGCACTTCATTGACGGAAAGTTCCAGCTTAGATCTGCAGTGTTGTCAACGCAGCCACTCCCATGTGCAACAAACCATTCTGCTGATAACATCGCATCATCATTGCGCGCAGAACTGATTAACTGGAATCTGCTGCCAAAAGTTTGCGCAATAGTAACAGATAATGCTAGCAGCATGATAAAGAATGTGAGATGCTTATTACCTAAAGCTCATTGTACAGGACTCGCATTTTATAAAAGGAATTTAAACGGTTCTGAATAAATAATTTCTGTGACACCCCCGTATAAGTATTATTCTTTAAAATATTTATAACTGCAGAAATATGAATTAGAGATGCCCAAACTGGCTATAAGCGCTAGGGAGGGGCAACCTCAAAGGAATCGGAACGAATGTTTTTCCAGAGGGACCTAACCATCTCCAATCGACGAGAGTGACTGAAGCCAAAAACCCCAAACAAACTGTTATTTATTAAGCCTAGTACTCAGTACGACAGAAAACTGCTAGCTTACCATTGGAGAAAGCGAGAGGCCTTTAGCTGGGACCTTTTCCAACTGCGGTACTCAGTTGAGCTAAGGAAATACCAAAAAATACCAGATATAGCGGATGAATTCCGATGAACACCTTTAGCCGCGGACCAAAGAATAGGAAATTTGATCTTTGGCTGTGTTTTTGCAGAAGCGGTGAGCTAATAACAAAATATAAATGGAAGGAAAACCCTAAAAACCAATGGAAAACTGCTTTTAGGAGTTGCGGGCATACATATCGCCATGCCAACAGCAAATTTAAAGCATGCGACACAGGTCGGCTCAACATTTTGTAATATTTTAAAATTGGCGCCAGTTGATGTTTGCTGTTTGTCCACAAACCTAGTAAGATTAGCATTAGCATAATTAGCATTACATTTTTCGACTAGTCCGAACTGAGTACTAGGCTTTAAAAACAACAACCGTTAAAAGAAAAAGAAGGAATGGAATACCGTTAACGTGATTAGCTAGTGCACAATCCACGAGGGTGTCTTTGCTAGCCTAGCTGCGTCCAGCAGCTGACATTTTGGACGGACCGTTTCTGGGGTATTTTTCGGTACATTCGAGTGAATACCAGAATTATACTAGAGAGATGCCAGGAAAATACCTCCAATATCGCAAACGGTCATACGACGGGCAGGACTCACATTTCATCCTGCACTTGGTGCGGAAAGGTCGAGTTCTCGGCAGTCTTCAATTTTTATTTATTATTTAAATTTAAATTAAATATGTATATGTAGTGTTTATTATCTATATTCTTTTTTAATTTTATTTACACTGGACCCTTTTTAATATATATACTATATTCTTTGTGTCAAGGCAGGCATTTGAATATCGAAAGTTGACAAAGAATTTTGAGATAAACTAACAATCAAAGTGAAATTTTAGTTGCCAAAAAGAGTATTTTAACTTCGAACAGTTTTTCGATATTCGGTTTTTACTCTCCTCGTCGATGTATAGCTTCAGAACTTTAAAATGACTAGCCAAGTTAAACAGTCTGGGTATAGACCGCTAAAAATTAGCAAATTTTCAACAAGCCTAAGGTCGGCCACGAACGTGTTTCCGTTGAATAGGGACAATTTCGATATTGAAGGATTGTTAGCCATCATACGCAAAATGATGGAAATGCTAACATTGTCAAGCAGTCTTTGGTTATCCATCTGAATATCCATTTTAGACAAAGGGATTGCCACCAAAGGCTGCAGTTTCTGTTTTACTGTTGTTACCGTCCCATTGTACTTCATTTCGAACACAATTGGCTGTTCAAATTGGCGTTAAACAGCCAATGGCCTTGAAATATAATACATACGTTATTAAATTCCGCTTGAAAATTAAAAAAAATAATAAAATTAAACCTCATGCACAATACTTTTACTTTGGCAGATTTGTTATCACATATAATTTAAATGATTTTTTTGAAGAAGACTTTTGAAATTTCGTAGCTAGTTAAATATTTGTACACGATCTTTGGAGGCTCGACAAAAGGAAGGAATTGGCAATATAATTTTTAAGAGGCTAACCTGAGACTGTTGCTCATTTACGTTAATCACATGAACCAACAACATTTTGGTTTGTCCGAAAAGTAGCACAAGCAAAAATTAACATTTTAAAAGCACCACACAAATTTAAAAAGTTCTACAAAACTGAATACTTGAAAAATAGTTGTTATGAACTGCTACAAATTTTTTGACGACGAATCACAATTAAAATGTGTTCTACATTGAAATAAACAATAAGCCATCCATTTTTCTGGTAATCTATCTTTTAATTCAAGCTCCTCCGAGCTGTCTATGACCAAAATACTACATTTTTTTTTGGTTAAAAATCAGGATTTTGATTTTTGGTACAAGTTTGAAATTTTTCTTAATCTATATTTTGCTGTAACTTGGACATAAAAGATCCCAAACCAAAAAACTTAATTTACAATTGTCGATTTTAAGTAAGCTTTAAACTCTGATTTCCCTTACGATTTCAAGGTTTTAGATATTAGTGCATCAAAATTTTTCATCGGTTTGATTTGTTCTTGTAGTCATCGTTCCCAGTTTCACAGTCAAGAGGAGGAAATCAGAGTTTCACCAAAAAAAAAAACAGACAAGTGAAAAATCTCGTTACAGGGCTGCGAAGTAATTTATTTGGTATTTTTCATCCGTATTAACCAGGCATGATCATTGATCTTTGGCTGTGTTTGTGCAGAAGCGGTGTGCCAATAACAAATTATAAATGGACGGAAAACCCCGAAAACCAATGGAAAACTGCTTGTAGGAGTTGCGGGCATACATATCGCCATGCCAACAGCAAATTTAAAGCGTGCGACTCAACATTTTGTAATATTTTAAAATTGGCGCCTGTTGATGTTTGCTGATTGTCAACAAACCCAGCAAGACCATGCTACATGCATTGCGGATGAACTCCGAAAACTTCAGCCACATTAAAAGATTAATATTTTTCGACTAGAAAAACTTTTAGCCGAACTGAGTACTAGGCTTTACAAAAAAAGAACACAAAAATACCGCTCAAGACATAATTCATTCTATATATTTCATCAGCTATCAAGCATTTCGGTTATCAAAAATCCTTTTACGAAAATCTCTGAAACCTGGTTTATAATACAGGATACGTTTAATCTCGTTTGTAAAATATAATTTAAAAATGGGAATTTTGAGCCAGTGTGACCGTAAAATAACACGGAGATTACCAAATTAACCAACTAGACCGTCATGGAATAATTGGAAAAATGCCGCCTGTCGTGAAAAAAAGCCGGCTCAGAAAAACATGACAATTTTTAAAAATATTTTAGTAAAAGTAAACATTTTTTTGTTATTATCAATTAAAATTGCCGCAAGCGCTGTTCAGTGTTGCAGTATGCAGTTTGCCGCGTGACTCAAATTATTATTTTTTTGTTTTGTACAATATGCGCTTTAAACAAGTATTAATGCTGTAGTTTTTCTAAAGCAGCATACATTAAGTAAATTAATTATCGTCACTGGGAGGATGACTTTCAAGCATCGGCCTCCTTTTGAATGTTCCTTAGGGCCTGGGCAAGTGCCTTGGTCCTTGACGCCGAGATGATGGGAAGGATATGGGATGAGGAAGAGGAAGAGGAAGAGGTGGCTCCATCCAGCGCCTCTTTACTGAATGGCGATGGAAAAGCCAGCAGAATTGAAAAGAAGGTCCGGGGCCGTTCAACCAGGAAGACACATACAACCGACCACCTATTTGTTTTTTGTGAATTATTAGTTGAATTTTAAATGTCAAATGTAAAAAGAAATATCATGTGACTTTGTTGCGGCCGATACGCCGAAATTTATCTAAACGGGCTGCCCGCATTTGGGATCTGGATAATTAGTTGCCCTCATCGGCGCCAGCAGCCTTTATTTAGGACACGGATCTGGGGACGTAAATATAAAGGCAAATTGTTGTCTAATAATACCGATGTACCATTTTCAATTTGTTAAAATAAAAATGCTCATTTTACTTCATCATTTATTTTTGTTCTTCTGTACACTAAAAAAAATATAACGTTAACGAACAAATTCCAGTGCCCACATTGCTGGGCAAAAACAGAAAACGGCACATAATGCGAATCAATGAATGACAACGTTCTATTCGCAGTTAAGATGGCCAAAATAAAAAAACATGCCCAGATTGTGTCAAATCCAGACTAGAATTTTGCATCTGCTGCTTTGTGTTCCCTAGAGGTCAAAATAGTCCATTATCGGATTCTTCCCACCTTTAGTTGGAATATCAAGACTAAGAAAATCAATTGGTTTGGGAGAAAGCAGTGAAAGGGTCGAATGATGGGTCATATGATGAAATCTGAAACTCCGATCAAGAGTTATACTCCAAAAAAGGATTTTGGGGGACTTTTAATAATGGAAGTTTTAAACCACTTTAATTGGGTTTTTTAACGGCTTTTTAATTTGATACTTGATACTTCTAATATATGACACTCTTTGTCATAAAAATTTCTGTATGTGTTATTAAGTGACAAAATTCCAACCTGTTTTAGTTCAGTTCAAAAACTACAACATTAATTATACCCGTTACTCGTAGAGTAAAGGGTTATAATGTATTCGTGCAAAAGTATGTAACAGGGAGACGGAAGACCCCATACCCCATAAAGTATCTCGATCTACCCATCTGTCTGTACATCTGTATGAACGCGGAAACTACAAAAGGTAGAAAGTTGGGATTAACAACATATATTCTTGGGCTTCCTACACAGCGCAAGTTAATTTCAGGCGATCGTCACGCCCACAATCGCCTTAGACGACTTTATAATCTACGTGGCGCTCGTATCTTTAAAGATTTCGGAAAACTATAAATGGAATTTTTCAAGCCAGACCATTCATTAAAAAGTTATGACCAAATAATGGAAATCAAGCAGTCGCTTTGCTGCATGCTGATTAACGGGTATCTGATAGTCGGGGTACTCGACTACAGCGTTCTCTCCACCAACTGCTAAAATGACAAGTCGGCAATTGTTTAATGAATATGTTGAAGAAAGCTACCTTTCAACTGAAGCAGTAGATCCTTCAGCAAAAAAAAGAGATCAGAGACAGAAATTGTGGAGCAGTTAAAAGAAAGCAACGATACCTCCAAAATGGCATTCTAAATATCGAGATTATCGGTACAGAGCCTTGGGGAAATCGCAAAGGAGTCAAAACGCCGCAGCCACCAAGTTGATCGCTTCCTTGCAGATAAGAACGCTTTTCCAACACAGTTTTTGGAAATATTACGAGACATCAACAAATAAAGTTTCTAATTGTTTCTGCTCGCTGAAGCAAACAGCTGTTCGGCATGGTACAATTGTAGAAGGTAGTCTCGTCGGCTGCCTAATCGATCGGCTTTTTGTCAAAGGAAAAGGTTGTGTGCGGACGATTTTTTTCCGACTATTAACCCTTGTGTAAAGATGACGTTCTGCAACTTCTGTCAAAAGCACGTGCATGGAGTTAAATTTATGAATGCACCAAAATGTGTAACAAAGAGAATATTGTGGGAGGAAGCCCTTGGCTGCAAACTTGGTGAAAAATCTAAGCTTTGCGAAACTCATTTCAAGTCTTCGCACTAGAAGTCGGCACAAATAAAAGGGAAAGTTTAATTTAATTAATTTTCTCTGAACAAATCGGACGCGTTCTGCGCGTTGTCCGCGCGAGAATAATATATAAATTTAAATTTCGCTTTTAAGAGCCAGCAAACGCATAGATACAGAAAAGTATTGATTTTCGTCCAAGATGGCGGACGACGAGCAATTCAGCTTGTGCTGGAACAACTTCAATACGAATTTGTCGGCTGGCTTCCACGAGTCGCTATGTCCGGCGACCTGGTGGACGTCTCGCAAGATGTTCACCCAGATGCCGTCGAACACCCACGCTATCGTATTCCTGAACAATGTAAGCCACTCGGCGCTGAAGGACCTCATCCAATTCATGTATTGCGGCGAGGACAACGTGAAGCAACGTGCCTGTAGAAATTTGTTGATTTAGTAAATGTGTCCCGTACAAATTCTTCAGCCATACGGTGGACATCCTGAGATTAGTGAAGGACTCAACGGTTCCGCTGAGAACGATTTCGCAAAAGCAGCTCCGAGACCAATTGAAATCCAAGTAATGGAACAATGTGATGTCAGGGATCTGACATTCAGTGACTGCATCGCAATAGCACCATTCGATTCCAATGTGCTAATCGCATTCTTCAAGATCCGTGTGAAAACAAAGTAATTAGGTGGTACATAGACGAAGAATACAAGGAACTGATAGTGGAAAGATGTTTCAAATTAAAATACTGCTTCTGGCAATGAAAATGAAAGAATGACAACGTTCTATTCGCATTCAAGATTACAAAAATATAATAATGAATAATGCAGTACAGCCCCCGACTGGATAAGAAACATGTCTAGACTGTGTCAAATTCAGAATCTTGCATGTGTTTCCTAGAGGTGAATCGCCGGCGATAGGCCGAAATAATCGCTTGTCGGATTACAAAGGCATAAATACCAAAGATTCAAGTGTTCACTTCTTCCCACCTCTAGTTTCCGATAGCGAGACCTTTAAAAGTATTTTTGAAGCCAAAACTCAGAAAACATATGTTATCAGGGGTGTCACAGAGATGTCTTCCAACCAAATTTCAACAACAATAATGAAATCCATGAACTAACTGCATACCATAATTGTATACTTACTTCGGATTAAATTTAACAAGAAAGAAAGCAGGGAATAAAAACAGAACTAGAATCGGAACCGATAACCGAAATAAACCGATTCCTGATAGAGAAACGGAACCGGTACCGAGACCAAAATAATAATTCAATTTCGAACCGATTACCGTATTGCTGGTACCGGTACGGTTTTGTTACTAATTTACTAAATTCGTTAAAGATCCTGAATAAAAAACTACTCATATCTGTGTATCAGCTCCCACTTTCCGCTATATCGACATTTTCCCGACTTTTTTTTAGCACATGTACTGCTTATGTAAGAAAATGTCGCTGTAGCACTCTTGGTCTAAACAAGTTGTATATCTGTCATTTTTGGCTCCATTCTACGCGTTTTTTGTATTTTTTATAATTTATATCAAAAAATCAAATTAATTTTAATTTTTCCAAAATAAAACTCAAATAAATCGTTTCAAAGTATTAATTGAAATTTTTTTAACTGTACCGGACGTACCGGTACCAGAAACGGAACCAAAACATCAATACCAAAATATAACCGTTTACCGAATAAACAGGTTCGGTATGGGACCAGACCGGAACCGGAACCGAAATAAGATTCGGTTTGATTCCGTGAAAGGAAGTTAACTTCGGCCAGCCGAAGTTTATATTCCCTTGCAGATAATTTGTCAAAAATCAAAACGTCAACTTCCTACAAAGTTACAATGTTTTTTTTATTATTTTTATACCCTTGCAGAGGGTATTATGATTTCAGTCAGAAGTTTGCAACGCAGTGAAGGAGACGTTTCCGACCCTATAAAGTATATATATTCTTGATCAGCATCACTAGGCGAGTCGATCTAGCCATGTCTGTCTGTCCGTCCGTTTCTACGCAAACTAGTCTCTCAGGTATAAAGCTATCGGGCTAAAACTTTCCCAAAAGTCTTATATCTATTGCAGGTAGTATATAAGTCGGAACGAGCTGGATCGGACAACTATATCATATAGCTCCCATAGGAATAATCGGGAAAAAAAATATAAAACAAGAATGTTTTCGAATTTCGATTTTAGTTTTATTAATATCGAACTACTATATCATATAGCTGCCATAGGAACGATCGGAAAATTAGTGATTAATAGGAATTATCTGCAAGGGTATATAAGCCTCGGCTGGCCGAAGCTAGCTTCCTTTCTTGTTTTGATTATTCCTATGGAAGCCATAAGATATAGTGATCCGATCCGGCTCGTTCCGACATAAGTATTACCAGGAATAGAAAGCAGACTTTTGGGAAAGGTTAATTGCGATAGCTTTAAAACTGACAGACTAGTTCGCATAGAAACGGACAGACGGGCTTGGCTAGATGGACTCGGCTAATGGTGCTGATCAAGAATATATATCCTTTATGTGGTCTCTGCGTTGCAAACTTTTGACTGAAATTATAATACCTTCTGCAAGGGTAAAAATAAACATTTTATAAACCGTCACGAAAAAATTACCTAAAACGAAACCATGCAACCCGATGGTGATACCACCTTGCTGGAACTTTAAAAATGTTATGTTAAGGAATAGTCCAAAACCAAAAACTTCATTTAAAATAACGGGTCACAACTTTTTGTGGCAACATTTTGGTTGAAGTCTTTGGGCGGCAGTCTTCATGCTTCACAGAAAAAAGAACACAAAAATACCGCTCAAGAAATAATTCATTCTATATACAATATTTCTTCAGCTATTTCCGTTATCAGAAATCCTTTTGCAAAAATCGGTGGAACCATGGTTTATAATACAGCATACATTTAATACCGCTTGTAAAAAATAATTTATAAATTGGAATTTTCGAATTGTGAATGTTTTAGAGCCAGTGTAGCCGTAAAATAACACGGATATTACCAAATTAACCAACACTAGACCTTCAAGGAATAATTGGAATAATTTATGTTATAAAAAGTTGTAGTTAGGGCAGCAGTACTGTCGTGAAAGGGTCTTTGACATCAAAAAATCAACTCATTTTGCGATTTTTTTTATAAAAACTGGTTGAATGGATTTAATTCAAACCTTTTGTATATTATAAAGTGTCATTTAGCCGATACTATCGGCTAATATATAAGTGGCTAAGCTTGGGGAGCTCGATTTTTAATTTTTTATTTCAAAATTTTTTTTGATCTTTCAAAGTCAAAACTGCATTTTTCAGCTAACAAATTCAACTTTTTGTTTAAAAAAAGACTTAAAGTTAAAAATTAAATAAAAGACGAAAATTTTATTAAAACTAATTTTAGCCTAACTTCTAAAGTTTTTGTCCGATTGACTTAAATATATTTTTGTTAAGATGCTAATCTACAAGAAAAAAATATAAAAAAACGTTTATTTTTTTTGGCAAGACCCTAAAAGTTTAAAAAGTTTTTGGCAAGACTCTAAAAGTTTAGAGTAGTGAAGAAGCGTTTAAGGAGAGTGTGCGAAGGCGAATACCATAAATATACGAAGAAATGAAAATCTGATGTGATGGTCCGATCGTAATGAGTTTTACACCAATCAACAGGTATCTCGAAAACTTAACGATGCATTGATTTGGGAGAGAGAGCGGGTCATATAATAAAAAACAATGATCCGTTCCAAAGGTATTCCCAACCTTAAGATTTTAGGGGATTTTAAAAATGAAAATTTTGTTCTGCTTGTCAGTTTGTCCGTTTCTTGTGTTTTAGGATCTTAGAAATTGTAGATGATGTTAAACCGCTCGACATAAGAAATATTAGTTCTACCACTTTTGGAAAAACCCGCTGGTTTAGCGAAAAACAGCTATAAATAGCAACATTTTTGAAGGCCGTAACTTCTGTACTACTAAAGCTACAAATTTGGATTCACTCGGCACGCTGCAATAGAAAATGCCTCTGAAGAGAAAAAGGATAGAATAGTTTGCTAAGGCGGGCCAAAAGAGACAATTTTAGAAAGTGCATTTAATCACGAGTGTAATAATTTTTCGTTAATAATGTTGGTATCAGAACTTTTGTATGTTGAAGGTGCGATCGTCACTAGTTTTTTACCTCGTTCAGAGGTGTTTTTATTTGACACCCGTTACTCGTAGAGTAAAAGTTATGAGCAAATAATGGAATTTGCTCCATGCATATCTCCATCTCTCTCGCACTTCCTTTAGCTGAGTAACGGGTATCTGATAGTCGAAGTACTCGACTATAGCGTTCTCTCTTGTTTTTTATAAAAATATAGTTAGGGGTTCAAATTTATTATTCGCATTTTCAAAAAGTTATTTTGGCTTATTTTTATTGCAAAAGTCATCAATAAAAGTAGCAAAAAAATTTTTTTTTTTTTTTTTTTTTTAACGAAAAAACAAAGTTTCACCTCTGGCTTGACATTGTGAAGTTTCTGTAAGACAGGACAATAATTCTTTTACTTCCTAATGCAGGGTTTTATCCACTTTCACCACATATGACCCTCGTTGATCAAATCAAAAATTTGTATTTTGAATTAATCGTCACTCACGCCATAGGAGAGAGCAAGAGGCAAATAGGTAGCTGACGCTTTTCGTCGTGTCCTTTTTTCACGGCAGTACTAAAATCAGTATTTTTCAATAAGATAAGAAAATATTATAAATATATTTACCTAAAAACGATGTAAGTTTATTGGAACCTATTATTTTTCAATATAACCTGTCGGGAGCAGCCGCAGAAATCAATTTAAAATCATTTAAAACCCATTTATTGTTTGCCATTTGGTCAGCATCACTGACAACAACAATGTAAAACAAAGCTCCCAATTATCTATTTTGCATAAGATAAGCCGAGATAAGCGACTGCGCTCGCTGCTCTCTCGGACCTACGCACTCTTTGCGGTGTTCACTGTATATTTTCCAAAAATTATCGGATTTTCATTCTGCTTTTACAATTAATTTAAGAATAGAAAAAACCGGCCCCTGGAATATTATTATTTTTTTTTTAACTTTCTTTAACTGTATTGGTCCGATCGTAATGAGTTTTACACCTATCAACAGGCATCTCAAAAACTTAAAGGATTGCATACCAAGACGATGATCCGTTCCAAAGGTATTCCAAACTTAAGATTTTAGGGGTTTTTAAAAATGAAAATTTTATTCTGCTTGTCAGTTTGTCCGTTTCTTGTGTTTTAGGATGTTAGAACTTTTAGATGGTGTTAAAGAGCTCGACATAAAAAATATTAGTTCTACCAATTTTTGAAAAACCCGCTGGTTTAGCGAAAAACAGCTATAAATAGCAACATTTTGGAAGGCCGTAACTTCTGTACTACTAAAGCTACAAATTTGGACTCACTCGGCACGCTACAATAGAAAATGACTCTGAAGAGAAAAAGGATAGAATAGTTTGCTAAGGCGGGCCAAAAGGGACAATTTTGGAAAGTGTATTTAATCACGAGTGTAATAATTTTTCGTTAAAAATGTTGATATCAGAACCTTTGTATGTTGAAGGTGCGATCGTCACTAGTTTTTTACCTCGTTCAGAGGTGTTTTTATTTAACACCCGTTACTCGTAGAGTAAAAGTTATGAGCCAATAATGGAATTTGCTGCAGGCATATCTCCATCTCTCTCGCACTTCCTTTAGCTGAGTAACGGGTATCTGATAGTCGAAGTACTCGACTAAAGCGTTCTCTCTTGTTTTTTATAAAAATATAGTTAGGGGTTCAAATTTATTATTCCCATTTTCAAAAAGTTATTTTGGCTTATTTTTATTGCAAAAATCATCAAAAAAAGTAGCAAATAAAATTTTTTTTTTTTATTTTTTTTTAAAACTAAAAAACCAAGTTTCACCTTTGACATTGTGAGGTTTCTGTAAGACAGGACCATAATTCTTTTACTTCCTAATGCAGGGTTTTATCCACTTTCACCACATATGACCCTCGTTGATCAAATCAAAAATTTGTATTTTGAATTAATCGTCACTCACGCCATAGGAGAGAGCAAGAGGCAAATAGGTAGCTGACGCTTTTCGTCGTGTCCTTTTTTCACGGCAGTACTAAAATCAGTATTTTTCAATAAGATAAGAAAATATTATAAATATATTTACCTAAAAACGATGTAAGTTTATTGGAACCTATTATTTTTCAATATAACCTGTCGGGAGCAGCCGCAGAAATCAATTTAAAATCATTTAAAACCCATTTATTGTTTGCCATTTGGTCAGCATCACTGACAACAACAATGTAAAACAAAGCTCCCAATTATCTATTTTGCATAAGATAAGCCGAGATAAGCGACTGCGCTCGCTGCTCTCTCGGACCTACGCACTCTCATCCTTTACATTCGCTTTTGATCGCTGGTACGAAGCAGTTCGTTCGCTCTCGCTACCACAATAAACGCATTTAAAATCGAACAAATTCTCGGCCTTTTCTTTTGGCACCGTTCTGACACACGCATAATTCTCTTTCGTTAAAATATTCGCAAAAAAGGTGGCATAAATTAATGCCTCCTCTAAACATAACCATTAATCGCAATTGTGCTGTTTATTTTATTCAGGGTCCGAATGATAATAGAATTTCAAATATTTTGCTAAAAAGTATGCTATAAATTCACCGTTTGCCCATTACCCTTGAATGTGCAGTGCTCGTTGAACATAAATTCTCAGTTATTAACAGTCGTCTGCTCTAGCTAAATTTGTGTGATTTTTTAAGGATTAAAATTTTGTATAACTCTCTTCTGCGATTTAGGTCGACCGGACTAAAACCTGAAATTAACTTAAGGATTTAGAAGAATTTAAATAAAAACAAGAGAGAACGCTATAGTCGGGTTGAAGTCCCGACTATCTAATACCCGTCACTCAGCTAAAGGGAGTGCGAACGCTGTAGTCGGGTTGGTGTCCCGACTATCTAATAAACGTAACTCAGCTAAAACTTTGATCAGGCATAAGTTTTAAACGAATGGTCCGATTTGAAAAATTTCTTCTACATTTCGATTGATAAAGACAACAAAACTGCATTTTTACTTTTCCGAAATATTTAAATTTTTAAAATCGTTTATAACCTATTGTGGGCGTTAGAGGGGGCGTGGCACCTTCTGGAAATAAACTTGCGCTGCGTAGGAACTCCAAGAATCTTCATGCCAAATACCAATCCTCTAGCTTTTATAGTTGGCGAGATCTCAGCGTTCATACGGACGGACAGACAGACAGACGGACAGTCACAACAAACAAACACTTTCATATAACGGGAAATTGCAAATAGTGCTGCCAGACTGTTTTGTAAGTCCCAAGATATAACGAGGGCTGCATAATAAAAACTGCGAGTTTCGGCAATTAAGAGTATAATGGAGTATATCTCGGGAACGGCTGAACCGATTTTGATAAAATAGTCGACAAAATAATCAGCTACGAACGAGCGTTAGTGGGCGAGATATTACAAAGATTATAGCTTAGAAGAATATATAAATTTAAAATGGCTAGTGCTCAGTAGCGCCAAATATCGAATGACTATCGATGCAGAAATATAAACATGATGCACCCGATGGTCATAGGCAGCATTTGCCCACACAGCTTAAATGTTTGTCAAATATCTCGAAAACTGACGATAATTATCGATAATTATTATAATAATTTAATGAAACTTTTACTGTAGTAAGCTAATTTAATTTCTGATTTTTTGGGATACCGTGCAGTATGGAGCACGCTCTGTGAAAGCGTCGAAAAGCTAGCGTCGAAAACAGGAAGCACCAGATGGCCATTCCCCATGCCGCTGAACTGTTGGACAAATATCTCGAAAACTGACGATAATAATTCTTTGAAAGTTTTACTATAATTAGTTAATTTAATTTCTGATTTTTTTGGGATACCGCGCAACATGGAGCACGCTCTGTGAGAGGAAAAATAATTAATTTTAAGTTAGCGTCGATATTGAATTTGTAATTCGGTTGTAGTGTCGGATACTGCGGTTCATGTCATAGCTGGCCATGGTTCTTGAACTGGAGTTGGCGGTATTCTAATATCCGTTTAAAATTCAAACACTGTTAGGCGATTTTCTTGAAAACTGACGATAATTTTTTAATGAAAGTTTTCAGGAACATTGCTTAATTAACGCCCCGTCCTCCCATAAAAAGTTATGGATAAATTGATTTTTAAGGACTTTTTTTGTATGGCCGGATTTAGAGGTTGGTCCACTGTTAAGGGGGGGGTAGGGTCTTGCAAAAAAGAAAAATCGATTTTTTTAAAAATTTTTTTCTTGTAGATTAACATCTTAAGATTATACAAAAAAAGTTTTAAGTCAATCTGAAAAAAACTTTAGAAGTTATGCTAAGTCTAGTAGCCTAACCTCTAGGACTTTAGGTTCGTAGATGCATCTTTAAGTGCGTTTTTCTCGAAACCACGTTTTGAAAGTCCGTGTTCATCGGCATTTCTAAACGGCCTAACCGATCGTTTTCAAATTTGTCGCATATTTTTCTGCATAAAAAAACCCGCCCCCTATGAAGCGTTTTTTTTTTAACTTTAAACATTTTATTTTTAAGCCAAAAGTCAAATTTTTTAGGTGAAAAACGCATTTTTGACTTTGGAATATCGAAAAAAATTGTTAAAAATTTAAAAAATGGCTTCATAGGGGGCGGGTTTTTTTAATTCTTAAGGGAAATGTAAAAACAAAATGGAAATCCGATAATTTTTAGCGGAGGTACAGTGAACACCGCAAAACGCCTTTTTTCAATAGTGTTCCAGCAATCGCTTTGCCATTTGCAGTACATTTTAATGAAAACCAAGACCAGACAACTTAATAAGGCAATGTTGTATTCTTCATGTATTTCACAACCCTTTAACCTTATTACAAGTAATTAATACATAAATATAATTTAAAACACATTATTAATTAATTAACAGTCAAATATGGTCTACTCCCGCATGTTTCGCTCAAACAGCTTGAGAACCCTTTCTTGGAAGCCCCTAGTGTTTTCGTTAAAATTTTTGAGCTCCTCGGCGATCCCCTGCATCAAGCACATTTTTTTCAACAGCATTGGGGCCATAGCTGGCCATCTCATCCGCCATCTCCTGGTATATGTGGGTGTTCTTCCGAACACCTCGAAGTACGTCCATGTTTTCCTCCCACAAATACAGGAGGAACTCGGTGGCATCTGCTGTCCACAGCATTTTACTTTTTTCTGTGAAGAGAATTCTTTAATATAAACTATTAAATAATTAAAAACAAACAAATTACCTGTTCCGTTTTCCATTTTGCCGGCTTTTATTTTGACAATCAGCTGTTTTGGGCCATCCCTGGTCAATAGTGCTGGTAAATGGTGGTGGAAAATACCACAAATTTCACTTTCCAGCCCTGTAACGCGACAATTTTCCACCCTCCCCACCCCTCGCCAACAAGTTTTGTATGGGATTTGGTCGCGTTCAACGGTAAATGGATGCAAACGCGACGCGTTCATAATGAGCAGAGGGCATTATTATATAATTTAATATTTAGCAACGATAAGAAAATAGATATCGATTACATTGTGAACTCGATTGTCGATACACAACGAGGATGCTGTATAATTGAATAAGAAGAAGAGAACACATGGAACATTAAAAGAAAAAGTAAATCGTTAAAGTTAAAAGACATAATTTACATTAGTAAGTTTTAATTTTTGCATTTATGCCAAAGATAAACGTACTTTTTTCCAAAAGTGCGCTCGTATGTTTTGATATAGCTTTAACAACAATCAGAAAGTATTTGTGCACAGTACCTTTATGTACTCTAAAGACATCGCCAATTACTCGATACTCGGCACAGGTCGCCAGTTTTTATACGCAGATTACAACTTGTTTCTCCAAGGGAACTGGAACAATTTGAAACATGTTCTGCATCGGTTTAGTGAGGACATGGCAATTCGCACAATTTAAAATTCAAAAACACTTTAACATGGTTCCAATATTGATTGATTTATGTTAAAATTAGCAGCTGCTCTTGATGTTAGCTGTTTGTGGGAATAACATTTTCACACTTGGCAAAATCCCAACTGCTTCCAACGGATGGACGCAGTGGGAAAAGGGTGTAAGTGGAAACATCAAAATTGGAAATTACACATCGATTGATTGCAGTTTCTAAGAACATCGATGCCATTGGGCTCCGACATTTCATATTTTGTGTCGTCCTTCGGGACGCAGAACACGCTCATCAACGGTGTTATTAATGCAATGACGGGGAAAATGGTAGTTCCATACAATTCACTATCTTTCAATTTGGAATATAATTGCTCATTTTAATATCTTTTTGTTTAACTTTTAGTAAATTAGTGGCAGTTGTACACTTTTATTCATAGCTGTTCTTTCTCCTTCATTATGGTTTACAAAGGTGCAATATTCGAGATTGAAGAAATCTGTGACCGTCTGTCCAGTGTGCGGTCGGCACAAACCTTTAACGGCACAAACCTAACGGACGGGCACTTTAGGAAGTGAAGTTGCCAAACTATGCAGTTTCCGAAAAGGTCGAAAAAGTGGCCCATTATCGTATGCGTGATTATCCTCTACGTCTTCCGCGGTGCAGTGCCTCGCTCGCAGTTAAATTCCGGATTGCAAATCCGAAACCAGAACGGATCTACTTACCGTGACAATGCATTGACCATTGCAATGGTCGCATTGGACCTCCTTTTTGGCTTTACTGGCTGTACTTTTCCGTCATTTTTGGATTTTATCGCCGCTTGGCTGTCTACGAACAAGTTGACCACATAGTGTGTTTACTCGTAGAGTAAAAAGTATGTAAACTTGTGCCCGTACTTGCTTTGAACTTCTTGGAGTCAAAAGTTTGCACACACATACACACATACAGTGGCTCACAGCTTATTTCGCGCAGAGGCAAATTTCAAATGTAAACTCGTATAACTGTCAAACTATACGAGATAAAAATAAAATTTAAATGTAGCTATGTAAGCTAGTATTCTGGCTGTTATTAAGGCACTTTTTTTATTTTTTAACTCCATTATTCAACACTTAAAAGTAGAAAAAACTAAAAATATTGACTTTTTTTATGTCACAGCTTATTTCGTGCAAGGAACTTTGTCCTAAATATATTGACTTTTAATAACCTTAATACTTTGTGTGACCTAACTTTTGTTTGATGACATTTCAAACGAGTTTCCATCGATGAAACCAACTTTTCAGTGGTCTCCCTTGTTATCTTGGAACATTCTTCCATAAGAGCTGTTTTGAGGTCATTTTTGTTAGAACTCGATCTCTTGCGGATGGCCAGATCCAAATTTGCCCACAAGTTTTCAATCACGTTTAGGTCTGGTGACTGGGCAGGTGGGATCACCACATGAGGGCAGTTCCAGATCAACCAGGTCTGGACAAGAGTCGATTTGTGCTTAGGGTCCTTATCCTGGTAAAATTTGAAACTCCGCTCGTAACTACGGCCACCGTGCTTGAAAGTAAGTTTTATGTTCTTGTTCTGGAGCTCCGTATTCGGTTGACGCCACACATACTGCATTCCGTCCGACCCAAACATATTGTATTTGGACTCGTCTGCGAAAATTACTTTATTCCAGAACGAGGGCTGATGAACTACGTGTTCCTTAGCGAATTTAAGCCTGCACTTCTGACAGCACAGGACACTTGGGATTATGTCAATTCTTGACCTGGCTGCTAATTTTAAAGGTCTCACTGGGTCTGGTCAGTTCTGGAATAAGGAGCTCATTAACTACGGCCTCAATCCTGGACTCAGACCACTTACCCATCGGCCTATTCCCATCTCGCTATTGTCAACCCGAATTCCGGGTCTCCGTTATTCGAATTTTCCAGGTCAACGGAATTTTTTGGTATTTAAGCAACCCCGTTTTTCACCAGAAATTGCCATTGATATCCGTGCGTCCACCCCGTACCCACATTAGATATCGCTATCAATAGGCCTGCCACAACAGAAACGAAGAGATCGTTTTGATCGGACGCCGAGATAAGTGAGCTGCTTGGCCTGGTAAAGGAGAATAATATAATGAGCAAGCTCAATGTGAAGACCAAGCGATACAGGAGCAGAATCGCAGAATCGATGAAGGCTAAAAATATGATAAAATCCGGAGAGCAAATCAAAACCAAGCTGCGAATGTTAAAAAGAGACATATTTTCAAGTGAAACGCAGCAATGCAGTCAGTGAGGCTGCCAGGAAAACGTTCCCCCACTTCGAGAATCATGCTAAACTTATTCAACTCCAATTAATTTAATTTCATTTATTTTCGTTTTATCCCAGTGCTACAGGCTAGGTGAAGCCTTTTAGATATGGCACCAGTCACTTTGGGTACAATATTTTGACATTAATCTTTTTGTCTTACTTACTAACATTATAAAATCTTAAAAGTAAACAAACATAAGAAAACATTTTTATTACAAGTCCAAAATTAAAAGGGAAATCATTTGAAAAACAAAATATACAAAAGTTCAAGAAGTTGTGGATTTTCAGAAATTATCACATTTAAATTTAAAGCTAAAATTAAAGTTAAAGTTAGAATGTGCCCCGAAGGTGAGAATTAAAGCTGTAGTAGTTCAAAACAGTTGGATACAATGTATTCCTTAAGGTGTACCCTCAGAGCAGATGGATCGCATTCAGAAGATTCCACTACTTGGTTACAATGCCAGTCTGGTGGTTGCTGGTTACTTTCATATTCGTTGATTGGCGTAAACTTCTTTCTTCTCATTTCCACAAAGTTCGTTTTTTGAAATGCACCTGAATTTTGAATGCATTCATTCAGTTTTGGTAATGAAATTAATGCACTCCATTTTTTAACCACGCACCACCTCCACATTATGGTCAACCCTCTAAAAACGTTCAAAATATATTTTTTATTAACAGAAAACAAATTTATTTAGAAAACAAATATAAGGGAGAAAGTTAAAAAACGGGCAAAGAGTAATGATAACATCACATTTAGTCACATTTTACATCACCAGTACGCCATATATACTTTAAAATGAAAATATACAGTTTATTTATGGCCGCTTAAGCAAAACCCCCCTCTGTGTGAACATACTATAAGCTCGCGACTGACTATTTCACAGAACAGCTGTTTTCAAACGCGATGGAAACGCTTCCCAGTTGCCTATCGCGTTGTCTATCGAAAAATCACAACAATACCAAAACAAATTGCATAGTGAAAAAATACCTTTAGCTATGTAAGCTAAAATCCCTATTTAATGAAATTGGGTACACTGTTTCTTTTCTCTTCCTCTTTTGATCTTGACGTGTGCTTGGCAATGGTAAGGGTAAAGCAACACGTCCGCACATCGCATTTTATCAAGTGCTGTCATTGCACTTTTTATGCAAATTGGGCACATTTCCTTTGCAATTTTATTGGCCATTTCGCGAAATATTTTTCTATGCGCCTAAATTGAGGTGCTCTTTTCCACACCACCTTGGAGGTAGAACACTTTAAAGTTTCCATCAGGCAATTGTGCTTCTTCGCCTTAGACCCATCGTAGCACATCCAGAACTGGAATGGGACCGTCGTCCATTCGGACCCATTGCCATCCCTGTGACTGACTGGTTCGGCAGTGGGGATCTCTGACCCAGTCAGCAGCATCTGGGAGCGGATGCCCAGCAGGTTTCAATGACATTCCCGAATAGAGGCAATAGTGCTTATTCGCCTTTGTTCCATCATAGCACCTCGTCCAGCACATCCAGAAGTGGAATGGGATCGTGACTGACTGTTTGGTCAGTGGGGATCTCCGACCCAGTCAGCAGCATCTGGAAGCGGAGACTGTTGTGCGCGAGGATAGGAGCGCTTGTCCGTATCCCCTGCACCCCATACCATTGTGGTGGGAGCCAGGATCCATTTATTCATTTAAATTTCATTAATAATTTTACATTTTGAGCTTGGGCCCGGCAGTTATTCGTCGATGTGCAAATCGCTTACATCTAAATCCATATCTTTTTTTGCCGGGCCTTAGTCCTTTGGTTTCCTCTCTGGCGGGGACGGGGAGCTTCTTTCTCGCTTTCCAAAGAAGAGGACTCTTTATTCTTCCTCTTTCTAGGCTCTTCGCAGCCGAAATAAAATTCAAAATATTACTATTGTAATATTGTAATTGTAATATATAACGGTATAATACTTACAAACACCTCTCGAACTCAATTTAGGTCCCTTCGGGGACCCACTAGTTTTCCAATCTCTTCTCCGGCTGCTCGCCACCACCCTTTTTATTTTTATTGTTTTTATCGCTCATTATACCCTTGCAGAGGGTATTATGATTTCAGTCAGAAGTTTGCAACGCAGTGAAGGAGACGTTTCAGACCCCATAAAGTATATATATTCTTGATCAGCATCACTAGACGAGTCGATCTACCATGTCCGTCTGTCCGTCCGTTTCTACGCAAACTATCTCTCAGTTTGGAAGCTATCGGGCTAAAACTTTCCCAAAAGTCTTATATCTATTGCAGGTAGTATATAAGTCGGAACGAGCCGGATCGGACAACTATATCATATAGCTCCCATAGGAATAATCGGGGAAAAAAATGTAAAAAAATTATATCTTGGGTGTTTCTGAACCTAGAACCTCCTACTTTTGGAAATGCCATTTTTTATCTAATTCTGAATTTCGAATAAAATTTTTTCAAAATCGGACGACTATATCATATAGCTGCCATAGGAACGATCGGAAAATTAGTGATTAATAGGAATGATCTGCAAGGGTATATAAGCTTCGGCTGGCCGAAGCTAGCTTCCTTTCTTGTTTTTATTATTTTACTTTATTATTTTACTTTATTGAGCAACTACAATTTTCGCGGTTTGCATTTACAACACAAGTACATAAGTGCAACAGTGCACAGTGGGCCAGAAAGTTCATTTTTTGGCCAAAAATCAGTAATTTCTTTCCTAGGACAGTTAGAAGGATGCAGTTTTTTGCGTTTTTTTCTTAAAAGATTGAACTTTCCAATGAACTAAAAGTAATTTCTTGGAATTTTGTATGATATAGATAATCCAAACCAAAGTCGGATAATTTTTCGTACTTTTCGGTTTATTATTTTTAAAAAAATAACTAGAAGACGCACTCAATCCATTTTCATACACGATAAAGTATGAGATAAAACAAGAGAGAACGCTATAGTCGGGTTGGTGTCCCGACTATCTAATACCCGTCACTCGGCTAAAGGGAGTGCGAGGGAGATGGAGATATAAACTTTGATCAGCTATAACTTTTAAACGAATGATCCGATTTAAAAAATTTCTTCTACATTTCGATAGGTATTGATAAACACAACAAAAGTGCATTTTTACTTTTCCGAAATATTTAAATTTTTAAAATTGTTTATTAACTATTGTGGACGTTAGAGGGGGCGTGGCACCTTTTTGAAATAAACTTGCGCTGCGTAGGAGCTCCAAGAATCTTCATGCCAAATACCAATCCTCTAGCTTTTATAGTTTCCGAGATCACAGCGTTCATACAGACAGACAGACGGACAGACGGACAGACGGAGAGACGGACAGACGGACAGACGGACATGGCTAGATCGACTCGGCTTGTGATCCTGATCAAGAATATATATACTTTATTGGGTCGGAAACGCTTCCTTCTAGCTGTTACATACTTTTGCACGAATACAATATACCCTTTTACTCTACGAGTAACGGGTATAATAAACTAAAAAATATTATGTCGTTTAAGATATATTAACCGTAAAAAACTGCAACTTTCGGAAGCTCCCACATCAACGTTTATCAAACAATCGATTTAAAAAAAATTTATATTTTTTTTTTTGCTTGTTTTCTCTTGAGATTTTTATAATCAAATTATTAAAAAAAAAATGTTTTAAAATTATTATTTTTTAATTTGTTTATTGTTAATTTGGCATTTTCTGAAGTCATCACAAAAGTATGCTACATTTATACTTGCATAGTTCAGATTAGTCATATTTCAGTTCTCATCTGAAGGAAGTACAAGAAAGTGCTCTGCCGGGCATTTCGTCTCTGCGCTGTAATTTCCTGTTTTATAGTTTCCCCATTTTAACTATATAGATTTTGAAAGTACCTGGATCGACTAGCGTACGAGAACAGCACTTTTCAAAAGAAGCTTTGTGGATGTTAAGCCAAAAGTAAGATGTATACGTAGGCGACTCAGAAGATTATTAAGAGGAATAATTCTTCGCATGTCAGACGACAGGTCTGCTCCTCGATTGTCCTTCCTTTATGTCATCTGATTTTCGCAAGGTTTATGCATTCGGCCAGCCGTACGTGGCCAGTACGGGTTAAGTGCCGAGTTGCTGCGCTACGAATCCTTCCAAAATATTGGCTCTATGGACTAGCCAGAGCTATGTGTCTCGTTGCCGCGCGTGGCGCGTGTTGGTGAGACGATGTGGGCGCGTAGCAAATGTCGCTTCCGGTAGTCGTTCACTTCCTCATTCGATCACCTTCCAGAAGATCGCTCGATGGTCTTGCCAGAGCTGCGTGCTTACATGCCGCGCGTGGCGCGGGTTGGTGAGGTGATCCGAAGTACAGATACCCTCCAAGTTATCGCTCTATGGCTTAGCCCGAGCTGAACAGGTGGATGCCGCGCGTGGCACGAGTTGGTTAGGTTATGTACTCTTCAAAATCGTCGTTCAGGTGGTTGGTCCTCGATACAAGATGGTTTTAAGCCGCACGTGGCATGCGGTTGGTGAGATGTCCACCGTTGGTGGACAAACTGTAGCCTCGGTCACCTTCCAAAATACGGGCGGCTTTTGTGGGCAGACGCTGGCCTTTAAGATTTTTCTTCAGACAATTCTATATAATTATGGTCCTCAGAATCTGAATCGGAAATGTCTGAGTCGCTTACGTAAATATCTTCATTTGGGCTGAGCATACACAATGCTTCTTTTGGAAAGTGTTGTTCTCGTAACTTGCCATTTTTTAAACGTAAGGAGGAAATTACAGGGTCGGAACAGTCCATTGATCGTTGATATGCGTTCACACTTTCTGGTATGGTTTAACCTTTCTTTTTGGTAAAATACCTACCAAACACTGGTTCAAATTATATCGGCTCCGTGAACCAATATTTTATGCAAAGTAGCGGTCATTGGGTACCACGGATATGTATCTATATAAAGAAAAGCTGTTTGTAAGGCATATTGTTCAAATTTGTTTTCATTTATTTCATTTTTTGAATTAATAACTATTAAAATAATTTGTAATTTATAAAGGAGCTCGGATTTTAAGCCCGTTATTTTTGAAAGAACGTCGATGTCCTTGAAGGCTCTTCTGGCAGTATTTCTAGTATTGGTGTTGCCGTACCCGCCGGGTTTCGGCTGGCTTACCCTTAGGCTCAGCTTTTCCCAAAACTGATTTTGAATATAAGATTTTCTGGAATTAAATTCCAGTTTGTGTTCCTCTGTGCGAACATGATGTTTTTTTATATTTAGCCTGTACGATATTTGTAGGCACATTTCAAAAATCCGAATATAGGCATGCAATGGGCTTATGCCGAAAGTAAGTGCAGATTTTATTGGCACAAAAAGACGACCCTCAATATTGGCCTTTACATTAAATTCCTTGGGATATCGGTGACAAATGGGGCATGTTTGCATGGATTTTGTGCCTGTCAAAACGTTTAAAACTTTTCCGTCTATTAATGTAAGAGCTAACTGAAATTCAATTGAAATATTCCTGTTTTCAATACTTGTTTGAAACAGTTGCAGTCTGGAAATCTCCTTTTCCAAATTCGTGTACTCCGATAATATCAATTCTTTACTTTCTTTCACGAACTGTAACTTTATCGGCCTGCAAAACTTGTCGGACTGAGACGATTTGTTGGTCCAAATTATTTCGCCAGATGGTCTTAGAACAATTCTGAGGGGAATAAGAGTTTTTGCGAACAAATTTTCATCCTTTCCAGGCCCATTCAAAAAGTTTTGGTTGTAAGCAGAATGTCCACTGCTTCCGTCAAACCCATAGGAAAATATCATCTGCAAGTCAAGAGAATTGCTGCCTAAATTTATTGTAAGATCCGAACATAAAGTTAAAAGCCGTTGGGCCGTGTGATTCACCAAAGCTTGAAGCTTAACTTCAGCTCTGTCTTCGGAAATTTCCACAGTCTCTGCGGACGGACGGCATTTATGTTTAGCCTCCCTTAAAATATTATAAGAAGGTCAGATGTCGGCACCAGATTCCTTAGATGATATTCGAATGGCAGTATATTGTGCTTTAGAGAAGGCATTATTTAAAAAAAAAGCCAAGGCTTCATCTGCACTTTATTTTAAAAGTTCCCTTTCTGATTTGATTCCGAGAATTTTGGATGTCTTTTCCGGGCTATTAGAAATTGTTTTCAATGCTGATCTGAGATTTTTATCCCCAGACCTCTTTGCAGCATAAGTGCCAGCTTCAAGAAACTTCTGTGAATTATTATTATGTTCGACACTTATATTTGAAATTTCTCGACGCTGCGACCGGTTAGACATCTCTGAGAATTTTAATTTCGGACGACCCCTCTCGGATGGATCACTTTTTAAGGGAATTGGAAATAAAAATAATGAGTTTAACCAAGTCGAATGACGTTCGCTAAAATCGATACGTGACTTTTTCAAACTACTTCTTTTAACATGGTATTCGGATCTCAGTTTGCATACTTTAAGTTTTATAGCTTTAATGCAATTGTCATCCGAAATTCCAGCTTTAGATGCAATAAACCCAGCAACTAAAGATATATCATTGTTGTATTTGGAAAGTAAGTCCACAATTTCCGCTTTTTTAAAGTCAGCCATGGTGTGCTCGCTTCGAGTTCCAAGCACCGAATGACAGAAATTGTGAACATTTTTTAGAGAAGAGCCAAAAAAGTTGATATTTCTCCTTTCGATATATCGATATTACATTCGATTGTTTGGATTTACAATTAATAGCCTCTTCCCATAGAGTCCATCCGTGTGAAACGGTTGGGATTTTTGACGAATGTGAAACTCGTGTTCCCACAGAACTCCATCCACCATCTACCATCCGATTACAGCTGACTTAAGTGCAGTTGCTCAACTCAACATTAACGAAGGGGGATTTTAACTCGGCAAAACTGGCGTAAAATTGCGTTTTCCTAAACTTATTGTAAAATAATATAATAAATAGCATAAGATAATAGTTTAAAACATATCTGAGCTTTTATAACACATTCTATAACGATTATGCATACATATTGCTGACTGGGGGAGAGCCTAACCTCCCGTACCCCACACTCCGCTCTTACTACGCCTCTGTCTAGCCAATATTAATGTGTAAAATTTGTAAACAAAACCAAATTTGTGCTGTTTTGGTAATTTATAGCAACTTTGGAGCTTTTTAGGAGTACATAGTACACTTTTAATTAATATTTGTTACTATTTACGAATTGCAGAACATATTCTGAGACTTCGCTGCAAACATTGATGTTTTCGTTTGCAGAACAGCTTAAATTTTAACCCACACATAGCAACTTGTTGGCGAATGCTTTTCCGCCCATAACAAACTACAAATAATTCAACAATAGCCAAAAAACAATGAACTTGAGCATTATTTAATTTTTTCCCGCCATTGATGGCGGACTAACTGGGAAATTTTCGGAACGGCAAAACCTTACGGACCATCCGTTCAACGGATGGTAGATGGTGGATGGAGCTCTGTGGGAAGACCCTATTAGATGTAAGTCACACTAAAATCAAATTTTGGCGCGCAAAATGTTCCCTAAAACCTGAAGAAAAAAAAGTACGGCATACTTTTGGGCTCTCTTAGCAAAGCTCATGAAAATGGCTCGACTTCGATTTAAGCCTTCAATTAAAACTTAAATTACCGAAAACTAAGGCAAAACCGCATCGAGTCGGCGGTATGCGCTTTTAGTAAATTGATCAACGAATTTTTTTTTGAAGGAATGAACTAATTTGGGGATGGCACTCAAAGGTACTTGAAAAGCAAAGTACTCATTTGCCAAAAAAAGCCGTAAAAATCAACAAATACATTTATTTTAGGAAACAAGTAAGACATACGACCTATATTATATTTTTTATTTGTTGAAAGTAATCACATCTACTAGTTTTGTGAAGAGTCGAACAGCTACATCAGCATCTTTGACTTCAAGATTTTTTTTAATTTCCATCAATATTTGATGAATTTCCCACTTTGAAAATACGGTAAAAGAAAACTTCTTGCCCGAATTCTTTAAAACTCTGGCATAAATTAGTTTAATGTATTATGAAAAGGATTTCAAACTTATATTGGTCATTTTCTTAAAAAAAATCGTATTTTTGGCCAAAAATCGGGTCGGCTGGCCCAATGTGCAGTGTTGAAAGTCCCGCGCATAATAAAAACTGTGAATTTCGGCAATTAAGAGTAAAATAGAGGATATCTTGGGAACGGCTGAACCGATTTTGATAAAATAGTCGTCAAAATGATCAGCTACGAACGAGCGTTAGTGGGCGAAATATTACAAAGAGTATAGCTTAGTAGAATATATAAATTAAAAATGGCTAGTGCTCTGTATCGCCAAATATCGAATGACTATCGATGTATTAGTATGGTTAGTGTCTACACTAAGTGCAGAAATATAAACATGATGTACCCGATGGTCATAGGCAGCATTTGCCCACACAGCTTAAATGTTTGTCAAATATCTCGAAAACTGACAATAATAATTTAATGATACTTTTACTGTAGTAAGCTAATTTCATTTCTGATTTTTTGAGATACCGTGCAACATGGAGCACGCTCTGTCAAAGGAGCAATAATTATGTTAGCGTCGAAAACAGGAAGCACCCGATGGCCATTCCCCATGCCGCTGAACTGTTGGACAAATATCTCGAAAACTGACGAAAATAATTGTTTGAAACTTTTACTATAATTAGTTAATTTAATTTCTGATTTTTTGGGATACCGTGCAACATGGAGCACGCTCTGTGAGAGGAAAAATAATTAATTTTAAGTTAGCGTCGATATTGAATTTGTAATTCGGTTGTAGTGTCGGATACTGCGGTTCATGTCATAGCTGGCCATGGTTCTTGAACTGGAGTTGGCGGTATTCTAATATCCGTTTAAAATTCAAACACTGTTAGGCGATTTTCTCGAAAACTGACGATAATTTTTTAATGAAAGTTTCCAGGAACATTGCTTAATTAACGCCCCGTCCTCCCATAAAAAGTTATGGATAAATTGATTTTTAAGGACTTTTTTTGTATGGCCGGATTTAGAGGTTGGTCCACTGTTAAGGGGGGAGGTAGGGTCTTGCAAAAAAGAAAAATCGATTTTTTTTAAATTTTTTTTCTTTATAGATTAACATCTTAAGATTATACAAAAAAAGTTTTAAGTCAATCTGAAAAAAACTTTAGAAGTTATGCTAAATCTAGTACCCTAACCTCTAGGACTTTAGGTTCGTAGATGCATCTTTAAGTGCGTTTTTCTCGAAACCACGTTTTGAAAGTCCGTGTTCATCGGCATTTCTAAACGGCCTAACCGATCGTTTTCAAATTTGACTTTAAACATTTTATTTTAAAGCCAAAAGTCAAATTTTTTAGATGAAAAACGCATTTTTGACTTTGGACTATCGAAAAAAAAATTGTTAAAAATTAAAAAAATGGCTTCATAGGGGGCGGGTTTTTTAATTCTTAAGCGAAATGTAAAAACAAAATGGAAATCCGATCATTTTTAGCGGAGGTACAGTGAACACCGCAAAACGCCTTTTTGTCAATAGTGTTCCAGCAATCGCTTTGCCACCGATATATTAGCCGATAGTATAGTATAGTATAAAATTAGTTGATGTTAATTAAATGACACTTAATAACATACGAAAGGTTTGAATTAAATCCATCCAACCAGTTTTTATAGAAAAAATCGCAAAGTTAGTCGATTTTTTGGTGCCAAAGATGTGGCCCATTATCGCATGCGTGATTTTCCTCGACGTCTTCCGCGGTGCAGTGCCTCGCTCGCAGTTAAATTCCGGATTGCAAATCCGAAACCCGAAACCCATCGTGACAGTGGTCGCATACTACCTCCTTTTTGGCTTTGCTGGCTGTACTTTTCCGTCTTTACTGTGTTATCCGGTTTCATTTTGGGGACGTCAGCTAAGTGGGAATTCAGGTAAGTCAGCTAAGTCATAATTAAATTTTGCTCATTAATTCAGCTCATTGAGCCATAAATGAGCTGAATTAATGAGCAAAATTTAATTACAATTTTACAATTTGATTCTTAAAAAAAAATTAATTAAATATTGAAACAATTGTTTAAAATTAAAAAATGCTTACATATTTCGGTGCGTCTTTTGATTTGTAACTTCCATTTTCTCCAGAGCTTCTACAGATTTTATCGGAATATATTGTTCCTCTCAAAAAATCTTGATGGGTTAATGTATAGGTTATAGGTTATGTATTTAAAGCAGATTCCTGTTTTTTGACCATTTTGTCTAAGTTTTTCTCCAATTCCTCCATTTAGTTCTCCTTAGATTTGGGCTCGAACTCAGATGTATTTAACCCAAACATTTGTGAAAATTAATTATACGAATGGAAGATGGGAGTAAAAACTAATAAATCTTTGTAAGGCATACGCACATATTTAACTATTACCTATTAACTATTTCTATATTTAACATTTTATTTTGTGTTTCAAGTATTCTCGAAAAGGTTAAGTTTATAGGCTCAATATAAACAGGCCTTGGGTCTGCAAACCTTCTGCACTGAATAAATTGCTTATTTTGATCGATTTTTTATAAAGTTAAGGACAATCAATTATTGAACGCATGGGCTTAAACAACAATAATTGTTTCGAGATTTTGTGGTGAAGGTAAATTCTTCATTAATATTTATACCTGTTACTCGTAGAGTAAGGAAGGAAGCATTTCCGCCCCCATAAAGTATATATATTCTTGATCAGGATCACTAGCCGTCTGTCTTTCTGTCTGCCCGTCCGGATGAACGCTGAGATCTCGAAAACTACAAAAGCTAGAAAGTTGGGATTACCCACACATATTCTTGGGCTTTTTTACGAAGCGCAATTTTGTTTCAGCCGAGGTCCACGCCCCCTTTAACGCCCACACATACACACATACACACATACAGTGGCTCACAGCTTATTTCGCGCAGAGGCAAATTTCAAATGTAAACTCGTATACTGCCAAACTATACGAGATAAAAATAAAATTTAAATGTAGCTATGTAAGTTAGTATTCTGGCTGTTATTAAGGCACTTTTTTTATTTTTTAACTCCATTATTCAACACTTAAAAGTAGAAAAAACTAAAAATATTGACTTTTTTTATGTCACAGCTTATTTCGTGCAAGGAACTTTGTCCTAAATATATTGACTTTTAATAACCTTAATACTTTGTGTGACCTAACTTTTGTTTGATGACATTTCAAACGAGTTTCCATCGATGAAACCAACTTTTCAGTGGTCTCCCTTGTTATCTTGGAACATTCTTCCATAAGAGCTGTTTTGAGGTCATTTTTGTTAGAACTCGATCTCTTGCGGATGGCCAGATCCAAATTTGCCCACAAATTTTCAATCACGTTTAGGTCTGGTGACTGGGCAGGTGGGATCACCACATGAGGGCAGTTCCAGATCAACCAGGTCTGGACAAGAGTCGATTTGTGCTTAGGGTCCTTATCCTGGTAAAATTTGAAACTCCGCTCGTAACTACGGCCACCGTGCTTGAAAGTAAGTTTTATGTTCTTGTTCTGGAGCTCCGTATTCGGTTGACGCCACACATACTGCATTCCGTCCGACCCAAACATATTGTATTTGGACTCGTCTGCGAAAATTACTTTATTCCAGAACGAGGGCTGATGAACTACGTGTTCCTTAGCGAATTTAAGCCTGCACTTCTGACAGCACAGGACACTTGGGATTATGTCAATTCTTGACCTGGCTGCTAATTTTAAAGGTCTCACTGGGTCTGGTCAGTTCTGGAATAAGGAGCTCATTAACTACGGCCTCAATCCTGGACTCAGACCACTTACCCATCGGCCTATTCCCATCTCGCTATTGTCAATCCGAATTCCGGGTTTCCGTTATTCGAATTTTCCAGGTCAACGGAATTTTTTGGTATTTAAGCAACCCTGTTTTTCACTAGAAATTGCCATTGAAAACAGTGTGTCCACCCCGTACCCACATTAGATATCGCTATCAATAGGCCTGCCACAACAGAATCGAGGAGATCGTTTTGATCGGACGCCGAGATAAGCGAGCTGCTCGGCCTGGTGAAGGAGAATAATACAATGAGCAAGCTCGATGGGAAGACCAACCTTCGAAACAGGTTTTACAGGAGCCTCTCAGAATCGATGAAGGCTAAAAATATGATAAAATCCGGAGAGCAAATCAAAACCAAGCTGCGAATGTTAAAAAGAGACATATTTTCAAGTGAAACGCAGCAATGCAGTCAGTGAGGCTGCCAGGAAAACGTTCCCCCACTTCGAGAATCATGCTAAACTTATTCAACTCCAATTAATTTAATTTCATTTATTTTCGTTTTATCCCAGTGCTACAGGCTAGGTGAAGCCTTTTATTTATGGCACCAGTCACTTTGGGTACAATATTTTGACATTAATAATTTTTTCTTACTTACTAACATTATAAAATCTTAAAAGTAAACAAACATAAGAAAACATTTTTATTACAAGTCAAAAATTAAAAGGGAAATCATTTAAAAAACAAAAAATAAGAAAGTTCAAGAAATTCTGGATTTTCAGAAATTATTACATTTAAATTTGAAGCTAAAATTAAAGTTAAAGTTAGAGTGTGCCTCGAAGGTGAGAATTAAAGCTGTAATATTTCAAAACAGTTGGATACAATGTATTCCTTAAGGTATACCCTAAGATCAGATTGAGGAGATTCCACTACTTGGTTACAATGGCAGTCTGGTGGTTGCTGCTTACTTTCATATTCGTTGATTGGCGTAAACTTCTTTCTTCTCATTTCCACAAAGTTCATTGCGTCGTGGACACTTCCTGCACTTCCTGTCGAGTGCATCGACTATTAGATACCCGTTACTCAGCTAAACAAATTCAATAAAAAAATGTGCCTTCCTTTATGTTCTTCGCGTGAGTTATGGTATAAACCAAACGTTGATTCCATTCTTTGTGGAGTTGGTGACTTGTTGATAGGTTCATTCTTCGGTTCTATCAACTTAGAGACTGACTTCTATAATTTTCAGCGGTGACCATGAGACCGCCGCTGCCAAATGTACATAGTACTTATATATATCTAGGGTAGCTCTGGGAGGTTTTGTTGGGGGCTCAATGTGCCGTGCACGTACGATATCTCGCGCCTTATTTATTTTGTGCCGTTTTTTTTATATGAAGTTTTTTGTTTTGGACGACTTTTTGTTGGGTTGAGTACTAGCCCTTAAAGTTAAAAGACATCATTTACATTAGGAACTTTTAATTTTTGCATTTATGCCAAAAATAAACGTACTTTTAAACTTTTAGTGTGGCCGAAGTTTTCGGAGTTCATCCGCAATGCCTGCAGCATGGTCTTACTGGGTTTGTTGACAAACAGCAAACCTCAACTGGCGCCAATTTTAAAATATTACAAAATGTTGAGCCGACCTGGCTCGCAAGCTTTAAATTTGCTGTTGGCATGGCGATATGTATTGCCGCAACTCCTACAAGCAGTTTTCCATTGGTTTTTTGGGTTTTCCTGCCATTTATAATTTGTTATTGGCACACCGCTTCTGCACAAACACAGCCAACGATCAAATTTTCCATTCTTTGGGCCGCGGCTAAAGGCGTTCAGCCTAGTACTCAGTTCGGCTAAGAGTTTTACTAGTCGAAAAATCTTATTCTTTTAGTGTGACCAAAGTTTTTGGAGTTCATCCGCAATGCATGTAGCATGGTCTTACTCTCAATCAGCTAGGTTTGTTGACAAACAGAAAATTAACCAATTTGAGAAATTTACAAAGTTGCAAAATGTATGTGCGTCAAATTTGCGTCGGTGACTTAGCGGCGATTGAGAAACGGTGGAATTTGGAACATGGAGCCAATTTTATTTTTTTGATTTTTTCGGCTTCTGGGGGCCAAATTGAACAATATTTAATGCAAAATTGTTTAGAATGAAAATATCTATCGATCTAGATAGGTTGCAAGCCTATCCGACTTCTAGAAGTATATTAAAAATGTATTCAAAAAATCGTGTCCCACAATTTTCTTTATTGCTCCCCTCACAGAGGTTGTACCAATAAGCACGGTAAACATGATTATTGGGCGTTAATTCAAGCTTCTTGTCAGAAAGTTCCAAATTTGGAACAAATGAGATGCCGACAATGCGCTATGCGTTTTTCTCAAAAACTGACGGCTTTTCGTTAACCGTACCACATTAGTTAATTAGTAAAATTAATTTCCTTTCCATTGATGTACCGTGCATGTTGGTACAACGTCTGTGAAAGTCTAATTAATTGAAAATAAAGTTAGCGTCGAAACAGAGTTTTTTCCCATATGGTTAGTGTCATGAATACATTTTTTACATAGTGGTTCATGTCTTGGAACTTACTGGCTCAAATTTTAATTTCGCGGCTCCTCATTTAACTTTTTATCTTCCCCCACTGTAAAGCGATTTTCTCAAAAACTGACGGCTTTATCTTTATGATTATTTCACTGAACTTGCTTTAGGCGATCCCCAATCTGCCAATATACCGTGCATGTTGGAACAACGTCTGAGAGTGGAGCCCTGTGCAATTTAATATTTGCCCCCCTTTTTTGTATGGGGAAAATCCGAGGTGCATTCACTGTTAGGCGATTTTCTCAAAAACTGACGGCTTTAGCTTAATGATACTTTCTGACAAGAAGCTTGAATTAACGCCCAATAATCATGTTTACCGTGCTTATTGGTACAACCTCTGTGAGGGGAGCAATAAAGAAAATTGTGGGGACACGATTTTTTGAATACATTTTTTGAATACATTATCTAGATCGATAGATATTTTCATTCTAAACAATTTTGCATTAAATATTGTTCAATTTGGCCCCCAGAAGCCGAAAAAATCAAAAAAAATAAAATTGACCCCATGTTCCATAGTCCACCGTTCCTCAATCGGAGGAGGAGGAGGCCAATAAAAGAAAACGGAGGCGGAAATATTGGGTGAACCCATATCTGAAGGAATGGTCCCTTAAAGGCCGATATGCGTCCGACGTAAGTAATATTGCTAAAAAGTAAACTTCTTTTCGTGCACTTACGACTACTTTCTACTATTTTAAAGTTTCAGAACTTGCTCCACACTCCCACAATGTTTTTTGAAAACTTTCACATGCCGGAGAGCAGTTTCAATACGCTATTTGGATTGGTGGAGCAGTACCTTGTCCCGAAACGGAATTATCGCCCAGATGCTATACCGCCAAAAGCAAAGTTGGCCATCGTTTTAGAGTAATACGAATATATACATATGTATATGTTAACTCTTGATTCCATAGTATTGTATTTTAATATTCCTTTTTTAGATTTCTTGCTTCTGGAGACCTGCAACGCCACGTTGGATCCACTTATCGGATCAGCAAGCAACATTTTGGAGTCATCCTATATCATGTTTGCTCAGCAATTTGGAATGCGTTGCAGGGATAATTTCCGAATTGGACGACGGAGAACATGCTGAGCAGGGCCAAAGATTTTCAAGACGAGTGGAACTTTCCAAACTGCCTTGGAGCCGTCGACGGAAAGCATGTGGCGATTAAGGCGCCATGTAATAGCGGAAGCCTTTTTTACAATTATAAGGTATGTACCTTTAAATTGCGAAGATACTTAAATAACAACATCTTCTATAATGTAGGGATTTCATTCGATTGTGCTTATGGCAGTCTGCGATGCTTACTATCGGTTTACCTACATAGAAGCTGTTATGATCCTGTTTAAGGACCTGTGTGGTTTTCGGGCTTTTCGCCGACTAGCTCAAGTCTGGGCCGTGAGCGGTTTCCCTCGTTGGGCGCTTCTTTAGGCATCCAGTAAGGCCCTGTGTGGACATCCATCAGCATCTGGTTTAGTCTTTATTTGCTTTTAGGCCAGTTTTTCACTGCCAATTCAATGTTTACGAGTTTAATTCTTGTCAGTGTGGTTGTTGTGGCCACCTTTAGGTATCGATAGATTACCCAGCAATCGGTTAGGTCCGGCCAACTTATTTTTAGCAAGCGGCAAGCAGTACCGGTAGACCTGCCAACCTGGCCATGGGGCGTAAAATGATGGTCACCCGGGTCAACGACCCGGAATTTTTTGAATTTGAAACAACGGAGTTCGGACTCCATGGCTGGGCGAAGAGAAAGAGAGCGAGAGATCAGAAAAGTTGAAAGTCGAGGAAGGGCGTTTTGGCTGCTGCGCTGCACAGTTTTTTTTTGAAGTTTAAATAAGTGTTTCCAGGTAATTTTAAATCTTCTTGCAACGACATCGTCGGTTGCGCAGTGGCAGCAGCGCGCCAGTGATATTTAAAGAAATTTAATTAATTTTGGTGACACTAAGGATCCGGAAAGTAGCTGGGAAGCTGGAACGAGAAACCCCTTGAGGTGAGTGGTCGACGTCCAGGAGTGAGGCCGTGCTTATTGGCTTTTCCTTCTAGGCTCGACCAGACCCAGTGAAATCTTGAAGAGATTAGCCAGGTCACGACGGCTGACCTGGCTCAGATTTTTTTATTGGAAGTCCATATACCCAGACGGAAGTCCCACGAGGAGTGACCATAACCTGGCACTCAGTTTTTTTTGCGAGACGGTTGCATAAGCCGGTCTTGGTAGTTTTTTTTCATCGTGGAAGACCGACACGCCTCCCAAGTGGCGGCACCGGGAGCCAAGAGGCTTCAGTAATTTTTTTTATAATTTTTAAGAATTTTTATAATTGTTTTATTTTATTTATTTGTGTATTTATTTATTTATTCCATATTTTGGCCCTAATTTATTAATTTATTTATTATTTCGGCCTTTATTTATTCCATAATTTTTGCCTTTATTTATTTATTTACCTACTCATATATTTATATCATTTTTAAATTTGTTTCAAAATTATCTTCAAGTGTATGTTAGTTCAGTTTTGTGTGAGTGTAATTGGTGTCAAAAAATATATAATATCCATTTCTATTGTCCCCCGCACCCCTCCCCTTGAGAGCTCTTACGGGTAGGTCAAATTGCGAACTTAAGAATATTTTTTTTAGAAGGATAAATGGGACATTTAATGATTTAGAAGGAAGGAACGATTACATCATGCAAAACTAGTCTATACATATACAAAAGCGAAAACGATTACATGGAAATTATTGTTTAATAAATTAAGATGAATATGAAGTAGTGAATTTTTATGTGGGGGAAAGGTAAACCGGGTAATATTTAAGTGAATTGTGTGTGTGAATTAGCTAGGGGCAGCTGCAAAAGGATAAAATGTTGCAAGCAGGCTGCAAGGTCGGGAGGGCAATGCACGGTCTCCAGTACACCGGGAGACCAAATCAGTTGAAACCAAATAAATATGTTGCGAGCGGTTTTGTTTTGTTTTTGAATTTGAATTTGAATGTAGACGTGCAGTTTACTGTGTTGTATAACGTTGATTTTCTGTTAGCGTTATATTTATTGTTATGTGTGCGGTGGGCAGGGTTCGGGGACTCACGGCCCTGACTTGAGCTAGTCGGCGAAAAGCCCGAAAACCACACAGGTCCTGTAAAAAGGATCATAGCAGTATGGCGCCCAATTTGAATAGCAACACGTTAATCTCCACAAGGAGAAAAGGATATTTCTGGTTAGTGGGTCTAATTTAGAGGGGAGCAGTTGCTCGAGAGATTGTTCTCTAATAGATGGCCCTAAAATCAAAAATGTTTAAGTGGCGGACAAGCTTATATCATTTAAGGTATATGTTCTTGAAACACAAGGACGACGTCAGCTCAAATTGATAAAAGAGTTGACTTGCGAACTGTGATACAAAGAACCATAAACCATATGAGATATAAGTCTGTGATATAGCCATAATAAAATATAGATATAGAATATAAATTATAAGTATTAGGAATAAATCAATCATACTGAGACAAGACTATGTCAGATGGATTAAGACTGGCATATCGCGATCAGCGAAAAGGGGGAAAGTCAGCAGCGACATTATGCAAACAATACAAGAGTGTGTAATACGCGCGTGTTGACCAAAATGACAGTAAGCAGAACATATACGTACGGACGGTTAGTAAATCTACATACACATACATTGCATCTTGTTATAGATATTATTAATATATACTCATAAATAAAATTAGAAAAAAGGGGTCAAACAATTCTTTGAATAAAATAAGATTAAAGTAAAATTATTACTAATTTTTCTTTTCTGAGAGTCCATGTGGCATCTGACGACCGGAGGCGAATTAGTTTAAGTCCTCTGCAGCGATCAGAGGAAAGTTCAGGATGACCTCGACTGTCAACAATAGGGTAGTGAGTGGCATTCTTTACGACACAGAATGAGTCCGGCTGGAAGAAAAGAAATTAATTAGTTTTATGTTATATGTTTTCTGGCATTTCTTAACTACAAATCGTCAATCAAAGTTGATGATTTTGGTAGTTGACGAAGCCAGGCAGCAATGTTTTGTTATTAAGTCTCGCAGATACATATATGGTAACAATGAATATCTAGTCACACACCTTTTTCCTCCATTACACAATGAATTTGATTTGGAAATCCGTCGAATTATTTGAATTTTTAATAGCTTTAACGTTGCGTTCTCTATATCTGGAATAATTCGGTTTTGGGGTATACTTTTTGGTCTATTTATGTTGAATATGGCGGATGGAAAGAATTTAGAGGCGAACCAGGCAGAGCAAGGAGCTGAAGGATTGATACCAGGGACCGAAGGGAGCCGATAGAGTTTTCAACAAAGGGGATTCGTTCCAAGGAGTCTCAATCTGGACGCATCAGCCACTCCGCTTGGGACCTTTTCAAATGTTCAGTTAGATCCTATCCAGGAGCAGTACAGCCTGGAGAACGCCGAAGCACACCGATCCCAAAGTCATAAAGAATTCCAGGGGATGATCCAGGCATCCCAGGAACAGATAAGGGTGGATATGACACACCTCATGGATGTCCGGATCGATCAATGCATGCTGGCCGGATTCGCGGACTTGATGAAGAAGTTGGACACTTAGGGATGCAGCTTCAACGACGTCGTCAACCGGTTCAGGCGCTCCGCTGGGGTACTCCAAAGGAAACATGGGTTCGGAGAACAACAGGAAGAACGGGCTACAAGGAGATGAACGAGTAGAGGCAGGTCAGATACGAACAAGGCAAAATCAGGGACAGAGAGCAGACGAGGTCGACAGAAATGGTCAGGACTATCCGGCGAGAAACTCTTGGCAGAATTTTGGGCAAAACGTCGCGCAGAATTCCACGCTTTTGTCCCATATGCGTCCACAAGGAAGGCCAAACTGCGCAAGAAATCTAGGATTCGCGCCAGCACAGGGTTCCAACAACAATCCGGGACTTGGACAATGCAACCAGGCCAGATCACAAAGTGCCGATCCAGGAGTCCAGTTTAGATATGGTCAGTACAGGGGTATACAGCCAGAGTCACAAGATGGACGATCCGCAAATTTTCATCGTCAATATGCGCCGATGTATAAGTGGGGCTTTAGTTTCTCTGGCAATCGTGTGGGCATAAATGTCGAAGATTTCCTTTTTAGGGTCGAGCACTTGCAGCAACAATATGCAATGCCTTGGCCGGAGCTAATGAGGGATTTCCATCGATTCTTAACTAAGGATGCGTCGGAATGGTACTGGTTGTTAATCCGTACTCTACCCAGTCTTGGGTAGAGTTGAGACAGGCTATGGAGCGTCGCTTCAGCGACAAACGGAGCGACTATGACCGTATCCAGGACATTGCCGAGCGGAAGCAGAGTCCCGGAGAGTTACTCGACGACTATTTTGCGGCGATAAGACGATTGGTAGCCAGAGTGTACAACACGGTAGATCAGGATTGGATAATCCGAACTATAAAGAGGAATCTAGCTGAGCCAGTCAAGCGATGGGTATATCCGGTCCGAGTTTTTACGCTGGAGCACTTGCTGGAAGAATGCAAGGAAGCGGAAAGGGTATTTGGTCCAGAATATGGAAAGCGATACGACCGAGTCTCTACGATACCTCGACCAAGACAAGAGACTAGGATTGGAAGAGTCGACGAGATCCGAGATTTGCCAGTGGACCAAAGATTATCCCATTGAAGCGGTCTATACGGGAGCGGTCAAGAAAACATTGATATGTTGGAACTGTCAAAAGCCGGGTCACCTATTCAAACAGTGCGGCGTCGCGAAGGTAAGCCAGTTCTGCTACAAGTGTGGATTGGCAGACACGCTAACGCCGCAATGTCCCAATTGTAAACAGGGAAACGCTTTTCGGAACGCAGGGTCAGCGGGCAATCAGCGTTCCATGAGGGAGTCCGCGGAGCTAGAGAAACGCCTACCAAACTGAGTATAGCAAAAAGGATTCCAGAAGCGAACGATTCGGGCCAGGAAAATCCAAGGAACAAGGTTTATATGTCCCTACAGGAGAGAGTACGGCGATATAAAGAAGCACGGGATCGTTTGTTTGTTGAGAATCAGCTGGCTGGGATGAGGGTCATCACAATGAGGGTCAAGAAGGCCAGAGAGCGGTTTAGAAGACGTAAACAGGACAGGCGGAAACTACAACAAACAGTGACGGCAATCAGTTCGCAGGATAGCAGCAATAAAGATCCCCGTCCATATGCGGTAGTCCAAGTGGCGGGATGCGCGGTGAGAGGATTGCTGGACTCGGGAGCGTCACTGAGTGTATTGGGAAAAGGATGTAGAGAGTTGGTCAGTAAGCTGAACATCTCATGGAGACCATTCCACGCAAAAGTGAGAACAGCAAGCGGATCTACACAGAATATTCTAGGAAAAATCACGGTGCCCATTACGTTCAAAAATACCACAGTGAACATGGAACTATTCCTGTGTCCTACATTGGAACAAGAACTATATCTGGGAGTGGACTTTTGGAAAAGCTTCGACGTAGCACCGGAAGTTTTTGGAATCGAAGAGATCCCTGCCGGTCTAGAAGTTGAGAAGCCGCCGGGAAAGGCTGAGCCAGAACCGCATGATCTGAATGCAGATCAAAAACAGCAACTGGATGAGGTCAGGAAATCATTTCTGTCGTTTGAGGAGAATGGACTAGGGCGAACTGGGAAAATGAAGCTCGCCATAGAGCTGGTGCCAGGCGCTACGCCCGTCAAGGATCGCCACTATCCGGTTTCTCCAGCAGTCCAACAGCTAATATACGAGGAAATCGATGAGATGCTCCGCTTAGGGGTCATAGAAGAGAGTGACAGCCCGTGGAGTAATACAATTACACTAGTAAGGAAGCCAGGAAAGAATCGCCTATGTTTGGATGCTAGGAAGCTCAATCAGAGGACCGTCAAGGATGCATATCCGCAGCAGAACATTGAGGGAATTTTGAGCAGGATAAACACGACAAAATTTATATCTAGCGTCGACCTCAAGCCTGCTTTCTGGCAAATCGAAATGAAAGAAAGCAGCCGGAGATATACAGCCTTCACCGTTCCAGGACGCCCTTTGTATCACTTTGCCGTGATGCCGTAATACCGCGAAAGCTAAGGGAAAAGGTGTTCCTGTATCTGGATGACTTGTTGATAGTGTCTCCAACGTTTGAAGAGCACTTGGTCACTCTGAGGGAAGTTTCCCAGTGCCTGAAGGAAGCGGGTTTGACCATAGGACTCAAGAAGTCGCATTTCTGCTGCAAGGAGCTTCGGTATTTGGGTTTCGTCATTAGCGGAGGGGTTCTGAAAATTGATCCTGGCAAGGTAGAGGCTATCAAGAACATGCCCATTCCCAGAAGCGCAAAAGAGGTAAGGCGATTCCTAGGAACAGCCGGTTGGTATCGTAGGTTCGTCCAAAACTTTGCAGAAATGGCAGCCCCGCTGACAGATACACTTAAAAAGGGAAAAAAGTTTGAGATGACCAAGGAGGCCAAGGAAGCTATGAGGCGGCTGCAGGAAGCACTCATGACTGCACCTGTTTTGCGACATCCGGACTTCGGCAGGAGATTTTTCGTCCAATGCGATGCATCGGATTATGGAGTTGGAGCTGTTCTCTTTCAAGAAGAGGATGATGGAGGCGAACGCCCAATAGCTTTCTTTTCCCAGAAGCTCAATTCTTGCCAGCGGAACTATAGCGTGACGGAGAAGGAGTGCTACGCAGCTGTGTTAGCAATAAAACGGTTCAGACCCTACATCGAAATGATGCCGTTCACGGTGACTGACCACTCAAGTCTGAAATGGCTGATGTCACTTAAGGATCTTAGTGGCAGGCTGGCAAGATGGTCGCTGAAGTTGCAAGCGTTTGATTTCGAAATCATCCACCGGAAAGGCTCGGACAATGTGGTAGCGGATACGCTGTCGCGAACGGTTGCTACTGGCTACTGGGATTTGAGACTACTGAGTTCGAATCGGAGGACTACGTGGAGTTACGAAAAGACATGGAGTCCAACAAAGAGCAATTGCCGGATATAAAAGTGGTGGATGGTTTCATATTTAAACGGAATCAGGCTTGTGGCAGTCCCGAGCTCGAAGAGCATAGCTGGAAGCTATGGGTGCCGAGCTCTTTGACTCCGATGTTGATCGAACAAGCACATTCGCCTCATACAAAAGCTCACGGAGGGATAGCGAAAACTTTAAATTTTTTGAGGCAGCGATTTTATTGGCCCGTAATGGTGGCTCAAGTCCGTAAGTTTGTGAGGGATTGTAAGGTATGCGCGGAGACGAAATCCACTAATAAGGGACCACGACCTGGCATTGGAGAAGAAACGGTTACGTATCGCCCGTTACAGAAAATTTATATTGATTTTCTGGGAAAATACCCCAGGTCAAAGGGTGGGCACGCCTATATCTTTGTAGTTGTGGATCATTTCTCAAAGTATGTGTTTTTGAAGGCAATAAAGGAGGCCACGACTGCTGCCGTAATTAAATTCCTGACTAAGGAAGTTTTCAACACATTCGGAGTCCCGGAGGTAATCTATTCAGATAATGGCAAGCAATTCGTGGCGATGAAGTTTGTGGAAATGACCCAGAGCTACCAAATCAGACACACGAGAACAGCGATTTATTCTCCTTCGTCGAACGCTGCTGAAAGGGTGAATCAGTCCGTGCTCAACGCGATTCGAGCATACTTGGAGCTCTGAGAAGCGCGATCCACCAGTCTACAGGGGTTTCACCGTATTTCGCACTATTTGGACAGCACATGTATACAAGTGGGGGCGATTATCAACTGACAAGGAAGCTGCAGTCCTTGGAGGACAGTGAGATAAGGAACCTACGTCAGGAAGATAGATTTGCATTGCTGAGAGACACGATCCGCGAAAACTTGCATAAAGCACACGAGTCTAGCGCACGATACTTCAACCGGAGGACGCGAGAGGTAAAGTTCAAGCCGGGACAAGAGGTCTTCCGAAGAAACTTTGTGTTGAGCGATTTTAGCAAGAATTTCAATGCAAAATTTGCTCGGAAGTTTTTGAAGTGTAGGATCCGTAGACCGATCGGAAACAATATGTACGAGGTTGAGGACATGAATGGGAAGTCTGGAGGAGTGCTACATGCAAAGGACCTAAAGCAGTGACGAAGGAAACCAAGGCGAACAAGAACAGAACACGAAAGGATTGGAAGGGAATTGTAACCATCGATGAAAATCTGGAAGAGAAGATAAATATAAATCGGAAACCATTAGTGTGCATTGTTCTGCAGCTCACGCAGAATTCATGTAAACATATGTACATATGTAAACAAGTAAAAATCTTCCTCCATGGCAAGCGTCAGAACGGATGTGCGTCTATCCCAGACAGGTTCGTGGGCGATTTCCCTCGTTGGGGGCTTCTTAAGGCATCCAATAAGGCCCTGTGTGGACATCCATCAGCATCTGGTTTCGTTTTTTTTTGTTTTTAGGCCAGTTTTTCACTGCCAATTCAATGTTTACGAGTATAATTCTTGTCAGTGTGGTTGTTGTGGCCAATGTGAGGTAATCGATTGGTTAGATAGGTTAGATTTTAGCAAATCCGCAAGTAGTGTCGGTAGACCTGCCAACTTAGCCATGAGGCATGGAGTGATGGTCACCCGGGTCAACGACCCGGAATTTTTGAATTTGGAACAACGGAGTTCTGACTCCATGGCTTAGCGAAGAGAAAGAGAGCGACATATCGAAAAAGTTGAAAGTCGAGGAAGAGCGTTTTGGCTACTGCGCTGCACAGTTTTTTTTGAAGTTTAAATAAGTTCATTTCCACGTAATTTTAAATCTTCTTGCAACGACATCGTCGGTTGCGCAGTGGCAGCAGCGCGCCAGTGTTAATTAAATAAATTTAATTATTTTCGGTGGCAATATAAGGATCCGGAAAGTAGCTGGGAAGCGGGAACGAGAAACCCCTTGAGGTGAGTGGTCGACGTCCAGGAGTGAGGCCGTGCTTATTGGCTTTTCCTTCTAGGCTCGACCAGACCCAGTGAACTCTGGAAGAGATTAGCCAGGTCACAACGGCTGACCTGGCTCAGATTTTTTATTGGGAATATATCCAGTTGGGAGTCCCACGGTTGTATAAGCCGGTCTTCGTAGTTTTTCGTCGTGGAAGACCGACACGCCTCCCAAGTGGCGACACCGGGAGCCAGTAGGCTTCAGTAATTTTTTTTTATAATTTTTAAGAATTTTTATAATTGTTTTATTTTATTTGTGTATTTATTTATTTATTCCATATTTTGGCCCTTAATTTATTAATTTATTTATTATTTTTGGCCTTTATTTATTCCATAATTTTTGCCTTTATTCAAACATTTACATACTCGTATATTTATATTATTTTTAAATTTGTTTCAAAAATATCTTCAAGTGTATGTTAGTGCAGTTTTGTGTGAGTGTAATTTATGTCAAAATATATATACATCCATTGCTAGTGTCCCCCGCACCCCTCCCCTTGAGAGCTCTTTCGGGTAGGTCCAATTGCGAACTTAAGAATATTTTTTTTGAAGGATAAATGGGATATTTAATGATTTAGAAGGAAGGCGATTACTGCATGCAAAACTAACCTTAGATATACAAAAGACGAAAACGATTATATGGAAATAATTGTGTTAATAAATTAAGATGAATATGGAGTAGTGAATTTTTATGTGGGGGAAAAGGTAAACCGGGTAATGTGTAAGTGAATTGTGTGTGAATTAGTTAGGGGCAGCTGCAAAAGAATATGTTGCAAGCAGGCTGCAAGGTCGGGAGGGTAATGCACGGTCTCCAATACACCGGGAGACCAAATCCGTTGAAGCCAAACAAATATGTTGCGAGCGGTTTTGTTTTGTTTTGTTTTTTTTTGAATTTGAATGTAGACGTGCAGTTCACTGTGTTGTATAACGTTGATTTTCTGTTAGAGGGTCAGCGTTATGTTTATTGTTATGTGTGCGGTGGGCAGGGTTCGGGGACTCACGGCCCAGACTTGAGCTAGTCGGCGAAAAGCCCGAAAACCACACAGGTCCTTGAACAGGATCATAACAAAGCCGGGGCGTTTGGTAGCGTGGGGGATATGAATGCTTTTTCCCATGGCACCCTTGGAGAACGCCTAATTTTAGACGAGCTGCCGTTTCCAGAGGACAATGTTATTAACGGGCATCGAACTCCATACTTCATTACACTAGTTTACAATTTTTGATTTTTTTTCTATATAAACGCTGGGACCCATTTTTTTCGTTTACTATTGGGTCATTGATCACGATGAAAAAAATAAAAAAATTTTCCAAAAAATCGTTTTGGAGATATTTGAAAAAGCTAGATTTTTGAGCACTTGTTTTATTAAATGTACTTGGGTTTATAAAGCGTTGGTCAAAAGAATTTGATGACCCTTATATAACCAAATTATTATTTACCTCCCTTGTCCGTCCTATATTGGAATATTGTTCTTCGGTTTGGAGCCCACAATACTAAGTCCGCATTGACCGTATAGAGTCGGTACAAAAAAAATTTCTCCTTTTTGCCCTTCGTAGTTTGAACTGGGATCAAAACGTAAGGCTACCTTCCTACCAGAGTAGATTATTATTGCTTAATTTACCGACACTTGCAAATCGTAGAAAAATGCTTGGTACCATTTTTATGCATAATCTTATAAGAGGTGATATTGATTCTGTAGAACTTGTTAGCCGCCTAACTTTTAATGTTCCCGTTAGACTAACACGTAATTATCATCCTCTTAATTTACCTCGATGTACATCAAATTTTGGTCTGCACGAGCCCTTTCGCGTTCTATGTAATAACTATAACGTTCTTTATCATTTAATTTGCACATCAACTTCTATCCCAGTATTAAAAACTAACATTTTAACTCATTTGCTTCACTCCTAACTGCATGTTTATTTTCATTATTTGTCCCGTCTTTATTGGTTTTATGTATTCTTCCTCGCGAACTCGCATTTTTGCCCAAATTTACAAAAGGGTCCGATGGTCCAAAAAAATTTTATTTGGCACTTTTCGAAAGAAAATAGATGCACCTTTCCGAAAAGGTATGGCGCTTTGTGATCGGACCGAAATTGATGGACATATAGCGTCTGAAAGTTTAAAAAAAGTTTCATTTTTGGCTTTTATTTTTCACAGCTAGTTTTTGATAATTTTTTAATAATATTAATAAATATTTTTAAATTATTTTGAGTATGCAGATCTAAAGGGCCGTTAGTCCCAAAAAGTTGAGGCCGAATATTGGCAAATCGGGAGAACATTCTAGGAGATATGCATACTTTAGTAAAATGACTCAAAGTCATCTCAAGTCAGCAGTGGTACCAAAAATGTTTTTCAGGGGAAGTCGCCTGTTTTGCGATTTCCAATTTCGAGAAACGATCAAAATAGTGCCATGTAATATAAGTATACTTGATTCAAAGACATTTAATTAACTTAAAAATAAATCGAGAAAGAAAATCTTTTGATTTTTTCGACAAAAGTATGGTTTTCGGTAAACACCTATCCCCGTTAAGAATCATCCGAAGCTAGAGCTTGACTTTATATGTCGGTTCTTACCAAAACATTTTTATTTTTGCATGTTTTCTTGCAAATATAGTTATTTACAAAGACACTGGTTTTAAAATGTTAAGTACTAAAAAAATAAAAAATACACCTCTTAAAGAGACCATCCATAACATTTTTGTGCCAAATAAAATTTTTTTGGACCATCGGTTTTTGAGAACTGTTACATTTAATAAAACAAGTGCTCAAAAATCTAGCTTTTTCAAATATCTCCAAAACGATTCTTTGGAAAATTTTTTTATTTTTTTCATCGTGATCAGTGACCCAATAGTAAACGAAAACAAGAAAGGAAGCTAGCTTCGGCCAGCCGAAACTTATATACCCTTGCGATATTTCATATTAATCACTAATTTTCCGATCGTTCCTATGGCAGATATATGATATAGTAGTTCGATATTGATACAATATTATGCTGGAGTATAAATAAATACAAAAACCAATAAATGGAATGTTCAGTTTATTTTATTAATTATAATTAAGTGCTTCTTTTTCGGCCCACAGCAGCTGTGTCATTTTATTTTCCACCTTCGAAGCATCTTCTGGATGCATGCTATTGAGCTCCGATTCCCAATAAGCCAACATTGGCCTTGAAGGAGTGGGCGCCTGTTCTGGAACGGGGTTGTTCCGCTGATGCTGGAGGAAGGTGCCCAGCATGTCAACCATGGCAACGGATGATGCGTCCACCTTTCGCTTTTTAGCGGGTGGCTTTCGACCTCCTCCCTATAAAAGAAAACATAATATTAAATAAATGTTATAATATCATATTTGAATATGGCAACTTACGTAGGAATAGGATTCCGCGTCCTCCGTCAGGACAGCTTCCATTTGTGCCTCCGCTTCCATGTAGCTCAGCGTTGTGGAGTCTAGCGAATCATCGATGGACACCTCATCGGAGATCGCATTTTTGGTGGTTCAACGTAAACAAAATCAATCAATCAAAGATCAAATTTGTTATTCTTTGGTCGGCGGCTAAAGGCGTTCATTGGAGTTCATCGGCTAAATCTAGTATTTTTGTGTTATTTTCTTACTATTTCCTTAGCTTAACTGAGTACCGCGTTGGAAAAAAGTCCCAGCTAAAGGCGTTAGCTACCTATTTGCCTCTCGCTTACTCCTATGGTTAACTAGCAGTTTTCGTTATGTGCTCTAAATACATCCCCAATTACTCGATACTCGGCCCAGGTCGCCAGTTTGTATACGCACACAACTTGTTTCTCCAAGGGAACTGGAACATTTAACATTTAACATCGTAAATTCTCTAAAAACTAATTTTAATTTTTTGGCTATATACCCTTGCAGATAATTCCACTTAATTTAAAAATCTCAAAAATGTTCAATATCTTATTATTTCTCACTAATTTTCCTTTCGTTCCTACGGCAGCTATATGATATAGTAGTTCGATATTGATAAAATTAAAATCGAAATTCGAAAATATTTTAAAAGTGTCATATTCCAGAGTAGAAGAGAATATTATATTATATTCCCATTAATTTTCAACGCGGCCAATAAGATTTTGCCGTGTTCCAATATTGATTGATTTATGTTAAAATTAGCAGCTGCTCTTGAAGTTAGCTGTTTGTGGGAATCGAAGTTTCACACTTGGCAAAATCCCAACTGCTTCCAACGGATGGACGCAGTGGGAAAAGGGAGTAAGTGGAAACATCAAAATTGGAAATTACACATCGATTCATCGATGCCATCGATAGTGACATTTATTTTATTGTGCATCTCTAGGCTAAATTCATTGGGCTCCGACTTTTCATATTTTGTGTCGTCCTTCGGGACGCAGAACACGCTCATCAACGGTGTTTTTAATGCAATGATGGGGAAAATGGTAGTTCCATACAATTAATTATCTTTTAATTTGGAATATATTCGCTCCTTTTAATATCTTTTTGTTTAACTTTTAGTAAATTAGTGGCTATTGTATACTTTTTATTCCTGTTTTCTTAAATAACTTAAATTCTTTAGTTTTTGATCACTAACTCATAGCGGCTTTTTCTCCGTTATCATGGTTTACAAAGGTGCAATATTCGAGATTGAAGAAATCTGTGACCGTCTGTCCAGTGTGCGGTTGGCACAAACCTTCAATTGCACCTAACGGACGGGCACTTTAAGAAGTGAAGTTGCTAAACTATGCAGTTTCCGAAAAGGTCGAAAATGTGGCCCATTATCGCATGCGTGATTTTCCTCGACGTCTTCCGCGGTGCAGTGCCTCGCTCGCAGTTAAATTCCGGATTGCAAATCCGAAACCCGAACGGATCGTACTTATCGTGACAATGTTCGCATTGGACCTCTTTTTTGGCTTTACTGGCTGTACTTTTCCGTCGTTTTTGGATTTTATCGCCGCTTGGCTGTCTACGAACAAGTTGACCACATAGTGTGGTCAGTTTATATTTTGAGCCACTTCTGCAGCTTTCCTTATGGCGAAGACTTCCACCTAGAATATGCTGGGTAGCTTACAGGACAGTATAAGCCCGCTCCTACTCCTCCTTCCATCTTGGAGCCGTCTGTGTATATATCGAGGTGTTGAGTCTGGTCCCGACCCGTTTTCCAGTCGTCTGGGAGGTTGTTTTAACCTCCGGGCACGTTCTGGGGGTCATCTAGTCTGATTACCGATCATGCTTCGGCCGATTGAACCATGCCCAAAGCTTTGCGCCGTCATTTTACCTGATGCAACTAGACGTTGTGTTGCATTTCAAGCAGTCAGTTGAGCGTGGATATCTATGGGTTCGACTCCGAGGAAGAAGAAGAGATTTTTTAAGTCGAACCATTCATTTAAAAGTTATGAGCGAATAATGAAATGCAAGCAGTGCAACCAGTCGCTATGTTGCCTGTATATCTCCAGCTCCCTGATTAGCTGATTAACGGGTATCTGATAGTCGACGTACTCGACTATAGCGTTCTCTCTTGTTTAAATGACATTTTTCCAAGAATGCCATCATAATTAAATTTTACTTATTAATTCAGCTCATTTATGACTCGTTTTACAATTTGATTCTTAAAAAAAAAAAATTAATTAAATATTGAAACAATTGTTTAAAATTCAAAAATGCTTACATATTTCGGGTCGTCTTTTGAAAGTGTAACTTCCATTTTTTCCAGAGCTTCCACAGATTTTATCCAATGTATTCCTTAAGGTATACCCTAAGATCAGATTGAGGAGATTCTACTACTTGGTTACAATTCCAGTCTTGTGGTTGCTGCTTACTTTCATATTCGTTGATTGGCGTAAACTTCTTTCTTCTCATTTCCACAAAGTTCGTTTTTTGAAATGCACCTGAGTTTTGAATGCATTCATTCAGTTTTGGTAATGAAATTAATGCACTCCATTTTTTAACACCACCCACCACCTCCACATTATAGTAAACCCTCTAAAAATGTTCAAAATATATTTTTTATTAACAGAAAACAAATTTATTTAGAAAACAAATATAAGGGAGAAAGTTAAAAAACGGGCAAAGAGTAATGATAACATCACATTTAGTCACATTTTACATCACCAGTACGCCATATATACTTTAAAATCAAAATATACAGTTTATTTATGGCCGCTTAAGCCCCCCTCTGTGTGAACATACTATAAGCTCGCGACTGAAAATCCCTAATTAATGAAATTGGGTACACTGTTTCTCTTCTCTTCCTCTTTTCATCTTGACGTGTGCTTGGCTGTTGCTGGCAATGGTAAGGGTAAAGCAACACGTTCGTACATCGCATTTTATCAAGTGCTGTCATTGCACTTTTCCTGCAAAATGGGCACATTTCCTTTGCAATTTCATTAGCCACGAATTTCGCGATATATTTTTCTATGCGCCTAAATTGAGGTGCTCTTTTCCACACCACCTTGGAGGTAGAACACTTTAAAGTTTCCATCAGGCAATTGGGCTTCTTCGCCTTAGACCCATCGTAGCACTTCGTCCAGCACATCCAGAACTGGAATGGGACCGTCGTCCATTCGGACTCATTGCCATCCCTGTGACTAACTGGTTCGGCAGTGGGGATCTCTGACCCAGTCAGCAGCATCTGGGAGCGGATGCCCAGCAGGTTTCAATGACATTCCCGAATAGGCAATAGTGCTTATTCGCCTTTGTTCCATCATAGCACCTCGTCCAGCACATCCAGAACTGGAATGGGATCGTGACTGACTGTTTGGTCAGTGGGGATCTCCGACCCAGTCAGCAGCATCTGGAAGCGGAGACTGTTGTGCGCGAGGATAGGAGTTTGGCGCTTGTCCGTATCCCCTGCACCCCATACCATTGTGGTGGGAGCCAGGATCCATTTATTCATTTAAATTTCATTAATAATTTTACATTTTGAGCTTGGGCAATTATTCGTCGATGTGCAAATCGCTTACATCTAAATCCATATCTTTTTTTTGACGGGCCTTAGTCCTTTGGTTTCCTCTCCGGCGGGGACGGGGAGCTTCTTTCTCGCTTTCCAAAGAAGAGGACTCTTCATTCTTCCTCTTTCTAGGCTCTTCGCAGCCGAAATAAAATTCAAAATATTACTATTGTAATATTGTAATTGTAATATATAACGGTATAATACTTACAGAACACCTCTCGAACTTCAATGTTAGGGTCCCTTCGGGGACCCACGAGTTTTCCAATCTCTTCTCCGGCCGCTCGCCACCACCCTTTTTATTTTTATTGTTTTTATCGCTCATTTTTATTATTTTACTTTATTATTTGACTTTATTGAGCAACTACAATTTTCGCGGTTTGCATTTACAACACAAGTACATAAGTGCAACAGTGCACAGTGGGCCAGAAAGTTCATTTTTTGGCCAAAAATCAGTAATTTCTTTCCTAGGACAGTTAGAAGGATGCAGTTTTTTGCGTTTTTTTCTTAAAAGAGTGAACTTTCCAATGAACTAAAAGTAAAATTTCCTGGAATTTTGTATGATATAGATAATCCAAACCAAAGTCGGATAATTTTTCGTACTTTTCGGTTTTTTATTTTTAAAAAAATAAATTGAAGACGCACTCAATCCATTTTCATACACGATAAAGTATGAGATAAAATAAACTAAAAAATATTATGTCGTTTAAGATTTATTAACCGTAAAAAACTGCAACTTTCGGAAGCTCCCACATCAACGTTTATCAAACAATCGATTTAAAATAATTTATATTTTTTTTTGCTTGTTTTCTCTTGAGATTTTTATAATCAAATTATTAAAAAAAAAATGTTTTAAAATTATTATTTTTTAATTTGTTTATTGTTAATTTGACATTTTCTGAAGTCATCACAAAAGTATGCTACATTTATACTTGCATAGTTCAGATTAGTCATATTTCAGTTCTCATCTGAAGGAAGTACAAGAAAGTGCAAGAAATGCTGCATACCTTTGGGCATACTTAAGTCCTCCCTTAAATCCCTTGGGCGCTCTGCCGGGCATTTCGTCTCTGCGCTGTAATTTCCTGTTTTATAGTTTCCCCATTTTAACTACATAGATTTTGAAAGTACCTGGATTGACTAGCGTACGAGAACAGCACTTTTCAAAAGAAGATTTGTGGATGTTAAGCCAAAAGTAAGATGTATACGTAGGCGACTCAGAAGATTATTAAGAGGAATAATTCTTCGCATGTCAGACGACAGGTCTGCTCCTCGATTGTCCTTCCTTTATGTCATCTGATTTTCGCAAGGTTTATGCATTCGGCCAGCCGTACGTGGCCAGTACGGGTTAAGCGCCGAGTTGCTGCGCTACGAATCCTTCCAAAATATTGGCTCTATGGACTAGCCAGAGCTATGTGTCTCGTTGCCGCGCGTGGCGCGTGTTGGTGAGGTGATGTGGGCGCGTAGCAAATGTCGCATCCGGTAGTCGTTCACTTCCTCATTCGATCACCTTCCAGAAGATCGCTCGATGGTCTTGCCAGAGCTGCGTGCTTACATTCCGCGCGTGGCGCGTGTTGGTGAGGTGATCCGAAGTACAGATACCCTCCAAGTTATCGCTCTATGGCTTAGCCCGAGCTGAACAGGTGGATGCCGCGCGTGGCGCGAGTTGGTTAGGTTATGTACTCTTCAAAATCGTCGTTCAGGTGGTTGGTCCTCGATACAAGATGGTTTTAAGCCGCACGTGGCATGCGGTTGGTGAGATGTCCACCGTTGGTGGACAAACTGTAGCCTCGGTCACCTTCCAAAATACGGGCGGCTTTTGTGGGCAGACGCTGGCCTTTAAGATTTTTCTTCAGACAATTCTATATAATTATGGTCCTCAGAATCTGAATCGGAAATGTCTGAGTCGCTTACGTAAATATCTTCATTTGGGCTGAGCATACACAATGCTTCTTTTGGAAAGTGTTGTTCTCGTAACTTGCCATTTTTTAAACGTAAGGAGGAAATTACAGGGTCGGAACAGTCCATTGATCGTTGATATGCGTTCACACTTTCTGGTATGGTTTAACCTTTCTTTTTGGTAAAATACCTACCAAATACTGGTTCAAATTATATCGGCTCCGTGAACCAATATTTTATGCAAAGTAGCGGTCATTGGGTACCACGGATATGTATCTATATAAAGAAAAGCTGTTTGTAAGGCATACTGTTCAAATTTGTTTTCATTTATAAAGGAGCTCGGATTTTAAGCCCGTTATTTTTGAAAGAACGTCGATGTCCTTGAAGGCTCTTCTGGCAGTATTTCCAGTATTGGTGTTGCCGTACCCGGCGGGTTTTGGCTGGCTTACCCTTAGGCTCAGCTTTTCCCAAAACTGATTTTGAATATAAGATTTTCTGGAATTAAATTCCAGTTTGTGTTCCTCTGTGCGAACATGATGTTTTTTTATATTTAGCCTGAACGATATTTGTAGGCACATTTCAAAAATCCGAATATAGGCATGCAATGGGCTTATGCCGAAAGTAAGTGCAGATTTTATTGGCACAAAAAGACGACCCTCAATATTGGCCTGTACATTAAATTCCTTGGGATATCGGTGACAAATGGGGCATGTTTGCATGGATTTTGTGCCTGTCAAAACGTTTAAAACTTTTCCATCTATTTATGTAAGAGCTAACTGAAATTCAATTGAAATATTCCTGTTTTCAATACTTGTTTGAAACAGTTGCAGTCTGGAAATCTCCTTTTCCAAATTCGTGTACTCCGATAATATCAATTCCTTACTATCTTTCACGAACTGTAACTTTATCGGCCTGCAAAACTTGTCGGACTGAGACGATTTGTTGGTCCAAATTATTTCGCCAGATGGTCTTAGAACAATTCTGAGGGGAATAAGAGTTTTTGCGAACAAATTTTCATCCTTTACAGGCCCATTCAAAAAGTTTTGGTTGTAAGCAGAATGTCCACTGCTTCCGTCAAACCCATAGGAAAATATCATCTGCAAGTCAAGAGAATTGCTGCCTAAATTTATTGTAAGATCCGAACATAAAGTTAAATTCTCGTTTCCGAGAATTTTGGATGTCTTTTCCGGGCTATTAGAAATTGTTTTCAATGCTGAACTGAGATTTTTATCCCCAGACCTCTTTGCAGCATAAGTGCCAGCTTCAAGAAACTTCTGTGAATTATTATTATGTTCGACACTTATATTTGAAATTTCTCGACGCTGCGACCGGTTAGACATCTCTGAGAATTTTAATTTCGGACGACCCCTCTCGGATGGATCACTTTTTAAGGGAATTGGAAATAAAAATAATGAGTTTAACCAAGTCGAATGACGTTCGCTAAAATCGATACGTGACTTTTTCAAACTACTTCTTTTAACATGGTATTCGGATCTCAGTTTGCATACTTTAAGTTTTATAGCTTTAATGCAATTGTCATCCGAAATTCCAGCTTTAGATGCAATAAACCCAGCAACTAAAGATATATCATTGTTGTATTTGGAAAGTAAGTCCACAATTTCCGCTTTTTTAAAGTCAGCCATGGTGTGCTCGCTTCGAGTTCCAAGCACCGAATGATAGAAATTGTGAACATTTTTTAGAGAAGAGCCAAAAAAGTTGATATTTCTCCTTTCGATATATCGATATTACATTCGATTGTTTGGATTTACAATTAAAAGAAGAGGGAATGAGTAAAAAAAAGAGATTTAATAGCCTCTTCCCATAGAGTCCATCCGTGTGAAACGGTTGGGATTTTTGACGAATGTGAAACTCGTGTTCCCACAGAACTCCGTCCACCATCTACCATCCGATAACAGCTGACTTAAGAGCAGTTGCTCAACTCAACATTGACGAAGGGGGATTTTAACTCGGCAAAACTGGCGTAAAATTGCGTTTTCCTAAACTTATTGTAAAATAATGTAATAAATAGCATAAGATAATAATTTAAAACATATCTGAGCTTTTATAACACATTCTATAACGAGTATGCATGCATATTACTGACTGGAGGAGAGCCTAACCTCCCGTACCCCACACTCCGCTCTTACTACGCCTCTGTCTAGCCAATATTAATGTGAAAATTTTGTAAACAAAACCAAATTTTTGCTGTTTTGGTAATTTATAGCTACTTTGGAGCTTTTTAGGAGTACATAGTACACTTTTAATTAATATTTGTTACTATTTACGAATTGCAGAACATATTCTGAGACTTCGCTGCAAACATTGATGTTTTCGTTTGCAGAACAGCTTAAATTTTAACCCACACATAGCAACTTGTTGGCGAATGCTTTTCCGCCCATAACAAACTACAAATAATTCAACAATAGCCAAAAAACAATGAACTTGAGCATTATTTAATTTTTTCCCGCCATTGATGGCGGACTAACTGGGAAATTTTCGGAACGGCAAAACCTTACGGACCATCCGTTCAACGGATGGTAGATGGTGGATGGAGCTCTGTGGGAAGACCCTATTAGATGTAAGTCACACTAAAATCAAATTTTGGCGTGCAAAATGTTCCCTAAAACCTGAAGAAAAAAAAGTACGGCATACTTTTGGGCTCTCTTAGCAAAGCTCATGAAAATGGCTCGACTTCGATTTAAGCCTTCAATTAAAACTTAAATTACCGAAAACTAAGGCAAAACCGCATCGAGTCGGCGGTATGCGCTTTTAGTAAATTGATCAACGAATTTTTTTTTGAAGGAATGAACTAATTTGGGGATGGCACTCAAAGGCACTTGAAAAGCAAAGTACTCATTTGCCAAAAAAAGCCGTAAAAATCAACAAATACATTTATTTTATTATATTTTTTATTTGTTGAAAGTAATCACATCTACTAGTTTTGTGAAGAGTCGAACAGCTACATCAGCATATTTGACTTCAAGATTTTTTTTAATTTCCATCAATATTTGATGAATTTCCCACTTTGAAAATACGGTAAAAGAAAACTTCTTGCCCGAATTCTTTAAAACTCTGGCATAAATTAGTTTAATGTATTATGAAAAGGATTTCAAATTTATATTGGTCATTTTCTTAAAAAAATCGTATTTTTGGCCAAAAATCGGGTCGGCTGGCCCAATGTGCAGTGTTGAAAGTCCCGCGCATAATAAAAACTGTAAATTTCGGCAATTAAGAGTAAAATAGAGGATATCTTGGGAACGGCTGAACCGATTTTGATAAAATAGTCGTCAAAATGATCAGCTACGAACGAGCGTTAGTGGGCGAAATATTACAAAGAGTATAGCTTAGTAGAATATATAAATTTAAAATGGCTAGTGCTCTGTATCGCCAAATATCGAATGACTATCGATGTATTAGTATGGTTAGTGTCTACACTAAGTGCAGAAATATAAACATGATGTACCCGATGGTCATAGGCAGCATTTGCCCACACAGCTTAAATGTTTGTCAAATATCTCGAAAACTGACAATAATAATTTAATGATACTTTTACTGTAGTAAGCTAATTTCATTTCTGATTTTTTGGGATACCGTGCAACATGGAGCACGCTCTGTCAAAGGAGCAATAATTATGTTAGCGTCGAAAACAGGAAGCACCCGATGGCCATTCCCCATGCCGCTGAACTGTTGGACAAATATCTCGAAAACTGACGAAAATAATTGTTTGAAACTTGTACTATAATTAGTTAATTTAATTTCTGAATTTTTGGGATACCGTGCAACATGAAGCACGCTCTGTGAGAGGAAAAATAACACAGGAACACAAAATTAAACTTTGTGAAATTTCCACGAACCATTTCAAGTTTTCCATGATATTTGGGTGCTCCTGAGTACAAGTCCCATACAAAATTATTTTCCATCACCTACAGGTTCCGCGGTATAGCTAAGAATACAAAAAACCGATGTTTGCCGACATTTTGAATTACGTGGCCTATATAATTGGACTTACCTTTTTTATTTTCGCTAGGACCTACTCTCAATACATCACGCCACTACTAAAAAATAGTCCCCATTGTGAACCATTGATCATGTCTTTGGAATTCGACGCCAAAGTTGAAAATCCCAAAATTGTAGAGATTTTTTTTATGGAAAAACAATTCTGAGAATTAAATCTTAAATGGAACTAATTTTAACTATTCATTGAATCTATTGTTCATTGTATGCTTTAATTTCGGGTTAAAGCATTTTCATGAGGACATTTAATTGGATTTATTAAACGAATAAAACCGCTTTTTTTATTTTATTATCTACTCCTATGTGCTGTCAAATTTTGAATAAGTCATGGCATCCTCTAGAACTAAGAAATTAAAAACGTTCACTGAACATACATACAGAAACATACATGTTTACTCGCATTCTATAGGATGCCTTGACTTATTTGAAATTTGACAGCACATAGGAGTAGATAATAAAATAAAAAAAGCGGTTTTATTCGTTTAATAAATCCAATAAAATGTTCTCAAGAAAATGCTTTAAACCGAAATTAAAGAATACAATGAACAATAGATTCAATGAATAGTTAAAATTAGTTCCATTTAAGATTTAATTCTCAGAATTGTTTTTCCATAAGAAAAATCTCTACAATTTTGGGATTTTCAACTTTGGCGTCGAATTCCAAAGACATGATCAATGGTTCACAATGGGGACTATTTTTTAGTAGTGGCGTGATGTATTGAGAGTAGGTCCTAGCGAAAATAAAAAAGGTAAGTCCAATTATATAGGCCACGTAATTCAAAATGTCGGCACACATCGGTTTTTTGTATTCTTAGCTATACCGCGGAACCTGTAGGTGATGGAAAATAATTTTGTATGGGACTTGTACTCAGGAGCACCCAAATATTATGGAAAACTTGAAATGGTTTGTGGAAATTTTTTGCTGTGTACCTGTGTAATTAATTTTAAGTTAGCGTCGATATTGAATTTGTAAGTGGGTTGTAGTGTCGGATACTGCGGTTCATGTCATAGCTGGCCATGGTTCTTGAACTGGAGTTGGCGGTATTCTAATATCCGTTTAAAAATCAAACACTGTTAGGCGATTTTCTCGAAAACTGACGATAATTTTTTAATGAAAGTTTCCAGGAACATTGCTTAATTAACGCCCCGTCCTCCCATAAAAAGTTATGGATAAATTGATTTTTAAGGACTTTTTTTGTATGGCCGGATTTAGAGGTTGGTCCACTGTTAAGGGGGGGGTAGGGTCTTGCAAAAAAGAAAAATCGATTTTTTTTTATATTTTTTCTTGTAGATTAACATCTTAAGATTATACAAAAAAAGTTTTAAGTCAATCGGAAAAAAACTTTAGAAGTTATGCTAAATCTAGTACCCTAACCTCTAGGACTTTAGGTTCGTAGATGCATCTTTAAGTGCGTTTTTCTCGAAACCACGTTTTGAAAGTCCGTGTTCCTCGGCATTTCTAAACGGTCTAACCGATCGTGTTCAAATTTGACTTTAAACATTTTATTTTAAAGCCAAAAGTCAAATTTTTTAGGTGAAAAACGCATTTTTGACTTTGGACTATCGAAAAAAAAATTGTTAAAAATTAAAAAAATGGCTTCATAGGGGGCGGGTTTTTTAATTCTTAAGCGAAATGTAAAAACAAAATGGAAAGCCGATCATTTTTAGCGGAGGTACAGTGAACACCGCAAAACGCCTTTTTGTCAATAGTGTTCCAGCAATCGCTTTGCCACCGATATATTAGCCGATAGTATAGTATAGTGTAAAATTAGTTGATGTTAATTAAATGACACTTAATAACATACGAAAGGTTTGAATTAAATCCATCCAACCAGTTTTTATAGAAAAAATCGCAAAGTTAGTCGATTTTTTGGTGCCAAAGACCCTAAGCCCCCATTTTTTTCATACTTCCGAACATCGACCAGACTCGGCAATTACCTAAATCGAAAGATTACAATTGTTCGATTTGGCCCCCAGAAGCCCCACATCGATTCATCGATGCCATCGATACTGACATTTATTTTATTGTGCATCTCTAGGCTAAATTCATTGGGCTCCGACTTTTCATATTTCGTGTCGTACTTCGGGACGCAGAACACGCTCATCAACGGAGTTTTTAATGCAATGATGTGGAAAATGGTAGTTCCATACAATTAATTATCTTTTAATTTGGAATATATTTGCTCCTCTTAATATCTTTTTCTTTTCTTTAAATTAGTGGCTATTGTATACTTTTTATTCCTGTTTTCTTAAATAACTTAAATTCTTTAGTTTTTGATCACTAACTCATAGCGGCTTTTTCTCCTTTATCATGGTTTACAAAGGTGCAATATTCGAGATTGAAGAAATCTGTGACCGTCTGTCCAGTGTGCGGTTGGCACAAACCTTCAATTGCACCTAACGGACGGGCACTTTAAGAAGTGAAGTTGCCAAACTATGCAGTTTCCGAAAAGGTCGAAAATGTGGCCCATTATCGCATGCGTGATTTTCCTCGACGTCTTCCGCGGTGCAGTGCCTCGCTCGCAGTTAAATTCCGGATTGCAAATCCGAAACCCGAACGGATCGTACTTATCGTGACAATGTTCGCATTGGACCTCTTTTTTGCCTTTACTGGCTGTACTTTTCCGTCATTTTTGGATTTTATCGCCGCTTGGCTGTCTACGAACAAGTTGACCACATCGTGTGGTCAGTTTATATTTTGAGCCACTTCTGCAGCTTTCCTTATGGCGAAGACTTCCACCTAGAATATGCTGGGTAGCTTACAGGACAGTATAAGCCCGCTCCTACTCCTCCTTCCATCTTGGAGCCGTCTGTGTATATATCGAGGTGTTGAGTCTGGTCCCGACCCGTTTTCCAGTCGTCTGGGAGGTTGTTTTAACCTCCGGGCACGTTCTGGGGGTCATGTAGTCTGTTTACCGATCATGCTTCGGCCGATTGAACCATGCCCAAAGCTTTGCGTCGTCATGTTACCTGATGCAACTAGACGTTGTGTTGCATTTCAAGCAGTCAGTTGAGCGTGGATATCTATGGGTTCGATTCCGAGGAAGAAAAGATTTTTCAAGTCGAACCATTCATTTAAAAGTTATGAGCGAATAATGAAATGCAAGCAGTGCAACCAGTCGATATGTTGCCTGTATATCTCCAGCTCCCTGATTAGCTGATTAACGGGTATCTGATAGTCGACGTACTCGACTATAGCGTTCTCTCTTGTTTAAATGGCATTTTTCCGAGAATGCCATCATAATTAAATTTTACTTATTAATTCAGCTCATTTATGGCTCGTTTTACAATTTGATTCTTAAAAAAAAAAATTAATTAAATATTGAAACAATTGTTTAAAATTCAAAAATGCTTACATATTTCGGGTCGTCTTTTGAAAGTGTAACTTCCATTTTTTCCAGAGCTTCCACAGATTTTATCCAATGTATTCCTTAAGGTATACCCTAAGATCAGATTGAGGAGATTCTACTACTTGGTTACAATTCCAGTCTTGTGGTTGCTGCTTACTTTCATATTCGTTGATTGGCGTAAACTTCTTTCTTCTCATTTCCACAAAGTTCGTTTTTTGAAATGCACCTGAGTTTTGAATGCATTCATTCAGTTTTGGTAATGAAATTAATGCACTCCATTTTTTAACACCACCCACCACCTCCACATTATAGTAAACCCTCTAAAAATGTTCAAAATATATTTTTTATTAACAGAAAACAAATTTATTTAGAAAACAAATATAAGGGAGAAAGTTAAAAAACGGGCAAAGAGTAATGATAACATCACATTTAGTCACATTTTATATATATATACTTTAAAATCAAAATATACAGTTTATTTATGGCCGCTTAAGCAAAACCCCCCTCTGTGTGAACATACTATAAGCTCGCGACTGAAAATCCCTAATTAATGAAATTGGGTACACTGTTTCTCTTCTCTTCCTCTTTTCATCTTGACGTGTGCTTGGCTGTTGCTGGCAATGGTAAGGGTAAAGCAACACGTTCGTACATCGCATTTTATCAAGTGCTGTCATTGCACTTTTCCTGCAAAATGGGCACATTTCCTTTGCAATTTCATTAGCCACGAATTTCGCGATATATTTTTCTATGCGCCTAAATTGAGGTGCTCTTTTCCACACCACCTTGGAGGTAGAACACTTTAAAGTTTCCATCAGGCAATTGGGCTTCTTCGCCTTAGACCCATCGTAGCACTTCGTCCAGCACATCCAGAACTGGAATGGGACCGTCGTCCATTCGGACTCATTGCCATCCCTGTGACTAACTGGTTCGGCAGTGGGGATCTCTGACCCAGTCAGCAGCATCTGGGAGCGGATGCCCAGCAGGTTTCAATGACATTCCCGAATAAAGGCAATAGTGCTTATTCGCCTTTGTTCCATCATAGCACCTCGTCCAGCACATCCAGAACTGGAATGGGATCGTGACTGACTGTTTGGTCAGTGGGGATCTCCGACCCAGTCAGCAGCATCTGGGAGCGGATGCCCAGCAGGTTTCAATGACATTCCCGAATAAAGGCAATAGTGCTTATTCGCCTTTGTTCCATCATAGCACCTCGTCCAGCACATCCAGAACTGGAATGGGATCGTGACTGACTGTTTGGTCAGTGGGGATCTCCGACCCAGTCAGCAGCATCTGGAAGCGGAGACTGTTGTGCGCCAGGATAGGAGTTTGGCGCTTGTCCGTATCCCCTGCACCCCATACCATTGTGGTGGGAGCCAGGATCCATTTATTCATTTAAATTTCATTAATAATTTTACATTTTGAGCTTGGGCCCGGCAATTATTCGTCGATGTGCAAATCGCTTACATCTAAATCCATATCTTTTTTTGCCGGGCCTTAGTCCTTTGGTTTCCTCTCCGGCGGGGACGGGGAGCTTCTTTCTCGCTTTCCAAAGAAGAGGACTCTTCATTCTTTCTCTTTCTAGGCTCTTCGCAGCCGAAATAAAATGTAAAATTCTGAAAAAAAAGGGTAGGGGAGAGTAGGGTAATGTGACGAGTAGGGTAATGTGACGAAATCGTCGAATCTCATATATGACGTCACGACAAAAATTCCAAATAAATGTAGTCGTCTCCCCTTATCGTGTCGACAATGTTTTTACAGTAATATTAATAAGAAGTCCCGTAATTTGTTCGTGAGGTAATTTTCGCTAAAAATGTGGTGCGCAAACTAGCAAACATATTCAGCTTACTTGTGTTTCAGCAGTGCCAGAGCAAAGATGAGTGGAAAATAAAATCAGACAAATATATGCACGTAAACATAAGATCTTTATCAACAGTTTTTGGTACTTTGCGTTTTTTTCTTTTGCGCCGTTTGAGAGTGACCCCGTTTTTGCTACAAGTCTACCTGGTAGGGTATTGTGACGAACTTTTTGTAGGGTAATGTGACGAACTTTTTTTATTCAAGAATTTTAATTGTTATCGTTGATTATGTGTAAAAAAAATATAATAATACCAGATAACATTTACTGCTGCAGTTTTATTGTTGTTTTGTATATTTTTTAGTAGTGACGTCAGTTGAATTAAATTAAAAAAAAAATTGCATTTTGACAAATCTTTTTTTTTTGTAAGTTTGGCCATTATCTTATTACTTCTTTCTTTTCCATATCGAAAATAACTTTTCCGTAAATTATATTTAAAAAAATATTTTTTTTTTTTGTAAAAGGGATGGTTTACGCCAAGCGCTGTGGGTTTTGGCTGCGTTGGAATTTCGACTCCAAATTTTGCGGAAATATGCTTAATAGATGTAAGCAACTTTCTGCTTTTACACTTTTAAAAAATATTGATTTTTGGGGAAGTTACATTAAAGAACAAATCGTTCGTCACATTACCCTACCACTTTTGAAAGTGCAAAAAAAGAAAGGTTCACGCCAAACACTGTGGGATTTGGCTGCGGTGGAATTTCGACTCCAAATTTTACAGAAATATGCTCAGTAGATGTAAGCAACTTTTTGCGTTTACACTTTTGAAAAATATTGATTTTTAGAAAAGTTACATTAAAAAAACGAATCGTTCGTCACATTACCCTACTCTCCCCTAATTAATACTATTATAATATTGTAATTGTAATATATAACGGTAAAATACTTACAGAACACCTCTCGAACTTCAATGTTAGGGTCCCTTCAGGGACCCACGAGTTTTCCAATCTCTTTTCCGGCCGCTCGCCACCACCCTTTTTATTCTTATTGTTTTTATCGCTCATTTTTATTATTTTACTTTATTATTTTACTTTATTGAGCAACTACAATTTTCGCGGTTTGCATTTACAACACAAGTACACAAGTGCAACAGTGTTGAAAGTCCCGCGATATAACGAGGGCTGCATAGTAAAAACTGCGAATTTCGGCAATTAAGAATAAAATAGGGGATATCTCGGGAACGGCTGAACTGATTTTGATAAAATAGTCGTCAAAATGATCAGCTACGAATCAGATATTCCAAAGATTATAGCTTAGTAGAATATATAAATTTAAAATAGCTAGTGCTCTGTATCGCCAAATGTCGAATGACTATCGATGTATTAGTATGGTTAGTGTCTACACTAAGTGCAGAAATATAAACATGATGTACCCGATGGTCATAGGCAGCATTTGCCCACACAGCTTAAATGTTTGTCAAATATCTCGAAAACTGACGATAATAAGCTAATTTAATTTCTGATTTTTTGGGATACCGTGCAACATGGAGCACGCTCTGTGAAAGGAGCAATAATTATGTTAGCGTCGAAAACAGGAAGCACCCGATGGCCATTCCCCATGCCGCTGAACTGTTGGACAAATATCTCGAAAACTGACGAAAATAATTGTTTGAAACTTGTACTATAATTAGAATGACTATCGATGTATTAGTATGGTTAGTGTCTACACTAAGTGCAGAAATATAAACATGATGTACCCGATGGTCATAGGCAGCATTTGCCCACACAGCTTAAATGTTTGTCAAATATCTCGAAAACTGACGATAATAAGCTAATTTAATTTCTGATTTTTTGGGATACCGTGCAACATGGAGCACGCTCTGTGAAAGGAGCAATAATTATGTTAGCGTCGAAAACAGGAAGCACCCGATGGCCATTCCCCATGCCGCTGAACTGTTGGACAAATATCTCGAAAACTGACGAAAATAATTGTTTGAAACTTGTACTATAATTAGTTAATTTAATTTCTGATTTTTTGGGATACCGTGCAACATGGAGCACGCTCTGTGAGAGGAAAAATAATTAATTTTAAGTTATAGCCTCTTCCCATAGAGTCCATCCGTTTGAAACGGTTGGGATTTTTGACGAATGTGAAACTCGTGTTCCCACAGAACTCCATCCACCATCTACCATCCGATAACAGCTGACTTAAGAGCAGTTGCTCAACTCAACATTGACGAAGGGGGCTTTTAACTCGGCAAAACTGGCGTTAAATTGCGTTTGCCTAAACTTATTGTAAAATAATGTAATAAATAGCATAGGATAATAGTTTAAAACATATCTGAGCTTTTATAACACATTCTATAACGATTATGCATACATATTGCTGACTGGGGGAGAGCCTAACCTCCCGTACCCCACACTCCGCTCTTACTACGCCTCTGTTTACCCAAAATTAATGTGTAAAATTTGTAAACAAAACCAAATTTGTGCTGTTTTGGTAATTTATATCAACTTTGGAGCTTTATAGGAGTACATAGTACACTTTTAATTAATATTTGTTAGTATTTACGAATTGCAGAACATATTCTGAGACATCGCTGCAAACATTGATGTTTTCGTTTGCAGAACAGCTTAAATTTTGGCCCACACATAGCAACTTGTTGGCGAATGCTTTTCCGCTCATAACAAACTACAAATAATTCAACAATAGCCAAAAAACAATGAACTTGAGCATTATTTAATTTTTTCCCGCCATTGATTTGATTTGTTCTCGTAGTCAACGTTCCATTTTTCACAGTCAAGAGGAAGAATTCAGAGTTGCACCGAAAAAACATCGCCTAACTATCGCATAAAAGAGCCCGTCAAAGTCCGTTAAAATTGGATGGCGGACTAACTGGGAAATTTTCGGAACGGCAAAACCTTACGGACCATCCGTTCAACGGATGGTAGACGGTGGATGGAGCTCTGTGGGAAGACCCTATTAGCGTCGATATTGAATTTGTAAGTCGGTTGTAGTGTCGGATACTGCGGTTCATGTCATAGCTGGCCATGGTTCTTGAACTGAAGTTGGCGGTATTCTAACATCCGTTTAAAATTCGAACACTGACGATATTTTTTAATGAAATTTTCCAGGAACATTGCTTAATTAGCGCCCCGTCATCCTATACAATCGGAATTGTGGAGCACGCTCTGTGAAAAAAGTTATGGATAAATTGATTTTTAAGGACTTTTTTGTATTGGCGGATTTAGAGGTTGGTCCACAGTTAACTGATTTTCTCAAAAACTGACGATAATTTTTTGATGCAATTTTCCTCATATGTCCTTCAAAAGACGATCTTTAAGCTAAGCTATCGCGCATTGTGGAGCACGCTCTGCGAGTGGAGATATTCCCCAAAATGAGGGGACCTGATTTCTGAATGCATTTTTTTCATACTTCCGAACATCGACCAGACTCGGCAATTACCTATATCGAAAGATAAGTTCACCGACGCTAACTTGACGCACATAATAAAAATTGGCCCAATGTTACAGATTCCACCGTTCCGCTATCGCCGCTAAAGTCACCGACGTTAGCGTAGACGCACATGTAAATATATGTGAATATATACCAAATAGTATTAATTTTGAACATACTGTTATGCTATGCATTGTATTTTAGTGTGTACTTTTATTATATAATTTAATATTAAGCATCGATAAGACAATAGATATCGATTACATTGTGAACTCGATTGTCGATACACAACGAGGATGCTGTATAATTGAATAAGAAGAAGAGAACACATGGAACATTAAAGGAAAAGAATAAAATCGTTAAAGTTAAAAGACATCATTTACATTAGAACCTTTTAATTTTTGCATTTATGCCAAAAAAAACGTACTTTTTTCCAAAAGTGCGCTCGTACATATGTTTTAATATAAGCCTAGTACTCAGTTCGGCTAAGAGTTTTACTAGTCGAAAAATATTAATCTCTTAGTGTGGCCGAAGTTTTCGGAGTTCATCCGCAATGCCTGCAGCATGGTCTTACTGGGTTTGTTGACAAACAGCAAACCTCAACTGGCGCCAATTTTAAAATATTACAAAATGTTGAGCCGACCTGGCTCGCAAGCTTTAAATTTCCTGTTGGCATGGCGATATGTATTGCCGCAACTCCTACAAGCAGTTTTCCATTGGTTTTTTGGGTTTTCCTGCCATTTATAATTTGTTATTGGCACACCGCTTCTGCACAAACACAGCCAACGATCAAATTTTCCATTCTTTGGGCCGCGGCTAAAGGCGTTCATCGGAATTCATCCGCTAAATCTGGTATGTTTTTGGTATTTCCTTACCATTTCCTTAGCTCAACTGAGTACCGCCTTGGAAAAAAGTCCCAGCTAAAGGCGTTAGATACCTTACTCCTATGGTTAACTAGCAGTTTTCGTTGTACTGAGTGCTAGGCTATAGCTTTAACAACAATCAGAAAGTATTTGTGCACAGTACCTTTATGTGCTCTAAATACATCCCCAATTACTCGATACTCGGCACAGGTCGCCAGTTTGTATACGCACACAACTTATTTCTCCAAGGGAACTGGAACATTTAGAAACATGTTCTGCATCGGTTTAGTGAGGACATAGCAATTCGCACAATTTAAAATTAAAAATTCAAAAACACTTTAACATCGTAAATTCTCTAAAAACTAATTTTAATTTTTTGGCTTATACCCTTGCAGATAATTCCAATTAATTTAAAAATCTCGAAAATGTAAAATATCTTATTATTTCTCTGTAATTTTCCGATCGTTCCAACGGCAGCTATATGATATAGTAGTTCGATATTGATAGAATTAAAATCGAAATTCGAAAATATTTTAAAAGTGTCATATTCCAGAGTAGAAGAGAATATTATATTATATTCCCATTAATTTTCAACGCGGCCAATAAGATTTTGCTGTGTTCCAATATTGATTGATTTATGTTAAAATTAGCAGCTGCTCTTGAAGTTAGCTGTTTGTGGGAATCGAAGTTTCACACTTGGCAAAATCCCAACTGCTTCCAACGGATGGACGCAGTGGGAAAAGGGAGTAAGTGGAAACATCAAAATTGGAAATTACACATCGATTTATCGATGCATCGATGGCATTTATCTTATTGTGCATCTCTAGGCTAAATTCATTGGGCTCCGACTTTTCATATTTTGTGTCGTCCTTCGGGACGCAGAACACGCTCATCAACGGTGTTTTTAATGCAATGATGGGGAAAATGATAGTTCCATACAATTAATTATCTTTTAATTTGGAATATATTTGCTCCTTTTAATATCTTTTTGTTTAACTTTTAGTAAATTAGTGGCTATTGTATACTTTTTATTCCTGTTTTCTTAAATAACTTAAATTCTTTAGTTTTTGATCACTAACTCATAGCGGCTTTTTCTCCTTTATCATGGTTTACAAAGGTGCAATATTCGAGATTGAAGAAATCTGTGACCGTCTGTCCAGTGTGCGGTTGGCACAAACCTTCAATTGCACCTAACGGACGGGCACTTTAAGAAGTGAAGTTGCCAAACTATGCAGTTTCCGAAAAGGTCGAAAATGTGGCCCATTATCGCATGCGTGATTTTCCTCGACGTCTTCCGCGGTGCAGTGCCTCGCTCGCAGTTAAATTCCGGATTGCAAATCCGAAACCCGAACGGATCGTACTTATCGTGACAATGTTCGCATTGGACCTCTTTTTTGCCTTTACTGGCTGTACTTTTCCGTCATTTTTGGATTTTATCGCCGCTTGGCTGTCTACGAACAAGTTGACCACATCGTGTGGTCAGTTTATATTTTGAGCCACTTCTGCAGCTTTCCTTATGGCGAAGACTTCCACCTAGAATATGCTGGGTAGCTTACAGGACAGTATAAGCCCGCTCCTACTCCTCCTTCCATCTTGGAGCCGTCTGTGTATATATCGAGGTGTTGAGTCTGGTCCCGACCCGTTTTCCAGTCGTCTGGGAGGTTGTTTTAACCTCCGGGCACGTTCTGGGGGTCATGTAGTCTGTTTACCGATCATGCTTCGGCCGATTGAACCATGCCCAAAGCTTTGCGTCGTCATGTTACCTGATGCAACTAGACGTTGTGTTGCATTTCAAGCAGTCAGTTGAGCGTGGATATCTATGGGTTCGATTCCGAGGAAGAAAAGATTTTTCAAGTCGAACCATTCATTTAAAAGTTATGAGCGAATAATGAAATGCAAGCAGTGCAACCAGTCGATATGTTGCCTGTATATCTCCAGCTCCCTGATTAGCTGATTAACGGGTATCTGATAGTCGACGTACTCGACTATAGCGTTCTCTCTTGTTTAAATGGCATTTTTCCGAGAATGCCATCATAATTAAATTTTACTTATTAATTCAGCTCATTTATGGCTCGTTTTACAATTTGATTCTTAAAAAAAAAAATTAATTAAATATTGAAACAATTGTTTAAAATTCAAAAATGCTTACATATTTCGGGTCGTCTTTTGAAAGTGTAACTTCCATTTTTTCCAGAGCTTCCACAGATTTTATCCAATGTATTCCTTAAGGTATACCCTAAGATCAGATTGAGGAGATTCTACTACTTGGTTACAATTCCAGTCTTGTGGTTGCTGCTTACTTTCATATTCGTTGATTGGCGTAAACTTCTTTCTTCTCATTTCCACAAAGTTCGTTTTTTGAAATGCACCTGAGTTTTGAATGCATTCATTCAGTTTTGGTAATGAAATTAATGCACTCCATTTTTTAACACCACCCACCACCTCCACATTATAGTAAACCCTCTAAAAATGTTCAAAATATATTTTTTATTAACAGAAAACAAATTTATTTAGAAAACAAATATAAGGGAGAAAGTTAAAAAACGGGCAAAGAGTAATGATAACATCACATTTAGTCACATTTTACATCACCAGTACGCCATATATACTTTAAAATCAAAACATACAGTTTATTTATGGCCGCTTAAGCAAAACCCCCCTCTGTGTGAACATACTATAAGCTCGCGACTGACTATTTCACAGAACAGCTGTTTTCAAACGCGATGGAAACGCCTCCCAGTTGCCTATCGCGTTGTCTATCGAAAAATCACAAAAATACCAAAACAAATTGCATAGTGAAAAAATACCTTTAGCTATGTAAAGGCATTTTTCCACTATGCGGTTTTTTCGGTATTTTTCGGTATTTTCGATTGGCAACGCGATAGGCGGACGGGAGGTGTTTCCATTGGCAAACGCGTCTGAAATAGCTGTTCTGCTATTGTCATTTGCGAGCTAAAGTAAACAATGGATTTAAATAATTTATTACTAATAAATACAATCTCAGAACAGCATTTGAACACAATAAATATGTGTGGACAAATTGCCCAAATGCTGGAAGCAAGCACCACATTCCACGCTCTTGCAGTACATTTTAATGAAAACCAAGACCAGACAACTTAATAAGGCAATGTTGTATTCTTCATGTATTTCACAGCCCTTTAACCTAATTACAAATAATTAATACATAAATATAAATCAAAACACATTATTAATTAATTACAGTCAAAAATGGTCTACTCCCGCATGTTTCGCTCAAACAGCTTGAGAACCCTTTCTTGGAAGCCCCTAGCTCCTCGGCGATCCCCTGCATCAAGCATATTTATTCCACAGCATTGGGGCCATAGCTCGCCATCTCATCCGCCATCTCCTGGTATATGTGGGTGTTATTCCGAACACCTCGAAGTCCGTCCATGTTCTCCTCCCACAAATACAGGCGGAACTCGGTGGCATCTGCTGTCCACAGCATTTTTCTTTTTTCTGTGAAGAGAATTCTTTAATATAAACTATTAAATAATTAAAAACAAACAAATTACCTGTTCCGTTTTCCATTTTGCCGGCTTTTATGTTGACAATCAGCTGTTTTGGACCATCCCTGGTCAATAGTGCTGGTATATGGTGGTGGAAAATACCACAAATTTCACTTTCCAGCCCTGTAACGCGACAATTTTCCACCCTCCCCTCCCCACCCCTCGCCAACAAGTTTTGTATGGGATTTGGTCGCGTTCAACGGTAAATGGATGCAAACGCGACGCGTTCATAATGAGCAGAGGGCATAAGCTAAAATCCCTAACTAATGAAATTGGGTACACTGTTTCTTTTCTCTTCCTCTTTTCATCTTGACGTGTGCTTGGCAATGGTAAGGGTAAAGCAACACGTTCGCACATCGCATTTTATCAAGTGCTGTCATTGCACTTTTCCTGCAAAATGGGCACATTTCCTTTGCAATTTTATTAGCCACGAATTTCGCGATATATTTTTCTATGCGCCTAAATTGAGGTGCTCTTTTCCACACCACCTTGGAGGTAGAACACTTTAAAGTTTCCATCAGGCAATTGTGCTTCTTCGCCTTAGACCCATCGTAGCACATCCAGAACTGGAATGGGACCGTCGTCCATTCGGACCCATTGCCATCCCTGTGACTGACTGGTTCGGCAGTGGGGATCTCTGACCCAGTCAGCAGCATCTGGGAGCGGATGCCCAGCAGGTTTCAATGACATTCCCGAATAGAGGCAATTGTGCTTATTCACCTTTGTTCCATCATAGCACCTCGTCCAGCACATCCAGAACTGGAATGGGATCGTGACTGACTGTTTGGTCAGTGGGGATCTCCGACCCAGTCAGCAGCATCTGGAAGCGAAGACTGTTGTGCGCGAGGATTGGAGTTTGGCGCTTGTTCGTATCCCCTGCACCCCATACCATTGTGGTGGGAGCCAGGATCCATTTATTCATTTAAATTTCATTAATAATTTTACATTTTGAGCTTGGGCCCGGCAATTATTCGTCGATGTGCAAATCGCTTACATCTAAATCCATATCTTTTTTTGCCGGGCCTTAGTCCTTTGGTTTCCTCTCCGGCGGGGACGGGGAGCTTCTTTCTCGCTTTCCAAAGAAGAGGACTCTTCATTCTTTCTCTTTCTAGGCTCTTCGCAGCCGAAATAAAATGTAAAATTCTGAAAAAAAAGGGTAGGGGAGAGTAGGGTAATGTGACGAGTAGGGTAATGTGACGAAATCGTCGAATCTCATATATGACGTCACGACAAAAATTCCAAATAAATGTAGTCGTCTCCCCTTATCGTGTCGACAATGTTTTTACAGTAATATTAATAAGAAGTCCCGTAATTTGTTCGTGAGGTAATTTTCGCTAAAAATGTGGTGCGCAAACTAGCAAACATATTCAGCTTACTTGTGTTTCAGCAGTGCCAGAGCAAAGATGAGTGGAAAATAAAATCAGACAAATATATGCACGTAAACATAAGATCTTTATCAACAGTTTTTGGTACTTTGCGTTTTTTTCTTTTGCGCCGTTTGAGAGTGACCCCGTTTTTGCTACAAGTCTACCTGGTAGGGTATTGTGACGAACTTTTTGTAGGGTAATGTGACGAACTTTTTTTATTCAAGAATTTTAATTGTTATCGTTGATTATGTGTAAAAAAAATATAATAATACCAGATAACATTTACTGCTGCAGTTTTATTGTTGTTTTGTATATTTTTTAGTAGTGACGTCAGTTGAATTAAATTAAAAAAAAATTGCATTTTGACAAATCTTTTTTTTTGTAAGTTTGGGCATTATCTTATTACTTCTTTCTTTTCCATATCGAAAATAACTTTTCCGTAAATTATATTTAAAAAAATATTTTTTTTTTTTTGTAAAAGGGATGGTTTACGCCAAGCGCTGTGGGTTTTGGCTGCTTTGGAATTTCGACTCCAAATTTTGCGGAAATATGCTTAATAGATGTAAGCAACTTTCTGCTTTTACACTTTTAAAAAATATTGATTTTTGGGGAAGTTACATTAAAGAACAAATCGTTCGTCACATTACCCTACCACTTTTGAAAGTGCAAAAAAAGAAGGGTTCACGCCAAACACTGTGGGATTTGGCTGCGTTGGAATTTCGACTCCAAATTTTACAGAAATATGCTCAGTAGATGTAAGCAACTTTTTGCGTTTACACTTTTGAAAAATATTGATTTTTAGAAAAGTTACATTAAAAAAACGAATCGTTCGTCACATTACCCTACTCTCCCCTAATTAATACTATTATAATATTGTAATTGTGATATATAACGGTAAAATACTTACAGAACACCTCTCGAACTTCAATGTTAGGGTCCCTTCAGGGACCCACGAGTTTTCCAATCTCTTTTCCGGCCGCTCGCCACCACCCTTTTTATACCCTTGCAGAGGGTATTATGATTTCAGTAAGAAGTTTGCAACGCAGTGAAGGAGACGTTTCCGACCCCATAAAGTATATATATTCTTGATCAGCATCACTAGACGAGTCGATCTAGCCATGTCCGTCTGTCCGCCTGTTTCTACGCAAACTAGTCTCTCAGTTTTAAAGCTATCGGGCTAAAACTTTCCCAAAAGTCTTATATCTATTGCAGGTAGTATATAAGTCGGAACGAGCCGGATCGGACAACTATATCATATAGCTCCCATAGGAATAATCGGGGGAAAAAATATAAAAAACAAGAAAGGAAGCTAGCTTCGGCCAGCCGAAGCTTATATACCCTTGCAGATAATTCCTATTAATCACTAATTTTCCGATCGTTCCTATGGCAGCTATATGATATAGTAGTTCGATATTGATAAAATTAAAATAGAAATTCGAAAACATTTAAAAAGAGTGATGTTCCAGAGTAGAAGAGAATACAATAAAAGTCAACGAAGCAATCATTTATTTCCTATTATATTCCCATTAATTTTCCGATCGTTCCTATGGCAGCTATATGTTATTGTCGTCCGATTTTGATAAAAATTTATTCGAAATTCAGAATTAGATAAAAAATGGCATTTCCAAAAGTAGGAGGTTCTAGGTTCAAAAACACCCAAGATATAATTTTTTTAAATTTTTTTCCCCGATTATTCCTATGGGAGCTATATGATATAGTTGTCCGATCCGGCTCGTTCCGACTTATATACTACCTGCAATAGATATAAGACTTTTGGGAAAGTTTTAGCCCGATAGCTTTAAAACTGAGAGACTAGTTTGCGTAGAAACAGACGGACAGACGGACAGACGGACAGACGGACAGACGGACGGACAGACGGACGGACAGACGGACATGGCTAGATCGACTCGTCTAGTGATGCTGATCAAGAATATATATACTTTATGGGGTCGGAAACGTCTCCTTCACTGCGTTGCAAACTTCTGACTGAAATCATAATACCCTCTGCAAGGGTATAAAAATTATCTTGGGTGTTTTTGAACCTAGAACCTTCTACTTTTGGAAATGCCATTTTTTTATCTAATTCTGAATGTCGAATAAAATTCTTTTAAAATCGGACGACTATATCATATAGCTGCCATAGGAACGATCGAAAAATTAATGGGAATAATAGGAAATAAATTATTGCTTCGTTGACTTTTATTGTATTCTCTTCTACTCTGGGATATGAGTCTTTTTAAATGTTTTCGAATTTCGATTTTAATTTTATCAATATCGAACTACTATATCATATAGCTGCCATAGGAACGATCGGAAAATTAGTGATTAATAGGAATTATCTGCAAGGGTATATAAGCTTCGGCTGGCCGAATATATATGTTATATGTTATATGTTATATCTCGCCCATTTATTTTATTTTGAGATAAACGAGTAAGCTAAGTTACAGTTTTTTTTAATATTGGCTTATATTGTAATTGTTTTTAATTTTCTGCAAATGTACATACATAAGTACATACAATTGTAAATAACAATTACAATATAAGCCAATATTAAAAAAAACTGTAACTTAGCTTACTCGTTTATCTCAAAATAAAAAAAATGGGCGAGATATAACAAAGATTATAACTTAGTAGAATATATAAATTTAAAATGGCTAGTGCTCTGTAGCGCCAAATATCGAATGACTATCGATGTATTAGTATGGTTAGTGTCTACACTAAGTGCAGAAATATAAACATGATGCACCCGATGGTCATTGGCGTCATTTGCCCACACAGCTTAAGGTTTGTCAAATATCTCGAAAACTGACGATAATAATTTAATGAGACTTTTACTGTAGTTAGATAATTTAATTTCTGATTTTGTGGGATACCGTGCAATGTGGAGCACGCTCTGTGAACGGAGCAATAATTCATTTTAAGTTAGCGTCAAAAACAGAAGGCACCCGATGGCCATTGGGGGTATTTTCCCATACAGCCAAACATTTTGGCGAATATCTCGAAAACTGACGATAATAATTTAATGAGACTTTTACTGTAGTTAGCTAATTTAATTTCTGATTTTTTGGGATACCGTGCAATGTGGAGCACGCTCTGTGAACGGAGCAATAATTCATTTTAAGTTAGCGTCGAAAACAGAAGGCACCCGATGGCCATTCCCCATGCCGCTGAACTGTTAGCCAAATATCTCGAAAACTGACGATAATAATTGTTTGAAACTTTTACTATAATTAGTTAATTTAATTTCTGATTTTTTGGGATACCGTGCATCATGGAGCACGCTCTGTGAGAGGGAAAATAATTAATTTTAAGTTAGCGTCGATATTGAATTTGTAAGTCGGTTGTAGTGTCGGATACTGCGGTTCATGTCATAGCTGGCCATGGTTCTTGTACTGGAGTTGGCGGTATTCTAATATCCGTTTAAAATTCAAACACTGTTAGGCGATTTTCTCGAAAACTGACGATAATTTTTTAATGAAATTTTCCAGAAACATTGCTTAATTAACCCCCCGTCATCCTATAAAATCCGAATTGTGGAGCACGCTCTGTGAAAAAAGTTATAGATAAATTGATTTTTAAGTACTTTTTTTGTATGGGCGGATTCAGAGGTTGGTCCACTGTTAACTGATTTTCTCAAAAACTGACGATAACTTTTTGATGCAATTTTCCTCATATGTCCTTCAAAAGACGACCTTTAAGCTAAGCTAGCGCGCATTGTGGAGCACGCTCTGTGAGTGGGGATATTCCCCAAAATGTGGAGACCTGATTTTTTGAATGCATTTTTTTCATACTACCGAACATCGACCAGACTCGGCAATTACCTATATCGAAAGATAAATTCATTCTATACAATTTTGCATTTAAAATTGTTCGATTTGGCCCCCAGAAGCCCCAGAAATCAAAAAATAAAAATTGACCCCATGTTCCAGATTCCACCGTTCCGCTATCGCCGCTAAAGTCACCGACGCTAACTTGACGCACATGTAAATATATGTGAATATATACCAAATAGTATTAATTTTGAACATACTGTTATGCTATGCATTGTATTTTAGTGTGTACTTTTACTATATAATTTATAGCCTCTTCCCATACAGTCCATCCGTGTGAAACGGTTGGGATTTTTGACGAATGTGAAACTCGTGTTCCCACAGATCTCCATCCACCATCTACCATCCGATAACAGCTGACTTAAGAGCAGTTGCTCAACTCAACATTGACGAAGGGGGATTTTAACTCGGCAAAACTGGCGTAAAATTCCGTTTTCCTAAACTTATTGCAGAATAATATAATAAATAGCATAAGATACTAGTTTAAAACAAATCTGAGCTTTTATAACACATTCTATAACGAGTATGCATCACTATGGACGGCAGTCCATGTAGTGACGAAGCGCACCAGGAGAGTGTGCGAAGGCGACTACTATATATACACGAAGAAATGAAAATCTGCTGTGATAGTCCGATCGTAATGAGTAATACACCAAATTAAAGGTATTGCTAAAACTTAAAGGATTGCATACCAAGACCTCAAGAAAATCAATTGGTTTGGGAGAGAGAGCGGTGAAAGTGTAAAAGTGAAAATTTAGAAATTTGGATCTGTTGGGGCCGGTGGGGATAATTGGGTCATATCAGAAAATCGGACGCTCCGTTCAAAAGTTATAGCTAAAATAAGATTTCCTTCTTCTTCCCAAAATGAAAATTTAATTCTGTTTGTCAGTTTGTCAGTTTGTCCAAAATATGTTTTTTAAGTTCTGAAAATTTGATATGACGTTCATCACATCGATATAAAAAACTTTTGTTCTACCACTTTTGGAAAAACCCGCTAGTTTAGCGGGAAAACAGCTATAAATAGCTAAAATTCGGAAAGCCGTAACTTCTATACTACTAAAGCTACTGACTTGTGCTGCCTCTCGTTTGAAAGGTATTTTTAAATGCTATAAACGCCTTCTATATGCAATTTGTGTAAATGTAATAGTTAAAAAGATATGAACAAAAGAAAATTTGTTTAAACTTTTTTTTTAGCTTTTTTTAATTTTTTCAAAAACGGCTCTAACGATTTTCCTTACAACTTTAAACTGTATAGCCCTTGAGATTCCTTAAATTTTGGTATATAACACATTACTGTAAAAAGTCACGTTTAAAAGTTATTCTGAAACGAAAATCGCCACTTTTGCCAGCTCATAACAATTAATGCTGCCTAAGGGCCGTTCATTTACGAGCCGAACAGATTTGGGCCAAAAAAAATTTTTACATTTTTGATTTGCCTGAAAATTTTTTTTACATGTTCTATTCGGAAAATGAGCAATCACGTGTATCAGGATTTGTCCGAAAAGAAATTATTTTTTTAGTTAGAATTTTTTAAAGTTTTCCAAAAATTGACAAATTTGAAAAAGTACCCTCTCATTGAAAATCTTTATCTCCGGTTATATGAATCCGCGTGACTTCATGTGTTTTGATTTAATTCTTCTAAAACCTCTTCTTTAAAAAAAAATGTTAAAAAAAATAAGTTTTTATTTTCTTAAAAATAAAAACAAATTAAGATTCTAAAAAATTTTGTATTTACATTTTTTTTTATAAATCAATATATGCGCCATATTGTTAGTTACAATCGATTTTTGTAAACAGTTGGAGCCATTTTAAGTTTTTAAAATATCGAATTTTTTTTTAAAATGGCCTCTGCTTTTTTTTATGAAAACACGTTGCAGCAAGTAGGGCTACGCTCTGACTCTTATCGGATCCTTATGGAATTCATGTTTTCTCATCGTTTACTAGTCCTTTAACAATTTTTAATGATTAAAAGTTAAGTTTTAAGTGTTTTAACAATTATTGAATGACAAAAAGTAATTTTTTAATCTTTAAAAAAGTTACAATTATTTATCTAACGTGCTTAGAAGCATTTAATTTTGTATGTGCATATCCAAACTGTATTTTAGGGTCAAGGAATCGGTAAAATTGTTTTAAGCCGTTCCATTATACAATTATTAACTTTAATAAATAAAAAATGAATAAATAAATAAATAAATTAATTAATAACTAAGTTATATGGGGATGACTTTTGGTCATGGTATGAGGTATACTAATATGTAAATTAAGCCCAGGGTATAAATTGTCCCTTTAAAAACTTCTGATATCAAACAAAAACACCTCTTAACGAGGTAAAAAAATAGTGACGACCGCACCTTCAACATACAAAAGATCTGATATCATATTTTGTGACGAAAAATAATTTTACATTCGAAAATATAAAAACACTTTCTAAAATTTACTTTTTCGGCACGCTACAATAGAAAATGTTCGTGTGGGTAAAATCTTATAAATTTGTCTGAAGCGGGCCGAATGAGTAAATTTTAGAAAGTGTTTTTATATTTTCGAATGTAAAATTATTTTTCGTCACAAAATATGATATCAGATCTTTTGTATGATTGTCATAACAAACTACAAATAATTCAACAATAGCCAAAAAACAATGAACTTGAGCATTATTTAATTTTTTCCCGCCATTGATTTGATTTGTTCTCGTAGTCAACGTTCCCTTTTTCACAGTCAAGAAGAAGAATTCAGAGTTGCACCGAAAAAACATAGCCTAACTATCGCATAAAAGAGCCCGTCAAAGTCCGTCAAAATTGGATGGCGGACTAACTGGGAAATTTTCGGAACGGCAAAACCTTACGGACCATCCGTTCAACGGATGGTAGATGGTGGATGGAGCTCTGTGGGAAGACCCTATTAATATTAAGCATCGATAAGACAATAGATATCGATTACATTGTGAACTCGATTGTCGATACACAACGAGGATGCTGTATAATTGAATAAGAAGAAGAGAACACATGGAACATTAAAGGAAAAGAATAAAATCGTTAAAGTTAAAAGACATCATTTACATTAGAACCTTTTAATTTTTGCATTTATGCCAAAAAAAACGTACTTTTTTCCAAAAGTGCGCTCGTACATATGTTTTAATATAAGCCTAGTACTCAGTTCGGCTAAGAGTTTTACTAGTCGAAAAATATTAATCTCTTAGTGTGGCCGAAGTTTTCGGAGTTCATCCGCAATGCCTGCAGCATGGTTTTACTGGGTTTGTTGACAAACAGCAAACCTCAACTGGCGCCAATTTTAAAATATTACAAAATGTTGAGCCGACCTGGCTCGCAAGCTTTAAATTTGCTGTTGGCATGGCGATATGTATTGCCGCAACTCCTACAAGCAGTTTTCCATTGGTTTTTTGGGTTTTCCTGTCATTTATAATTTGTTATTGGCACACCGCTTCTGCACAAACACAGCCAACGATCAAATTTTCCATTCTTTGGGCCGCGGCTAAAGGCGTTCATCGGAATTCATCCGCTAAATCTGGTATGTTTTTGGTATTTCCTTACCATTTCCTTAGCTCAACTGAGTACCGCCTTGGAAAAAAGTCCCAGCTAAAGGCGTTAGATACCTTACTCCTATGGTTAACTAGCAGTTTTCGTACTGAGTGCTAGGCTATAGCTTTAACAACAATCAGAAAGTATTTGTGCACAGTACCTTTATGTGCTCTAAATACATCCCCATTTACTCGATACTCGGCACAGGTCGCCAGTTTGTATACGCACACAACTTATTTCTCCAAGGGAACTGGAACATTTAGAAACATGTTCTGCATCGGTTTAGTGAGGACATAGCAATTCGCACAATTTAAAATTAAAAATTCAAAAACACTTTAACATCGTAAATTCTCTAAAAACTAATTTTAATTTTTTGGCTTATACCCTTGCAGATAATTCCAATTAATTTAAAAATCTCGAAAATGTAAAATATCTTATTATTTCTCTGTAATTTTCCGATCGTTCCAACGGCAGCTATATGATATAGTAGTTCGATATTGATAGAATTAAAATCGAAATTCGAAAATATTTTAAAAGTGTCATATTCCAGAGTAGAAGAGAATATTATATTATATTCCCATTAATTTTCAACGCGGCCAATAAGATTTTGCTGTGTTCCAATATTGATTGATTTATGTTAAAATTAGCAGCTGCTCTTGAAGTTAGCTGTTTGTGGGAATCGAAGTTTCACACTTGGCAAAATCCCAACTGCTTCCAACGGATGGACGCAGTGGGAAAAGGGAGTAATTGGAAACATCAAAATTGGAAATTACACATCGATTTATCGATGCATCGATGGCATTGATCTTATTGTGCATCTCTAGGCTAAATTCATTGGGCTCCGACTTTTCATATTTTGTGTCGTCCTTCGGGACGCAGAACACGCTCATCAACGGTGTTTTTAATGCAATGATGGGGAAAATGGTAGTTCCATACAATTAATTATCTTTTATTTGGAATATATTCGCTCCTTTTAATATCTTTTTGTTTAACTTTTAGTAAATTAGTGGCTATTGTATACTTTTTATTCCTGTTTTCTTAAATAACTTAAATTCTTTAGTTTTTGATCACTAACTCATAGCGGCTTTTTCTCCTTTATCATGGTTTACAAAGGTGCAATATTCGAGATTGAAGAAATCTGTGACCGTCTGTCCAGTGTGCGGTTGGCACAAACCTTCAATTGCACCTAACGGACGGGCACTTTAAGAAGTGAAGTTGCCAAACTATGCAGTTTCCGAAAAGGTCGAAAATGTGGCCCATTATCGCATGCGTGATTTTCCTCGACGTCTTCCGCGGTGCAGTGCCTCGCTCGCAGTTAAATTCCGGATTGCAAATCCGAAACCCGAACGGATCGTACTTATCGTGACAATGTTCGCATTGGACCTCTTTTTTGCCTTTACTGGCTGTACTTTTCCGTCATTTTTGGATTTTATCGCCGCTTGGCTGTCTACGAACAAGTTGACCACATCGTGTGGTCAGTTTATATTTTGAGCCACTTCTGCAGCTTTCCTTATGGCGAAGACTTCCACCTAGAATATGCTGGGTAGCTTACAGGACAGTATAAGCCCGCTCCTACTCCTCCTTCCATCTTGGAGCCGTCTGTGTATATATCGAGGTGTTGAGTCTGGTCCCGACCCGTTTTCCAGTCGTCTGGGAGGTTGTTTTAACCTCCGGGCACGTTCTGGGGGTCATGTAGTCTGTTTACCGATCATGCTTCGGCCGATTGAACCATGCCCAAAGCTTTGCGTCGTCATGTTACCTGATGCAACTAGACGTTGTGTTGCATTTCAAGCAGTCAGTTGAGCGTGGATATCTATGGGTTCGATTCCGAGGAAGAAAAGATTTTTCAAGTCGAACCATTCATTTAAAAGTTATGAGCGAATAATGAAATGCAAGCAGTGCAACCAGTCGATATGTTGCCTGTATATCTCCAGCTCCCTGATTAGCTGATTAACAGGTATCTGATAGTCGACGTACTCGACTATAGCGTTCTCTCTTGTTTAAATGGCATTTTTCCAAGAATGCCATCATAATTAAATTTTACTTATTAATTCAGCTCATTTATGGCTCGTTTTACAATTTGATTCTTAACAAAAAAAAAATTAATTAAATATTGAAACAATTGTTTAAAATTCAAAAATGCTTACATATTTCGGGTCGTCTTTTGAAAGTGTAACTTCCATTTTTTCCAGAGCTTCCACAGATTTTATCCAATGTATTCCTTAAGGTATACCCTAAGATCAGATTGAGGAGATTCTACTACTTGGTTACAATTCCAGTCTTGTGGTTGCTGCTTACTTTCATATTCGTTGATTGGCGTAAACTTCTTTCTTCTCATTTCCACAAAGTTCGTTTTTTGAAATGCACCTGAGTTTTGAATGCATTCATTCAGTTTTGGTAATGAAATTAATGCACTCCATTTTTTAACACCACCCACCACCTCCACATTATAGTAAACCCTCTAAAAATGTTCAAAATATATTTTTTATTAACAGAAAACAAATTTATTTTGAAAACAAATATAAGGGAGAAAGTTAAAAAACGGGCAAAGAGTAATGATAACATCACATTTAGTCACATTTTACATCACCAGTACGCCATATATACTTTAAAATCAAAATATACAGTTTATTTATGGCCGCTTAAGCAAAACCCCCCTCTGTGTGAACATACTATAAGCTCGCGACTGACTATTTCACAGAACAGCTGTTTTCAAACGCGATGAAAACGCCTCCCAGTTGCCTATCGCGTTGTCTATCGAAAAATCACAAAAATACCAAAACAAAGTGCATAGTGAAAAAATACCTTTAGCTATGTAAGCTAAAATTCCTAATTAATGAAATGGGGTACACTGTTTCTCTTCTCTTCCTCTTTTCATCTTGACGTGTGCTTGGCTGTTGCTGGCAATAGTAAGGGTAAAGCAACACGTTCGCACATCGCATTTTATCAATTGCACTTTTCCTGCAAAATGGGCACATTTCCTTTGCAATTTTATTAGCCACGAATTTCGCGATATATTTTTCTATGCGCCTAAATTGAGGTGCTCTTTTCCACACCACCTTGGAGGTAGAACACTTTAAAGTTTCCATCAGGCAATTGGGCTTCTTCGCCTTAGACCCATCGTAGCACTTCGTCCAGCACATCCAGAACTGGAATGGGACCGTCGTCCATTCGGACCCATTGCCATCCCTGTGACTGACTGGTTCGGCAGTGGGGATCTCTGACCCAGTCAGCAGCATCTGGGAGCGGATGCCCAGCAGGTTTCAATGACATTCCCGAAAAGGCAATTGTGCTTATTCGCCTTTGTTCCATCATAGCACATCGTCCAGCACATCCAGAACTGGAATGGGATCGTGACTGACTGTTTGGTCAGTGGGGATCTCCGACCCAGTCAGCAGCATCTGGAAGCGGACACGATGTCGGCGGAGGACGACGGTCCCCCAGTGCTGGAGGCTGTTGTGCGCGAGGATAGGAGTTTGGCGCTTGTCCGTATCCCCTGCACCCCATACCATTGTGGTGGAAGCGGTCTTCTTCTCCCGACGCCGCACACTGGGGCGCATAGAACTAAAAGCCTGCCAAAATGTTTTTTTTTTTTTTAAGATTTTCCAAAATGTTGCAATGCAACTTTAAAAACAATTAAATTGATCAATTGAAAAATTGATCTGTGATGAATGTTTCTCCCACTACAGATTTTTAAAGTTGATTTTTAGAAATATAATTTTAGCCAATAAGAAAAAAAAGTATTTTTATACATCTTTGAAATTTTTCTTAAAGCGCCTAAGTTGTATATGTATGTAACGATTGAAATTTTAAGAGCAACCAATTCTTAAAATATTGCCTAAAAAAATTTGTAAGTGCATAATAACTATTTATTTTTAATTTTTTAATAGTGGTCCAAAAAAAATTGGGTTTTTTTTTATATTCTTGGACGTAAAGTAGTGTTACACCCTAGATACCCGTTTAATGCTTTTTTTAAAAAAAAGTTGAGATATTTAACTACAAGTTCTGAAAAAATTAGCCTGCCCTTTTATGCTTCTTCTGAGAAAACCGCGGTTTAAGTTAGCAAGAAATGTTCGTAATTTGAATAGCCCTGGTTTCTCCGCGCTCAGGTACAGCATGAATATTCGACTATTTTTGACTGTTCTGACAGTATCGATAAAGATGTAAAGTGAATATTATTATTTTATTTTGTTGAAAATATAAATATAAACTGAATATGATATCGAGATATAATCAAGAACGTGATTTATACCAATTTTTTTTTAATTTGCAATATTTTTTTGACCTATTCTATGACAGCTATAAGAAATCATAAACCAATTTTAAGACAAGAGAGAACGCTATAGTCGGGTTGTTGTCCCGACTATCTAATACCCGTCACTCAGCTAAGGGGAGTGCGAACGCTGTAGTCGGGTTGGTGTCCCGACTATCTAATAATCGTAACTCAGCTAAAGGGAGTGCGAGGGAGATAAAACTTTGATCAGGCATAAGTTTTAAACGAATGGTCCGATTTAAAAAATTTCTTCTACATTTCGATAGGTATTGATAAAAACACAACAAAACTGCATTCCTACTTTTCCGATATATTAAAATTTTTCAAATCTTATATTAGCTATTGTGGGCGTTAGAGGGGGCGTGGCACCTTTTTGAAATAAACTTGCGCTGCGTAGGAACTCCTAGAATCTGCATGCAAAATGCCAATCTTCTAGCTTTTATAGTTTCCGAGATCTCAGCGTTCATACGGACAGACAGACGGACAGACGGACGGACAGACATGGCTAGATCGACTCGGCTAGTGATCCTGATCATGAATATATATACTTTATGGGGTCGGAAAAGCTTCCTTCTAGCTGTTACATACTTTTGCACGAATACAATATACCCTTTTACTCTACGAGTAACGGGTATAAAAACGTCACAAACGTTTTGGTGGCAAATTTTTGGTCGATGTTTTTGGACGGCAGTACTCAAGCTCACAAAAAAAAAATACTCAAATACTGCTCAAAAAATAATTAATTTCTTGAGCTATCGATCAATTCCGATAACAACCTAATTAAATCCTTAACGAAAATCGCTTAAATACACTCTCAAAGGCAGAAGACTAATTACAATGTCTATCGAGTACTGTAACAATGGATTATACGGTTGATTTTGCTTGGAAAATACAATTTAAAAATTTGAATTTTACGTTTGTTTAGGTTTTTGAGCCAGTGTGACCGAAAAATAACGCACGGATATTACCAAATTAATCAACACTGGACCTTCAAGAAATAATTGACTGAAAATAGTATTTTTTGGGGCAAGTTATTGTTAGGTTGAGTACTAGCCCTAAGGCAAAAGCTTTATCCAAACAAATGTTGTTACATTTTAAAATCAATATATTAGAGGGAGAAAAGCGGACTTGAAGTTAAATATGCTAAGTGCAACAGTAAAGTTCGGCACTGTATATATACAAATGACAATCTGCTTTGATTGTCTGATCATAATGCGTGATACACCAATCGAAAAGTATCGCAAAAACTTAAAGGATCGCATACCAAGACTTTAAGAAAATCGATTGAGAAAGCGCGTTGAAAATGAAAAAGTCAAAATTTGGAGCTGTTGGGGCCGGTGGGGATAAATGCCCCATCACATTATAAGTTGTGTTCCTATTGAAAATCCGCGTCGGATGAGGAGTCAAATTATAAAATCCGATGCTCCGTTCAAAAGTTATACCCAATATAAGATTTTGGGGGACTATTCAAAATGAAAATTAAATTATGTTTGTCCCAAAACCTTGTTTAAAGTCTTAAAAATTGTATATAAGAAATTTTATTTATACCACTTTTGGAAAAACCCGCTAGTTTAGCAGGAAAACAGCTATAAATAGATTTTGGAAGGCCATAACTTCAGTACTACTAAAGCTAGAGACTTTCACCGTGGGTTTTAAAGTTCTTTTGAAATAATATAAACGCCTGCTAAACATAATTTGTCTAAATACCATATTTAAAAAGTTTTGACAAAATAAAAATTTTTAAAATTGAATCTTTTTAGCTTTTTATTTTTAATTTTCAAAAACGGCTTCAACGATTTTTTTTAAAACTTTATTCTGTATAGCCCTTGAGATTCCCCAACGCTGCAATACAAAATGCCTGTAAAGAGTGAAGAAGAAAAAGGCTGGAATACTCGTAGTTTGTTAGGGTGGGCCGAATCAAAAAATTTTAAAAAGCGTATTTAATGACGAGTGTAATAATTTTTCGTCACAAATGTTGATATCAGAACTTTTGTATGTTGAAGGTGCGATCGTCACTAGTTTTTGACCTCGTAAAGAGGTGTTTTTATTTGATGCACCACGACGATTAATATAGTAAATTAGGCTAAAAGTTTCTTCAAGCGTAACCAAACGTAACCATTTTTTTTTATACCCGTTACTCGTAGAGTAAAAGGGTATATTGTATTCGTGCAAAAGTATGTAACAGCTAGAAGGAAGCGTTTCCGACCCCATAAAGTATATATATTCTTGATCAGGATCACTAGCCGAGTCGATCTAGCCATGTCTGTCTGTCCGTCTGTCTGTCTGTCTGTCTGTCTGTCTGTCTGTCTGTCTGTCTGTCTGTCTGTCTGTATGAACGCAGAGATTTCGGAAACTATAAAAGCTAGAAGATTGGCATTTTGCATGCAGATTCTAAGAGTTCCTACGCAGCGCAAGTTTATTTCAAAAAGGTGCCACGCCCCCTCTAACGCCCACAATACTTAATATACGATTTTAAAAATTTAAATATTTCGGAGAAGTAAAAATGCAGTTTTGTTGTGTTTATCAATACCTATCGAAATGTAGAAGAAATTTTTTAAATCGGACCATTCGTTTAAAACTTATGCCTGATCAAAGTTTTTATCTCCCTCGCACTCCCTTTAGCTGAGTTACGTTTATTAGATAGTCGGGGCACCAACCCGACTACAGCGTTCGCCCTCCCTTTAGCTGAGTGACGGGTATTAGATAGTCGGGACACCAACCCGACTATAGCGTTCTCTCTTGTTTAATTCTTGAGATATGTACCTAAGTCCCCACCAAGGGGTTCCGTGCCCCGTTCTGCCCCAAGACAGTTATTTTAATTCAAAGTTGCACGGTATTTCACAAAAACTTCGTTTTTTTTATTTTTGAATGTCCAGTGTTGGTAAGTTGTTTCGGTCAGTGATTTGGATCAGCTGTGTCGCTCATCTCCTTAAATCAGCTGTTTCGGTTTGCTGTTTTTGGCACTTTTAAAACACAATATTTTAAAATTATTTCGAATGCGTTATTAGAAATAGGTCAACTGTCAGAGGAAGCTCACGAAACTAGGTAAAGGACTTCAAAAAGTATAGAGAATGTTTTTCGAGGAAAATGGATAGAAGAGCAACCAGGACAATTTAAATATGTTCATGATTACCTTTTCGAAGGAAAGCAGCCGGTAGTAACAGCGAACAGAGCGATTGCGAAGACGGGATGGTATCGGAATAATGCTCATATTATTCAAATCATCGATTTTCATTTAAAATTATGGTTTTCACTAATAAATTCGAAGTTATACATATAAACTTTTTGTATTTAATAAATACAAGCAATACAAGGTTTTTCCCATTTTAGCATATTATTTTTGGCGCATATTCACTATAAAGTCCATCAATTCTTAGTGTTCTTAATATACATACCTAGTCTAAACAAGAGAGAACGCTATAGTCAGGTGCCCCGACTATCAGATACGTTACTCAGCTAAAGGGAGTGCGTTATGAACGACTTTATGTAATCTAACCATTTTTACATAGTTTGTAGAAACGTTATATATTTTCATTGTCGCCATCTAACGGCAAAACTTTGGTGCCACTTAAAAGCTCAGCTTAAAAGCTGCTATAAAGTCAGCGCGGCAAACCTTGGCGCCCTCTAGGCAGCAAATAAATGGTATTATACCTACAATCTACATTTTTTTTACTTTAAAGAATGTAAACAAACTGTTCTTTGGTGCTCGTTGGTCTGCCAAAAAATGGCCCCGTAAATTAAATGATGTGCTTGCCAAATAAGTAAAGCGGTCGATTCGTCCCAAGTCTCTTTTTTAGTTCACCAGCATAACTCCTTGTCCCAGCATTTATTTAATTTTCTCTGGACTTTTCTAAAACATTATTATCAAATTTATGTATTTGTACAGAATAATAATAAGCAAAATTAGCTTATTTTTAAAATGAATGTTTTCTTTTTAACTAATCAGTTGTTTAAACATTGGTCTAAAAGTATAAATAGGACTAAATTGTTAGCTCATCTCTTTTTTTCGTACACTAATTTATAGATAAGCGTTAGCCTGTCATAAAAACACTGCTGGTGGTGTAAAATGAGATATTTTTTTTGGTAGGGGAACTTTGGTCGGTTAAATCGCGGCAAACTGTCCAGATTGGTCCGCCTTCAAATTTGCCAGCAGCACACAATTTTCGAATAGAATCAACGATGAAGAAATGGGCTGAAGTGAAGGAAATAAAAGCAACAGCAGCACTGAGAAAAACTTGAACAAAATGTTAAAGGATAAACATTAATTTTGAATGATGATTTTAAAGTAACTTTAAATATAACTTGAGAGAACCATTTTGTTTGATTTTTAATCTATAAACAAAATTGTTGATTGTTTTTAAAAAAGAACCTATAATAAAAAAGTAATTTTTATTAAACATTTTTGTATTTCATTTGTACCTATTATTATCATTCATTGCCTAATTTAATTTAATTTTTTAAAGAAATAATTTGATATTCCTTTTTTTTTTAATTTACAAACATATTTTTACAGTGCATAGGGCAACAAGAACAATGATTGCCATTTATTCGGACTGACTGGTGGGCGGTGGTGGCGGTCAGGTGATGGGCGTGGCAGGTTGAACGTTTTTCAAGTATGGAAAACGAACACTTTCGAGGCACGCACACACGCATAAATGTCGCTACTTTGCAACAAAGTGTGTGTTCGTGGTGGGGGTGTGGCGGGCCGTGGGCGTAAAGGGGGCGGGGGGCTGCAGACCGCTTGCATGTCGAAATATTTTCCAATATTCAAGAGTAGAATATTGGAAAATATTTCGACATGCAAGCGGTCTGCAGCCCATTAATAATTTCTATTAATATTTGTACACAATAAAGTGTGTCTAAAAATTTGTTGAATTACAAGGGAAAATAATTAAGTAATTAAACTTCCCTTTGAAAAAATGTTCAATGTAAATGCCAATAAAAGTGCAATAAATCGTTAAAAATTTATAATTATGCGACTTTCAATACGTGAATACATTTTAAAAATATCAAGATTAAAATTTGTATCAAATTTTAAAAATGTTTGGTTATAAATTTAGAAGCTAACTAAGGTTTCTAATCTTTTTAACTTCAATGGATTCCAACGATTATTATTAAATTAAATTCTAATTACAGGATATCACTAAGTCGACTATAGACAAATCTAAAAATTTGGACATAGCTCTGGAATGACAGGCGCCTGACTGCGATGAAGTTTAACTGGCTTTGGCACCTGCCGATAGTTAGATACCTGACTTCTAGGCCGTGGCATAATTGGTTGCCACAGGATGCAACTCAAAGATCCTGGATGCTCTTGTCCATGTGCAGGACACAATGGCCACTCTTTGGCTTTGCTGCCCAGACAAATTTTCATTAGGAGAAAAAGAGGATTACTGGTAATAGGATTTCCTTTCCCAAAATACGAATACGACAGATGGGCTTTAAGCTGCAACAATGCTAAATAGCAGCTATTGTCAGTATTGTTAGCTAAACTAAAAAATATTATAATTACATTTGTATTAATATTGAATAATTATATATTACTTGTTTATATTTTTTCTAAGAAATCGCCTTTCGTTTTCACTACGGCTTTTCAATTTGTAATTCCAGCAAATTGCCGCTTTAATTCGGCTTTTCTCAGGCAATTACTTTATTTTGATTGGCTATTTGTTTTGCCTAATATTTGCCTAATTAAAATGTAAATTTCTTGGAAGTTCTCTTGTTGTCTTTCCCCTTATTACAGATATTTCGCAAATCGATGAATTATTAAACAAGAAAGGAAGCTAGCTTCGGCCATCCGAAGTTTATATACCCTTGCAGATAGCTGCTATTAATCACTAATTTTCCGATCGTTCCTATGGCAGCTATATGATATAGTCGTCCGACTTTGATAACATTTTATTCGAAATTCAGAATTAGATAAAAAATGGTATTTCCAAAAGTAAAAGGTTATATGTTGAAAAACACCCAAGATATAAATTTTTTCCCGATTATTCCTATGGGGGCTATATGATTTAGTTGTCCGATCCGGCTCGTTCTGACTTATATACTACCTGCAAAAGAAAGAAGACTACTTTTAGCCCGATAGCTTTAAAACTGAGAGACTAGTTTGCGTAGAAACAGACAGACGGACGGACAGACTGATACTCATACATTTTCATTGCATAATTCACTTGTGCAGTGCTTTGTTAGTAAACGCGGGAATCATCGGTGTTTTTTTCTACTCTTGGAAATTGCTAACGTTCGGGAAATAAATAGAAAATTAAAAGGGAATAATTATACCATGGTTGATTTTAATCGTGTAGATATTATATACCCATTACTTGTACACAGAGAGATTTCTGACAATTTGATCTGTGTTGAAAAAGTTCTTAAAAATAGAACGAGAGTTTTTACGTTTAAAATATTTTTAATGTTTGTGTCGGAATGTATGCAACAGGTAAAAGGAATCAGGATCACTATAAAAACTAGAATGTTTGGATTTACTATGCAGATTCTTGGTGTTCCTGCGCAACGCAAGTTTGATTCAGCCGACCTTTAACACCCACAATCGCCTTAAACGACCTTAAAACAAGAGAGAACGCTATAGTCGGGTGCCCCGACTATCAGATATCCGTTACTCAGCTAAAGGGAGTGTGGGGGAGATGGAGATATAAAGCTTTGATCGCGCATAACTTTTTAACGAACGGTCCAATTTGAAAAATTTCTTCTACATTTTGATAGGTATTTATAAACACAATAAAAGAATTTTTTCCGAAATCTTAAAAGGTGTGTGCGCAAGAGATTGTGGGCGTTTATCCCAACGTTCTATCTTTAGGTAATAAGATTTTAGAATTCTTCTCTTATTTTCTTAGAAGCTAAAAAACATTAATCTTTCCCAAAATGACTCAGGAATCTTAAATTTTGTGTGCTTTTTAGCTGTTTTTCGTGTGAAAGCCGTTAGGCTAAAATATATATAGCTTTAAGATTTTCTTTTAATTATTTGAATGGAGCACAATTTATGCTTGAAGTCAAGAAGAGTGTAATCTTAATAGAATATGAAAGTGAATGTGGGAGAGTAATCTTAAAAGCAAAAACACTTCATCTTGAAATCGAGACCGATTCGATATTCACCAATTAAACTTGAATTTAGCTTACTTTTAAAATCGAAAATACTGAAATGAAAATTATTTTTGAGAACGGATTTTCCTGAGTGTATACATTTTCTAAGCTAGATATTTAACCCCCTAAGACCCCATTGGGTCTTATCATTTGCATTGTTGTTGTTGTTGAATCCGATGAATGGCGTTGTTGAATATTTTTGTTGAATATCGCTGTAGCTGGCTTTACTGTTTGGTGCTTTTAACTGCTTAAATTGATACAATTAAGTGCCTTTCTGGGTTGTTTATTTATTCGCATTCTTTATTATTTTTCGCTTTTCTTTTGTGAAACCAGCCCCGCCCCTTCATTGCTGCCCCTCCCACCTCTTGTGGCACTTTATTTATGTGCCTGGATAACAATAAGTGAAGTGTTTGCCCTTTGGGCAATGGTCTGTACAGATTTTCGACGCTAGCCCCGCTTTATTTTGGGATTTTTTTTTATTTTTTTACTTTCTTTTCTGTTTGCCCAGCCTTAATGCTAATTGATTTATGCCGCCTCCAGGGTGGGCGTGTCAGGTTGGCATCAAAAATGAGGGTAGCATTCCAGCCAGTGGGGGAACTTGTCACATCGTGCCCAACAATCGAATCGAAATGAAGCGAATCGCGTGTCGAATTTCACACCAGGAAATCAAATCGAAATTGATATACTCCACAATGGCATGCGATAAAAGGATTGAGATGAGAGGGTTTAATTTCTGAGAATTCATATTCATAATTTATATAAAGTGGGACAAATAGCATACAAAATAAACAACAAATACTGCACTACTTAATGTAAAGCATATTGACAATAATAATAATAACTACACCAAAAAAAAAATCGATATGAATCGTAGGTCAATTTGACCTTTTTTAATATCATTTTTAACTTGATATTATCGAACCGTAAATTTTACATAGCCTAAACGCTTCTCACATACACACATAGTTTCGCATACATTTACAAATGCATATGGACAGTTGCAAGTGCTTTTCATTGCTGTACGGCAGCGTACGCTTTACTTTCCTACTATAGTAGTGCAAGCGAGAAAGCATGCTTGAAGTACGTCAGTTCGAATTTCGAATCAGTCTTTCTCGCTTCCACTCATGTCATTTTGCTCGCCATATTGATTCTTGCGCTCTTTTTCGAAGTTGGAGAATCTCCGAGAGAGAGAATTCGGCAAAATGATATTATTTAATGTAATTTTTATGAATATTTCAGGTAAAAACGTTATGAGTATGAATAACCTGAAAATTACCTGGACTTATCGATTTTACGGCGACGTGCTTTTTTTGTGTGTAAATAACATAAAAATATAAAATCAATACGTAAAAGAAAAAAAGTATCAATGGTAATAATTAAAATGAAATAAATACATTTGGGATTGAAACTGAAAGACTAGACTATAATTTATTTAAAAAACATACACCTATTTTTATTAGTGTATGCATTCGGCTTAAAATTTTATTGCCGGCCGCATTCCCGGTGGAAATCGGACTTATTACTTGAAAACTGTGGGAAAACAGATGAAAAAGAACTCTAAACTCTTCTGTAAGTTAAATATTAACAATAAGTAAACACAAATAAATAATAATAAGTCAACAATTTTGGGGAGAGATTTGCTAAAATATTGATAAGAAGTAATTTCAACCACAGTACGTACGAGTATTGGTAATACCCGATGACTTTCTTCAGTGTATTAAAGATACTTTCTTACGAATTTGTAGAACATCGATAATGGCAACAATATATGGGAATTCCTAAATGTTGTGGGCTCTCTAAAAATGTAGATAGCTTGCCCACTGTGCGTATGCGTAATGCCTTGCGGCATCCTTGGTTGTGGGTCGTGTTCTCAATTCCTAATGGCCATCACAACTGCCTAATTCTCTGTGCCTGCCAGCAGGTCCACGCGTTGAATAGGCCGCTCTTTGGACGCTTTTGTTACATTTAACTAATGCATTGTGCCCACGCATAATGCCCGCATCCGAACGGACAGGACATCGGGGGACACAGGGACACTGGGAGGTACGAGCACAGACAGATGGGCACAGACACATACACAGACACAGGGACAGGAGCAGCAAAGCTAAAATGGACGGACGGACGGACAGTCGGACGGACAGACGAACGGACAGATATACATATGTATAGCGACACGATGGGCGGCCGTTGTAAGCGCAGTTATCGTTTCGCTTCGACTCAGCACAGTGGGCACGAAAGACCAGGAATAACAGTTTACGGGTTAATGGGTGCACAGAAAGAAAAACCTTACTCCTTTCTAATTTCTTTAAAAAAGCTATAACAATATTTTTTGAACATATTTTGTAAGCCATTAAATAAAAGCACACAACTTATTATTATTATTTTAATGTTATCGCTAACTTCACTGTGTTTCACCAAAAATTTACCTTGATATATGCTTAGGGAACTGATTCTTCCCTACACAAGGATTCCGAGGAAAATTAAAAAATATTTCTTGAACGGTATTTTATGATTTTTTTTAGGACTGCCCTCCAAAGTCTTTTATATAAATTTTGCCAAATTCGTACAATTTTTTTTATATTTAATTTGAAAATCTGAAATATTAAAAACAATTATGTCACAGAGCAGAAGAGAATACAATACAAATTAACGAATCTATTATTATACCCGTTACTCGTAGAGTAAAAGGGTATATTGTATTCGTGCAAAAGTATGTAACAGCTAGAAGGAAGCGTTTCCGACCCCATAAAGTATATATATTCTTGATCAGGATCACTAGCCGAGTCGATCTAGCCATGTCTGTCTGTCCGTCTGTCCGTCTGTCCGTCCGTATGAACGCTGAGATCTCGGAAACTATAAAAGCTAGAAGATTGGCATTCGGCATGCAGATTCTAGGAGTTCCTACGCAGCGCAAGTTTATTTCAAAAAGGTGCCACGCCCCCTCTAACGCCCACAATAGCTAATCAACGATTTTAAAAATTTAAATATTTCGGAAAAGAAAAAATGCAGTTTTGTTGTGCTTATCAATACCTATCGAAATGTAGAAGAAATTTTTTAAATCGGACCATTCGTTAAAAAGTTAGGGCTCATCAAAGTTTATATATCCATCTCCCTCGCACTCCCTTTAGCTGAGTTCCGTTTATTAGATAGTCGGGACACCAACCCGACTACAGCATTCGCACTCCCTTTAGCTGAGTGACGGGTATTAGATAGTCGGGACACCAACCCGACTATAGCGTTCTCTCTTGTTTTTCATATTATTTGCAAACTTCTGACTATAATAACACTGTGTAACATTTTTATGGTTTTGAAATGTAACTGCATTTTGGATTTCAAAACCTGAAAGTACTCATCAATACGATTTCGTTTCTCTGGCTTAGCTCGCGGTTGGATATTATAGCGATCTAAACATTGCAATTAAAAATGGGCTATATCTCAATAGTAGAATGAAATTTTATTTGTATGTATTCAGAATTATTATAGGTTTACAACGTTTATCAAAAAGTGCAGCTATCGTGAGCTATGCTTAAAAATGTTTGAGAAAATACCAGATTGTATTTATTATATTTTAATACCAAATGCTATGTTTTATTTAAATTTTTGTGTCACTGTTCACTGTTTTAACCATATTTGTCTTGTCTTGTCTTGTGGTACCTTTTAATGTCTTAGCCAGCTGTCTAAGCCAGAAGAACGCCGTATGTGGTTTAACTCGTATTTATGAGTACTTTCAGGTTTTGAACTAAACTGCGGTTACATATATAAAATTCATAAAAAATGTAATTAATTCGATACCAGTTAGTAGCTGATTTTCCGGAATACAATTGAATACTCTCCACTGTAGCAGCATATTCCACGTAGATCTATTCCTGCTTAAATTTCCGTTCAGCTTTTCCGCCTGATTTTCCCTACCATTTTCCCCCGCAACTTTCTATGGTTTACAAAATTCTGCCCCAACGCCTGCTATTCTGTTTCTATTTTTCACTGGTGTTACCATCCTATCATTCGCATCCCTCCAGCCTCGGCCACAGTTTCCATCTACCATTGCTTCCATTCATTTCAATTTTAATTTACAATTATTGGCTGCCCTTGGTCTCTGATGGTGCTCGCCATTCGGAGGAACAGGAAAAGGACCGGCAAGGAGTTGCGCCCAAAGGATTCGTGGCACAAAAGTTTGGCCGCTTCATGACAATTCCTCTTCGTTTTCGGTTATAAAAGGGGCCAAGTACATGACCTACCAAAAAGTGCTGTGAACCAAAAAACCGAACCAAAACAAAAAATTAACCAAAAAAAGAACTGTGAGAGCTCTATTGTCGACTGTAAGATACCCTATACAGCAAACAAATTATTACTCAAGTAACAAAACTTGAATTTGGATTCTAGGAATGTATATTTTAATGGAAGGTGCCTCTAGCTTTTCATGCATTACCTGAAAACGTTTCGATTTTAATAGTACATATACAATAAATAAACGGATAATGACCGTAAAAAAATATGCCCTTGCAATCGACCGAGTACCCTATAAAAACAGATGGAAGCCCCAAAAAATGTTCAGACTTTATTCCATGACGGCTTCGTTCGGCGGCAGAGGCAGAGGCAGAGGCGCCTGGTTGGAAGATCCTTGTTGTCCTTGTCGTGTTTTTTAACAAACATATCATTGATATTTGCGCCGGGTATTGTCATTGCTGTTGTAGCCGGGCGCTTGTAAATGAAACTTTTTGCCCAACGACATTGAAAGTTACGAGGGGCCTTCAATTTGAGTTGCCAACAGAAACTGCTCTATAACCCCCTCCGGAGCCTTTTTTGCAACCCAAACTAGAGTCCCGAAAGAGATAGAGACGGGGATAGAGGGCGCGAGGGAGAGGGAGATATAGGCTTACGGGTGGAACTCGGGGACCCAGTCACAGGTGCCTGGTAAATCTGCTTCCTTGGGCCTTTGGGTTTTGAAAGGGGGTGGTGTGCACTGTTCAGGGGGGTGGGTACTTTCAAAATGGGTGCCGCAAGGGGTTAAAGCCGCTCTTTCTCTTCCATTCTCTGTCTCTGCTTTCTGCGGCTGGCAATGTTTCTAGCAAGTTGAAATGGATATTTCAATTGTTAAAACGATTCAGCAAAGAGTAAACAAATTAAGTAATTCATGATAAATTTGTAACTTGTGCCATGATTATTAGAAGGGGCGAATGAGGGGTGAAAGCAAATCATAAGGGCTAAGTAAATACCAAGAAATATCTTGGGTTTCCATGGCTGAATACAAGTTAAAGATGTGGAAGTGAGCTATTTGCATTACACTAAATAAGTTGCTTCTGGGAAAATGTTCAATTTTACCCACGAAAGAAGAAAACAAATGGTCAGAATTGCTATTTGTAAACTAATATTCCTTGGATTTGCCCACAAATATTTAAACACACATTTTCCCATAACTCGTAATTAGCTTAAAAGATGACTTGCATATAATTCAAAGAAGATAAGACGGTGTGATTTTATTGGGTACTTTTCTAGTTCTGAACTAGTTCCCACTACCAAATGGAACATTTAAGGGAAGAAAGTTTTCGACTTTTGAATCGAAAATGATAACAAAATCGCGAATCAAAGGTGGATCACTCAAAGGACCTGTTTTTCCCTAAGCAGTTAACGTTTCTTTGTGGATCCTCTCGCAGTTTCTTGGCTTCGGTGCACTTGCAGCCAAGAGCTGACCATAAAATACCGAAAGTGGAAATTGATGAAGCCACTGAGCAGGGGAACTGCCTTTGACCCTCTGAAATTTCGCCTGCTTTCTGTTTTTTTTTTGCAGTTTCCCATCTCATTATTAAGAGGGCAACGAGAAGTGACTGGGCATGACCCAAAAGGTCTGGCGCCTTCCCATCGCGTCCCTATTACACGTTTCTCGGCTGGGTCACCCACAATCCAACCCGAAGTCCGCCACCCCCCAACAATCCCCCTCATTCGCCCCAAGGCCGTCTTTGGTCCGAATTTTTAGTCTTGCTCAGTTTTCCGTTCCCTTTTTCGCTTTTTTCCCTGCGTTCATTTTAACTTTTTGGGTTCACTCCTTGGCCCCTCGCATGTGTGTGTGTGTGCTGCTTATTAAGCGCCCAGTGCGTGAGTGTGTGTGCTTGGAAGGCGGTGGGCGGGGTCATTGGCGTTTGTTGGGGGGTTTAACCCCTAACAAGTAGGTTGCTGTTATGGCTATATTACAAAAAAATTTAAATTAAATAATTATGGAAAGTTTAAAAATTAGAATAAGGATTGGAGTAATATAATAATAATATAAGCACAAGCTAAATAAAAAGATCGATGTGATATGTTTAAATTAAACAAAAAACAAATTATTACAATGTTTCTGCGTTTATATTTTAGATCCAAGTAAGTGTTAACACAGATCACATGTAAAAAAAAAATACAATAAAATAACCCATTACCATGCCTTCTTAAATACCCCTTTCTTCAATCCAGCTGACGCCACTGGTCGGGGGGTCATACATTTGAGCGCCTGCCTGCCATAAAAACAAATTTAATTTACGTAATTTTCAGAGAATGTCTACATCAGTTTCAGTTTCAGTTGGTTGTTGTTTGAAGTGCGGTCGCTTTGGGTCAGCGGTTGTGGGTGGAAAATGCGGACGGAAGTGGGTGGACGGCCAGCTGAGTAACTACCCATTAACCTCTCTCCCCGGCCCAGCCTTCTGTGTAAATAAATGTAAATTGTTGATTAATTTTTAATAATGCTCATAAAAGTTGAACAATGTTGTTAAGTTGTTTACCCCACTCGACGGGTGTGTGCGTGGTGTGTGTGCGTGTGTTTAGCACTAAGCAACCTCTTGACCCTCTTGGAGAACCCCATCCATTCACCCCTTTTTTGGGCTTCTTAATTGCGTTAATAGCCGCTGAATGGCGACATTTTGATTTCCAGCTCGTGGGGCTCTAATGGCACCGCGTCTTGGGTGTTGAAATCACCTAAACACCCATTGACTGTGGAATTACAAATGAAATACACCATTACCTAAATGGCTGCAGTTGTCATGGCGAGGGTTAAAGTTGAGCGAAACTTTACTTTTTAACTATTTGATTATTTGTGGCTTGTAGACATTTGCGGGTTTTCGGCCTAATAAGTAAAATGGCAACTTGTTGGTGAACGTTGTTGAAACTAAGTATATTTTGGATGTTCTTTTTCCAGTTTTATTATTAGCTTTAAATTTTTATACCCGTTACTCGTAGAGTAAAAGGGTATATTGTATTCGTGCAAAAGTATGTAACAGCTAGAAGGAAGCGTTTCCGACCCCATAAAGTATATATATTCTTGATCAGGATCACTAGCCGAGTCGATCTAGCCATGTCCGTCTGTCCGTCTGTCCGTCTCTCCGTCTGTCCGTCTGTCTGTCTGTATGAACGCTGAGATCTCGGAAACTACAAAAGCTAGAAAGTTGGGATTACCAACACATATTCTTGGGCTTCCTACGCAGCGCAAGTTTATTTCAGCCGAGCGCCACGCCCCCTCTAACGCCCACAATCACCCATAATCGCGCACAAACTATACTAAAATGTGTCTGGCGCCCACATTTTGAAAGATTTTGGATAAGTATAAATGCAATTCTGTTGTGTTTAGTTATACCTATCGAAATGTAAAAGAAAGTTTTTAAATCGGACCATTCGTTAAAAAGGTAAGCCTGATCAAAGTTTATATCTCCATCTCCCTCGCACTCCGTTTAGCCGAGTGACGGGTATTAGATAGTCGGGACACCAACCCGACTATAGCGTTCTCTCTTGTTTTTTCTGTTTTGTAGCATTTTTATGATTTTACCCTAGTTGGTGTACCTTTTACGTTGCTTTGCCATATTTATATTGTTGAGTTTTTAGCTTACATTAATAAATTGGTGAAATACAAATTCAATGATGAACCTGTTGGTGTACTTTCAAGACTTCACTAAAGTTGAAATGAAAGTTGTGTGGCACATTTGCATGCTCAATCTTCCGTTTCACTTACACTACCTATATTTTCTCTCTTTTTTCGCAGCACTAATTTGTATGCAAGTTTTCTGCTCGCTTTTTTGTGGGTGTGTCTTTGTTGTTTTTTTCCAGCCAACTGTCTCTGCGGTTTGGTCCCGCCTTCAGCTGAGCCCCAATCTTCTGGTCTTCTCTCGATTATTTTGATGCAGGTTTGGCTATAATCGCTTTCACAGGGCTGCGGCTGCTGGTGTTCTAAAGGTATATGGATATTCAATATTTGGTTTTTGTTATTTATTTTAAAAATATAAAATTAAACAAAAGCTAACATTTTAGGATTCCAATCCATCAATCTATTTAATAAAATCCGGTTCTCAGTTACTTTACCTTCAAAAAATCTATTTTCTAAAATTTAAACTAAGCAAAGGATATCTAATGGTCGCAATACTCCACTATACTGTCTACTTTATTTTACATTTAGCCCGGCGCTTTCTTCTTCTTCGGGGACTCCTTCCTGTTCTTGTTTTTGCTTCTGGCTGCGATGGCCGCAAACTGCGTGCAACTTCAACTTAATAATACAAAAAATCTGCACTCTTATTATGCCATCAACAATAAAAACAAGAGCCCGAGAACAAAAACAAAAAACAAGAACGAAAACAACAACGACGTCGAGGATGCGGCAACAATAACAAAACAAAGTTTGTCGCTCTGCATGCTACAAAAAAATAAAAACAAAAAAACATAATAAAATAAGAGCAAAACAAAATTGCAGACGCAACTTTTAAAATTTGTTGCTGCCTTTCGCTGGCCGCGACAGGACAACTTGATGTCCTTGTCTGCTCCTGACGGAAGAGTGGGCGGACTGGGGGAGGGGCCGGAAAGTGTGCACACTGAGTGAGAAAAGTGGAACAACACTGGCCTGGCATGGAGTTCATTTGAGGAGCTCCAAGTTAATGGGCATGTCCGGCTCAATTATTGCAATCTAAAACAAACTAAAGTTAAAAAACTGAACTAAACAAGTTACAAAAATGCCAACCATTAACGCAAAAAACTTAACTTAATTTTAATTCATTGAAGACTGTACTGGGTCTTAAAAAAATATATAACTGAAATAAAAATAATTAAATAACAAAATAAAATAAAAGTTAGTAATGGTTCTTGTTTGTGTATAAACTTTAAAATGTTCTTAACTATTTTACGATGTTCATACAACGTAAATAGTATAAAAAGACAATAATCTTATAAATGTTTTATTTTCATTTCTATTTCACTAGTTTACAAAATAATATTCTTGGTGTGCTCCCCAGCAATTGATGGCAAATTCTGTTAGTGTTGGACCCCTAGATCGCGAAAATAGCATTAATTTTTTTTTCGATGGCACAGTTTTTTTTTAAAGATTTTTTAAAGTTCGAAATGTTAAATTTCGGACTTTTTTCGAACTTCTTCTTATATCTCGGCAGATATCCACCCGATTGGGCCAGTTTTAGTTTTATTTTAAAGTCAATAGATCAAAGCTCAACTTTGCCATACAGATCAATATGATTGGATAAGTAATGGCAGCGTAGAAACTTGACAAAGATGAAAAATGTGTTTTTTGGTCGACTGTAAGTCGGCTGTATATATCGTAAAAACTCGAAATAAATCCGTTGAAAAATCATAATGGGTACAAACTTAAAGTTTACATCCTACCGAATAAAACATGCCGGATATGGCCCAAATCCAAGGAAAACTGGATTTATGGTGGATTTTTAAAGTTCGGATTTTTCCACTTTTTTCGATTGACAAAGTCCAAATTTAAGATTTATCATAGGCGGCGACATGTAAACAAAAATGAGTGGTGATGGCAGCCGGGTCAAAAAATAGCTAAATCAGATATTTAAAAGCTAGAAATTTATAAAAATGAATTTAATTTTTAAAAATTCTTTAAAAAATATTAAAATTCTTGCGTTATGACTGAGAGTATTTTTAATAAGTAATATCCATCTGGACAATTCATTCTTAAAAAGTAGCTAACCTTAACTTTACAAAAGCATGCTCTTTTTAATAAGTACTGCCTTATCAAAAACGAAAAAAAGAGTACGTATTAGAGAAAAAAATAAGAAAATAATGAACAAGATAAAAGAATACACTTGTTTAAATGGTCCAAACACTTTTTGCAATGTGTGTGGTAAATTTATTATGAATAATAAATTTCGACCCTTTGATAGTGAGGTGATAAATCGATATTTCCTCTACTTTCGCATTAAACCAAATCTTGAAGAGGCTTGGACACCGAGGAGAATTTGTGATTCAAGAATTTTAATATTTTTTAAAGAATTTTTAAAAATTAAATTCATTTTTATAAATTTCTAGCTTTTAAATATCTGATTTAGCTATTTTTTGACCCGGCTGCCATCACCACTCATTTTTGTTTACATGTCGCCGCCTATGATAAATCTTAAATTTGGACTTTGTCAATCGAAAAAAGTGGAAAAATCCGAACTTTAAAAATCCACCATAAATCCAGTTTTCCTTGGATTTGGGCCATATCCGGCATGTTTTATTCGGTAGGATGTAAACTTTAAGTTTGTACCCATTATGATTTTTCAACGGATTTATTTCGAGTTTTTACGATATATACAGCCGACTTACAGTCGACCAAAAAACACATTTTTCATCTTTGTCAAGTTTCTACGCTGCCATTACTTATCCAATCATATTGATCTGTATGGCAAAGTTGAGCTTTGATCTATTGACTTTAAAATAAAACTAAAACTGGCCCAATCGGGTGGATATCTGCCGAGATATAAGAAGAAGTTCGAAAAAAGTCCGAAATTTAACATTTCGAACTTTAAAAAATCTTTAAAAAAAAACTGTGCCATCGAAAAAAAAATTAATGCTATTTTCGCGATCTAGGGGTCCAACACTAACAGAATTTGCCATCAATTGCTGGGGAGCATTTTGGCTGTAAACTAGTGTTTTCAAGCAGATTTCCCAAACATTTAAAAGAAAATAAGAGAGTAAAAGGGTATATTGTATTCGTGCAAAAGTATGTAACAGCTAGAAGGAAGCGTTTCCGACCCCATAAAGTATATATTCTTGATCAGGATCACTAGCCGAGTCGTTCTAGCCATGTCTGTCTGTCCGTCTGTTCGTCTGTATGTCTGTCTGTATGAACGCTGAGATTTCGGAAACTATAAAAGCTAGAAGATTGGCATATTGCAAAAGGGTGCCCACAGACGCTTTAGAACCCCCGACTATCAGATACCCGTTACTCAGCTAAAAGGAGGGCGAGGGAGATGGAGATATAAAACTTTGATCAGGCATAACTTTTAAACTAATGGTCCAATTTAAAAAATTTCTTCTACATTTCGATATGTATTGATAAGCACAAAAAAACTGCATCTTTACTTTTCCGAAATATTTAAATTTTTAAAATCGTATATAGGCGATTGCGGGCGTTAGAGGGGGCGTGGCACGTTTTTGAAATAAACTTGCGCTGCGTAGGAACTCCAGGAATCTTCATGCCAAATACCAATCCTCTAGCTTTTATAGTTTCCGAGATCTCAGCGTTCATACGGACGGACAGACGGACAGACAGACATGGCTAGATCGACTCGGCTAGTGATCTTGATCAAGAATATGTATACTTTATAGGGTCGGAAATGCTTCCTTCTAGCTGTTACATACTTTTGCACGAATACAATATACCCTTTTACTCTACGAGTAACGGGTATAAAAATGCAGTTTTGTTGTGTTTATCAATACCTATCGAAATGTAGAAGAAATTTTTTTAATCGGACCATTCGTTTAAATGTTATGCCTGATCAAAGTTTTATATCTCCATCTCCCTCGCACTCCCTTTAGCTGAGTAACGGGTATCTGATAGTCGGGGCACTCGACTATAGCGTTTTCTCTTGTTTTTGTTCGAGTTCTTAATTTAATGCTAAAATATATGTATTTGGTATTTTAATAATAATGAAAAGTTTTTTTCATATTTAACAGTTTTCAAAACAGAAAAATTTTGTTTATTTTAGTTTGGTTAGGCTTTTGTTTGGATTGGTATGGCTTGCCGTTGATGGCGTCACGCCTGCGCTCGCCCGTCGTTAACGTAAGTGAGGTTATGTTGGCGTCTCGGGGAGTCGAGCGTAATGATGACGTCAGAGCGGCAGGAAGTCTTCATTGCAATGCGGTGCGTGTTGACTGTTTTTTGTTGATTGTTGGCCCAGTGACCCACTTGCAATTTAGCTGGTTTCAGCCGGCCGCTCCCTGTGTGTTTTCCACAACCTGCCCAGCCCCCTGGATTTTCCACACCCCTCCTCCCATCCCCCCCCCGTCGGAAAATCTGCATTTGCAACAAAAGGCGAAGGAGCCGCCATTAAAATGGGAAAAACAGCTTGGCTCGTCTTTGGGCTTCATGGGGCTTCTGCTTTGTTCGCGTTCTAAGAGAATTTAAGGGAATTTCCCGCAGAAGAGCGCCTGCGCCTTAAATCTACGCTGTGGTGAAAAGCTTACTTACCACAAGCTTTCCGAAGAGAACGGTTCACGCTTTATTTGCTAATTAAACACAATTTTCTTTCGATTTTGGTCCACGTTGCGTATGAGTGATTTCAGCAAGAAGCGTGGTGAAAAGGGACAATCAAAGACTTTTGAGCCGACCTACTAATTGCCCCATGTCCTTTTGGCCAAAAATGAGTACACAAAGGAAGTACTGAAGAATTCGTATGAACAATATATTATGGACCATTTTAGCCCGTGGGATTTTCCGGGGAAATCCTTTTGGATCCTCTTGACAATATCGATGGCCCAAACTTTCGCCCATCGTTGGGCACTTTAAAGTTCCCCCTTGGAAAACCGAAAGTTGCTCTGCAAAGCCAAACAAGATGGAACAAGTGGAATCATTTTTCTTGTTTGCCTTCAAACTTTCGCCGGTGCTCTCGTCGCCCGGCTCGAGTGTTTACTGTACTGGCACAACATGGCTCAAGTTTTCCAAAAGAGGGATTTTCACTAAAAATGTGTGCAAATGCCAGCGGGGAAATGGGTAAGATTTCGCTTTTCAATTAATCGCCGCTTTAAGTGCGGCTAATGCACTGCGAAAAATCTATGCGGGTTCGCACGATAGACTTAAAACGGTTTACCTTAAAAAAAATTTGTTTTACGTGCATCATCAATAGGCAGTCTATCAAAATTGCGGTAAATTTACAATAGAACCAGCTACATCTTTCTCCCTTCCACTCATGTAACTTTAAGCGCTATCCCGTTCTATTTTGAATTGAGAGAATAAGTTATATCTCTCTTTTTTGAAGTCAGATAATCTTCGAGAGAGAGAAATCGGCGAAATTATATTATTTAATATCAATTTTACCAGTATTGCATGGTACAAACGATATGTATATAAATACTAGAAATTTGCCATGCGCATATCGATTTGATCACTATATCATTCATATTCATTCACCTATTCTAACACTATATCATTATTTTAGAGAATTTATTAGAATTGTGTAAATATTAGGTGTGGCAATCAATATTATTACATTATATTTTAAGTACTTAAACTAGAAACTTCGGTTTCAACATTTCTTCCAGTACCTTCCGTAATTGCAATCCTTAACGCCAGCGTAATCTCAGCCTGACCAATCCAATCCCCCGTCCTCCATCTCTTTCGGTTGCTCAAACAAAAGGAACGCTTGTTCATTATGTTTGATGACGTCCGTGAGGCTGTTGTTGCTCAAAGTTGTTTGCTTTTGGCAAGCTGTTTGTTTATTTAAAGCAATTGAAAATTAATTAATTTACTTACGTAACCGAAACTGACACAAGAGCAAATAAATGTGCAGCACACACAGTGCGAATAGTTCCTGCCGTTCGAAGTGCTGTTGCTGCTGTGCAGTTGATGTTGCTGTTGTGCAGTTGATGTTGCTGTTGTGCAGTTGATGTTGCTGTTGTCAGTTAGCTAGACACTCACACAGATGGAGACAGTGACATATACATGCATATAGACTAACACCCATACGAAGACAGTGGAAAATCTCTGGCAATGACAATGGCAGCGAGGCGTTCAACTTGAAGTTCTGCAACTGCCAAGTAAAATAAGCACACAGCTCGGGAAATCTGGGCAAAGTAAAGGGGCGGTGGCGGGGCTCTGGGGGCGGGGGGCGTGGCAGCGGTTAGTTCTTGAAATTATAATGAAGCACATCAGGCGAGGCTAAAATGCCACTGCATTAGGTGCAAATGAAGTTTCGAAAATGGAGCGTCAACAGAAAAGTCGAGTTTGCTTTTCCCTCAAGATCCGCAAAAATGTGTCAAAAAATCCAGAAAAGTGAAAAATAAATAGAGGGGAATTTTTTGTTCGCCGGCAGCGCAAATAACATTCTCATAGTTTGCCATTTTTATGCTATTTATTTTGCAGTTAAAAATAGCAAAAATGTGTATTTTATATGAAGCTTGCATAATTTCCCACTTTTGCTATTAAATACATTTTTATGCAGACAAGTTTACACATCAAATAATTAAAGATAATTGACGTTTAAGGCTTATCCATAAAACGATTAAATATAAAAGGCTATATAATTGTGTTATATAACATTAAGCTGAACAACAGTCAAGTGCTGCAAACTAAACAATTATGAAAAAGGCTTACGAATTATTGTTAGATTAACAAAGCTTCTGTATTTGCGTTTATCAAATTGATGTCTGAGATTAACTTTGGTTCGTAAACCAATATTGAAAAAATTAAGCAATTTACAGCTTTGTTGCAATGCCAAGCTAATCGACATGTCTGGGCTTAATAAAAAGCAATATACCTATTAATGTTTACGGAAAATGTGTTGTGGAATAGAAACACGAACTTCTTTGGTCAAGAAATTAAATTATTGAAACTTTAAATATTTCTAAGAGTCTGTGATTTAAAAAAGCCAAAAAAGCAACAATTCCCATTTTTATGTTGGGAATTTATTGAATTCTAAAAATGTGACTTGCATTTAAAGAGCTCATAGCTTGACTAATCGAATTCCGAATTCTAATGGATTTTTTTAAATGTTGTGGTAACCCGAAACTAAAATGTTAATTAAAATCCCAAAATATTTATGTATATTGTTTGTTAGCAGATGATAATATTCAATGTATTCAGTTTTGGAAGGTATAACATGTTTTAACTGTTGGAAAGTTGGCTTTGGTGACCCCAATGATTTGGGGATTTTATTTTCATTGAAAAAAGGATTTACTGGTAAAAATAGAAAAAAAATACTGACAATAAATTGTAAAGTGTGAAGGTATCGAAACAGATCAAACGACATTTCATCCCCAATTCCGCAGAATTGCCAAAATTTTTTTTCGCCTGGGGTCAAAATTTTCGCAATTCTTTGTCTGTGTTAGTTTTCCCGTTACTTTACTGCGACTTTCTGCAGCGGCAGCAGAAGAAGAAGAGAAGCAGGAGCCAACGATTCTCCGCTCAACATGATTTGCATAAAAATGACTGCAGCCGCAAAAGCTCGATGTAAATATAGGGTTTTGAATCAAACCCGATTTTATACCCTTTCCGAGGGTATTATCAATTTTGTATTGTTTGATATATTTCAGCACTAAGATGTTTTGCAAACTTAAAGTATTTATTTATCATGCATTTTCATTTGTTAAATAGTATTTATATTTTAAATATAGAAACAAAAACAAACCACAGTTTTTTATTTTTTATAATTATACCCGTTACTCGTAGAGTAAAAGGGTATATTGTATTCGTGCAAAAGTATGTAACAGCTAGAAGGAAGCGTTTCCGACCCCATAAAGTATATATATTCTTGATCAGGATCACTAGCCGAGTCGATCTAGCCATGTCCGTCTGTCCGTCTGTCCGTCTGTCTGTCTGTCCGTCCGTATGAACGCTGAGATCTCGGAAACTATAAAAGCTAGAGGATTGGTATTTGGCATGAAGATTCTTGGAGTTCCTAGCGCAAGTTTGTTTCAAGAAGGTGCCACTCCTCCTCTAACGCCCACAATAGCTTATATACGATTTTAAAAATTTAAATATTTCGGAAAAGTAAAAATGCAGTATTGTTGTGTTTATCAATACCTATCGAAATGTAGAAGAAATTTTTTAAATCGGACCATTTAGCTGAGTAACGGGTATCTAATAGTCGGGACACCCGACTATAGCGTTCTCTCTTGTTTTAGGAATATATTATCTTGATTGTGGTTATGCTAGGCAGTGTGAGCGAGATGAAGGATTCAACCATTAATGTTTTTACGTTTGCCACGGACAACCGACAATATATATAAGTACATATATACATTTCCAGGTATACAACTTTTCATACACTGAAAAAAAACCGTTCTCAACGTTCTTGATTTCAATACTTCCGTGCCCAAAAGTAAGCCAATAACGGTTTTACTAAAATCAAGAAGAAGTGTTCTTGGTTTGAGAGTACTTTTTTGAAAATAAGTATTCTTAATTTCATTAAAAGTGTTCTTGATTTGGAAAGAATAAGAGAAGTGTACTTCGGAAGCTTGCCGAATTATTTCAGAGAGAATGTCTCTCTCAATCTTAATCTCTCTCATTTTTTTCATCTCTGAGACGAAGTTGGGGACGATTTCAAGAATGTCCATGCTTAATAAACGAAATTATGAATGCTCAAAATGTGAGAATAAAAAAAATGAAATCAAGAAGATTCGTTCTTGATTTTTTCGTTCTCAAGCTTTCTCAGTGCACGAACGACATCGAGTGCCTTCATGTTATTGTTGTTGTTGTCGCATCCCCCCTTCGCCATTTTGTCATCTTCATTCTGCTCCTTTTCTGGTTCTAGCTTCTTAGCTTTGTTGTTGTTGTTGTTTTTGGTGTCCTTATTGTCGCATGACAAAAGCTGACGAGTCATCATTATCTATTGTCTTGCTATATGGCCTTGTTTTTGCTGTTGTTGTTGTTGTTGTAGCCATAGATGTCGGGTGTTGCCAACAATTGCACACAAGTCAGCAACATAAGCTGTTGCAACATTCGCCACCCGCTGAGATTGTTGCTGTTGTTGCTTTTCCAAGATATTTATTCCCGTTACGCGTGGAGTATCTGCTTTTTACCCGACTTGGTGCCAAATAAGGTCCAAATATGCTATACCTTTATATTTTGGTACATTTTTCGCAAAGAAAAACACCCCTTAAAGGCTCACAAAGCTTTCATGTGGAATTAATAGAAGGAGTGAATAATTTTTGGGTTTATTTTTAATAATATATGAGCGTTTCCAGGGTGACGGACGCGACTTTTTTTTTAACTTAAACTTTAAAAATAATAGTGTCGCAGTATACCTACATTTATTACTTTTTTTTTTTGTTTGATAGCTCAGACGAATATCAGAACAAATGTTTCTAGCCATTTCTTTGAAACAAAATAAATACTCGTAGAGTAAACGAGTATATTGCATTCGTGCAAAAGTATGTAACAGCTAAAGGGAAGCATTTTCGACCCTATAAAATAAATGTATTCTTGATCAGGGTCACTAGCCGAGTCGAACTAGCCATGTCCGTCTGTCTGTCCGTCCATATGAACGATTTCGGAAACTATAAAAGCTAGAAAGTTGGGATTACCCACACGTATGTTTCTTTCAGCGCATGTTTGTTTCAGTCGAGGGCCACGCCCCCTCTAACGCCCACAATCGCATTAAACGATTTTAAAAGATGTCTGGCGCCCACTCCGTTAAAGATTTCGGAAAAGTAAAAATGCAGTTTTATTGTGTTTATCAATCAATACCTGTCGAAATGTAAAATGTAAAAAATTTTCAAATCGGACCATTCTTTAAAAAGTTATGAAAAAACCATTTCATAGGGACATGACTAGACAACATTAAAAAAAAACGCATTAAAATATTCCATTAGAATTTGGTAAAATCTGGTGTTGAATGTATTTCCGCAAAATCCACTTCTATTTTTGTCCCGAGCGAATACGGTTTTTAACAATATCCTCAAAACTTAAAGTAGTACAAAATCAATATTTTACACAAAATACAGCTTGGGAAAACTCCAAACTATTATTAAAATTAAAATCGATTTTTTTTTAAATTTTTTTTCAACTTTAAAGGTGTGCAAATGTTCCGAGCGACAAAATGGAATTGCCCATATCGAGACTAGATAATGACTAGTGAGTGAATGTAAAAGTGATTTTAGGCTGGGAATTAGCTTTCAGTTACTGCTTTTAATTTAGTTCACTGGCTGGCCGGCTGGCTGTTAGTTGGGATCTTCAGTCAGTCAAGGTTCAAATGAGTTGAAGTCGAGAAGTCGAAGAAGTCGAAGTCGTGCCTCTGACAGTCGAGAGTACGTGCCGCTTGAGTTGCCATGTCCTGACGTTTAACTATGCTGATGTCTTCATCCGGCCCCTTTCCAGCATCCTCCCCCCTCCCCGCCGTCCATGCTGCCGCCTTTCCTTTCCACACCCACATACACACCCATACACCATCGCATGCTCAATTGTCTCATTTCATTGTGTTGCGTGTGTGTGTGTGGGCATAGACCAAAAAAAAAAGAAAAGAAGATTCGAGGCGTAAGGAAAAACTATGGAAAAGCGCAGCCGCTTTTCCACCGCAGGCACGCACACTTAGACAATGGGAAATGTGAGGGAAAAGCGGGGGACAGTGGGGAGGGGCGACAGTCGGACAAAGGCAAGTCAATTTAATTTATTTTGTCACTTTTGTTGTTTGACAACGAATTGTTGCTGCTGTGGCTGTCGCTACTAGAGTGACATGTCAGTGGCACTTTGCCGCCCACTTTTCCTCACTTTCCACCCACCTTCCCACCCCTTCCTTTCCTCACCTCTCACCCCTCACCCCTTTCACCATTCCCCTTTTGTCTGCCATTTGCTGACGCATTTAAATTTCTGTTTGCATTGACATTCGACAGCGATTGACTGACATTCGGTCGGTTGAGGATGCGACTGCCACAGGATTCCACAAACGGACTCAATTACCCGGCTGAAAAGCAGTCGGGAAAACGGGGAGAGCAAGAAAAGCGGAAGAGATTGGTGGCAAAGATGGCTGGTCGATGGCCAAGGTCGAAGAAAGTTAATTACTGCGCTTGGAACTTGGAGTGTTTCTTCCCAGTTTAATATCCTCTTATTTTATAAATACCAAAGGCAATTGAAAACATGTGCACTCTTATCAGATAATTCAGCTGGGTTTCCTTGACAGCTATCCCGAAAGAAACAAAAACGAATTAGCATTTAAATGTTGTTTCTACACTCGCACATCTAGTATCTAGTGGGCATTAAATTTAATTTGGCAGCGCATTCAAGCGCACGCGAAAACTGCCGGCAAAATTGTAATGCACAAATTCAAATGGAAATTGATTTGATTTTCATATTCTGTCCCAGGCCATGCGAAATAAAATATTTACAATTTAATTAAAGTGCAAAGCTGCCAAAAAACATGATGGGCAAAATGTCGCTGCCCTCGCTGCGTATGAGTAATGTTCGCTGTTCCGCCCTCCGCCCCTCAGATTACACATACGCAACGTTGAGCTGTCACTGCGCCCCGTTCGACCATAGGTCACCTCTTCTCGACCTTTTCGGCTTATGACTTATGCAGGGGAAAATCCAAAAAAGAAAGAGGCGAAAGCTGGGGCAAAAACTTTCCAAACTTAAGGCACTCTAATAGCTGCAAGTGCAACCCACGGACGGGAAAAATCGAAAAGAAAAGCGGATTCCGCTTGGTTTTTATGATTCACGACTGCTGACAGCATCATCGATTCTACTACAAATTTACCCAGAAGTTTCGACTTGAATTTATGCACTGCATTTTGCGACATAACTTTTACTTTGGCCCACGGCACCCGAAATTTTTCCATTTTCCCCCCCATGTTTTTTTTCTTTTTGGCTTATTCTTTTGCCCAGCCATCTGGTCAGTCACGTTCGCAAATTAAAATTTCAAAACATTCCCATTTCGAATTCCAAAGCCACTAAAGCTAATATAACACACACCTACAAGGTTTGACTTACAAAGTAAAAAAAAAGAATTTCATTCCACTCTTCAATATTCTTTTCAAGGCAGAGTTAAAATTTATATTTTTAAAAAAATCCTTACAGAATTGCAATCCATGTTGGCTAGTGTTATTCGTGTTGTTTCCACATTTTGTGCCCAAGAAATGAAGCAACTCAAGGGGAAAGGTTGAAAAGTCAAGACGCTTGATGAGGGATTTTCATTTTTTTCTGCAGGAACTGGAGTTTTCATCATTTTGGTGTCTCATTCTTTGGCTCATAAAGCATTAACACGTCCCTTTTTTTCTCCGCGCTTTTCTACGCCATTATTCCTTTGCTAGGAAGTTTGTGCCTTTCGCGCCCCGCAGCGCATAAATTAATAAAGTGTGTAATTACAAAGTTCATAAACTTCGCAAACGCTCATCTGCCATACATGACCAACAGCAACAGCAGCAACAACAGCAACTTGAGCAACATGAACAACATGAGCAACGCGAACAGCAGCAACATCAACCAGGGACTCGGCAATGTCGCCTTTTGTTTTCCTGGAAACAAATTCAAAAATTTGAACAGCATGCACGAAAAATACCTAGGCTGCCTCAAGAAAATCCGCTTAAAATTAAAGGGTTTACAAATTATTTAACAGACTTTATGTGCATAATTAATAACTATATTTTAGGGTTTTATTTCTAGTTAAACGCTTTAATCTAATTAATAAAAATAAAAAACAAATGCAGATTGTTTTTATATTCTTTTGAGAAAATTATTTATTCTGTTTAATTAAATTACTTGAATGGAATTAGAAAGATTTCTGTAATTTTTATGATTTTTATGGCGGCATATTTATTTTGTCAGGCTTTCGTGGCAGCTTGCTTAACCAAAAATTCCTTTTGTTGCTGCCGTGGCACTCAATTATTTCATTTGGTTACACCCATTTACACCTGCCTCTCCCTGCGCCCCCTCTCCGCTCTTTCGATCCCCCTTTAACCCGCAGTTGCCACGCCTTTTTCTAGCTTACAGTCCTTTGAAGCTCGTTCGGGTCTAAAGGTGCGAATTGTTCGCCATTCTGCATATTTTATGAGCTAATTAACTGACACACGGCTAGCGGTGGCCCATTGGGAAATAACCTTCCTCTTCCCCTTCCCCTCTAATGTTCCTTGTACTTCTGCTTCTTCTGCGCCAGCTGGTTTTAGATTCGGGTAAATAATAGTCATAAAGTTGTGTATTTTGTTATTGTTCGTGCGGTTTCTGTGGCGTTGGCAAAAATTTGAACAAATATTCCACACGGGGGCAAAAAAATAAAGGTGGCAAAAGTGGGAAAAACACCGGGAAATTCAGCTTGTATCTCTAATTAGCACAAAATACCTACACATACACTATATATATATATACATATTTAAGCAAAAAGTGGGTGGGGAAGGCACTCACATTGTGACAGCAACTAATAGGTGCGTAAACGATGTTTTCCATTGCATACTTTGCGGCGACTTTGGGAAAATTCTTGGCAAGCAGGGGAGGAAGAGGGGGAAAATGAGGGAAAGCAGGGGCTCACCAAGTGACATGACTTTTCTGCTGAAGCGTGTTCATCTTTCTTCATTTTCCCACCCAACAGCTGGCTCTTTCTTTTCTCTGCCTGTTCTCTTCTGCCTTTTCGCCACCCACTGCCACCACCCACTGCCACCACCCACTTTGCCATCACCCACTTTCACCCCCTGGGTGCGCTCGTTATGCGCGTGCATGTAAAACATTTCCGTGTTTCCGCTACAAAAACTTTTTTGGCTTTGCTTTTGTTCCAAAAACCCCGCACACACACACTTTGAACACCCTATAGCACAGGTCCTTCGGTTTGGGTCTCTAGATGCCAGGAAAAACGGATGATTGATCGGTAGGTTCGAACAGATCGATAGACTTAAATATTACCTTCAAAATAATTAGCTAATTTTTGAATTATTTACAGTGAAATTCATTATATGTTATTGGTATTTCATTTAAATTAAATTGAATCAATCTATTAATGAGGAAATATGTAGTTTTCGGATTTCAGTAAAGGAGTTAACTTATCAATTTGTTCATTAATATTTACCCTTTAACGATAGATATTATGAATTTCAGAAATCGTTCCAGGAAATTCTTTTACAAATTGAATTTTTCACCGCATTCCCAATTATTTTCCTACTGCATTCAAGTTTCGTTTAGCTACTTGGTGGATTTTATTACAATTTTTATCCGCCGCTCAACGTTTTTTATTTTTATTTCGCTGTTGTTATTATGGCTTTTGGCATGGCATCTGATAAAGAGAGAGAGAGAGAGAAGGACATACAGGGGGTGAAAGAGAGGAATGGAGAGCTTAACAAAACATCGTAAATTTGTGTATAATTTGAGGTTTTTTCTTTGCCAAACAACAGCAGTGGCAACAACAACAACAGCAACGAGATCGTAGATGTAGCACCTAGAAAAATTCACTCCCCCTTTTAGGCACCCCACAGCTTCCCCTAAAGCCCCCTAAAGACCCAACTGAACCCTCCCCCGCAGACATTGTTTTGTGGGCAAATATGTAATTTAAATTAATTTTTGTTTTTTAAGCTTTTCATAGACGATGTCTGTTAATAAAAGGTTTTCCACCCACCCGTTTTCACCCCCGCCTGCACCTGCTGCCGCCACTGGTTTCACCCCCTTCCGCGCCCTTGCCTCTCGGTCTCCGTCTTGACTCAAACTTTCTTCATATAAAGTTTTTGGCAAAGTAAGCAAAAGATGCTGGCATTTTCTTCTGCTCCGCTTTTCCCCGCCTTTCGTGATGAAATTTTTGGGAGTTAACCAACCCAACAACACCACCTCTTGGCCCCCTTTTAGCACCACCCCCTCCTATCTATGATGCATCTCTGCGTGTGTGTGTGTGTGTGTGCAATTGTATAATTTTCATAAATTACGCTCCATTAATTTCTAACGCACCACGCCCCCTTTCGCCCATCTTGCCCCTCCATCATTCAGCTAATGCAAACACTTCAAGGGGGCGGGGCAGGGCCAGGGGCGTGGTCGTGGGCGGAAGGGTTCACAGTGGCCCCAGAAAACGCTTATCAATCTGCATGAAATTTCTTGGCAAACAAAGGAAATTGAATGGAAAATTTGAAAGAGACTTGAAGAGAATAAAAGCGACTTATTAATTTGCGAAACGAAAGTTACAATTTTAAAAACGAAGTTCAATTTAATTAAAAAATTTACAAAAAAAAAACATAATATGATTAAAAAGATTTCATAATATTATAGAAATTATAATTATGTTTTACTATATTTCAGAGTTTAAGAACGGTTAACTTAATATTCTGTATACAGTTTTTGAAAAATATTTAACTTTTTTGCTAAATTCGATTTTTGTCACGAACTCTAACGTATTCGCCCCACTGTTCTTTGCTGGTAGCCAGCTGCAGTTGGCCACCGCATTTTGAAGCATTAATAAGGCGCCCACATTTTTCTCCCCGGATTAAGTGCACAGTGGGTAGTGACTTCGATGTCAACGCTGGCAGCAGCGCAATCAAAATTATAAATTACATATTAAGCTGCCCCGGCAGCAGTAATTGCCCTTGTCCTTCTTTTCAGCTGAACCCCCCATCACTGCCCATTTCTCTACCCATTTCTCCACCCACTTCTGTCCCCATTATCAGCGTCATTTGGAACACTTAAACTTTTGCATTAATATCGAGGCTCCAGGAGACCCCAGGGATGGGAATTGCAGCCGCCGAGGGGCGTGGCACGGCCCCTTGGCCAGTGACCAGTTAATTTGGCTCATTTATTTCACTTGGCTTTTGGGACTGCGGGGATTTTTCCCAGTCAAGGGTTGGATAAATTATCGTTGGCCAAGGGGAGGTATTACAAGAGAAGTGGTTAAGCAAAAATGTATATGAATAAAGGTAATAACAATTATGGTATTATAGGGAAATGGTTAAAGTATTCACAATTTTATTATATTTTCTTTAAGGAAGGATATTCAACGAAATGTGAGTTATCAGCAAATATTTAAGACCCACTTTTAAAATAATCTCTGAAATATTTGGTTCAAATGCACAGTCATATAGTCTTTGATCTTTAGAAAAACATATTTACCACATAAACTGCAAGTGCAGGACATAAAACGCCATTCAATTACTAAAATGATTTTAGTAAAATCACTATTTAACTCCATGTTGACTGTTAATAAATGCAAAATAAAATGAAAAACAGCTGTTGCTGCAGCTACTCTGCCTATCGAATTATTTTAGAATCAGTTATCATTTAATTAAAGCAATCGAGTTAATTTGTGGTCAATTTAGACTGTGCCAATCGGTTAGTCCTCTTGGACATTCGGCCGACCAATTAAGTGCCGTGCTTCATCCTCCATCCTTTCCGCCTCCGAAAGTAGGCCAAAATAAATAGCCCCGAAAGAAATCGATGAACTGACAGGGTAAATCGAATTAAAATTAACATTTTCCGCCCGCCACTTTGTCCCGGAAAATCGAAAATCCTCATGTCGAATGCGAATGCGAACGCGAATGCTTTTCCCTCTCAATAAACTTCATTAAACCTCTTTCAGTTGGACAACTTTGGTTACAATTCGAAAATTCGGTGGAAAATGGGGGTGAAATGGGTTAACCAACATTTATATATGCATGTGTAAGGATTCCATCAGTGCGATGTGTGTATGTGTGTGTGCTTAGTCTAATTGAAACTGATGACCGCAGGATCGGAGAGAGATGGGTATAGTGCTGAAGAAAGAGAGGGGGATGTATTCTACATAGGGATGTGAGTGACAACGAAATGTAAGGGAATTATAAATTAACTTCATAAATTACTGAAAATGCTTTTCAATAAATAGCCTTCCTGATAAATGTTAAGTTATTATCTCAAGTTACTCGATATAAAATTTATTTAAAATTCATTTGCAGCCTAGGCCAAATTAGTGGCCATCCCTAAGGCCATGGGCCATTTGATTTCATGTTTTAATAATGCCAACCACAATACCATGTTTTTACGTTTCATTCCATGCCATTTCATTCCATTCCGTTTCATTTCACTCCGTCCCCGTCCTCGTTTTCGTACCCCTCACCCTCCCCATCGCAATCCTCAGTTGATCCTTTGTGTCCTTGTCATGTCGCCTGGCATTATTATTACGGATTTAACAGTAGAGCCCATGCCGAACACAAATCGCTGAACAATGGATGCCACTAAATATTAAATATTTATAGCCATGACCCCCGCGCTCCGCCCCTTCCTCATTGTCAGCTGCATTTTATATTTTATATTTTCATTTTACATTTTTTCCCCGCTCTTTGCCCTCTGAATTTTATTTTTGCAATTGCATTTCTGGTCTGCTGCAGGCAAAATGTCAATTTTTATTAATTAAAATTGCCGCAAACGGAAACTGACATCTGAAAGGCGGTTAAAAATTTCTCCACATTTATCCGCAGCCCTTTTCGCATCGCAGTTAAGCTGTTCCATTTAATATGCACAAAATGAATAAAATCAAAATCAAATTGCATTTGCCATTTTCACATTTCCACGACGCGTCACATGCGGCGTATGAGTAATGCGGCAACCCCGCCTTTTTCCGCCTGTCCACTTTCCTTTTGGCTGTTTATGGAGACCGAGTTAAGGCTAATTATGGCACATCAACGACAAATTCAGACGTGCCATATCACATATGCACTTAAATCGTACACATATATGTATATGCCGTCTGCAAATATATGTCTGTATGTATGTACATAAATCAATCAATTACGAGGGGATTGGGGGTGAAAAAGGACCTCGACCCAATCTGTGTGGCAAGCTGGCAATCATAAAACTCACTCGATCGTGCAATGAATAATTTCCGCTTTAATAAATTTTACAACGCAAGATGCGATTTGCAGTGTGATTTCAGTAACAGCAATATATACACCCGTCTTTGAATATATATCGGTCTATAAATATATATTCGCCCTTACGACTATGAGAATGAAAGTGCTATTTTTTGCCTCACTTTCCAGGTGTTTTTTTTAATAATAGTATTTTTGAAATATTTATTTAATGTATAAAATAAAATGTATCTATACGGATAGTTACGTAACCATAACAAAAGGTATAATACTATTAAAAATAGTCTGTGGTTGGGGACAGTTTTACTATTATATTACTTAGATTTACCAATCGATTTTTTATGTGCAGAATTGTAGAATGGTATCTTTCTTTATGAGAAAAACATATAGATTTCAATACTTTTTGTAAATTTTATTTCCCATCAACCCCGAAATCTGTGCAATGCAACATTTGTGTATTCGTATATAAAGCATATGATGCAGGGGTTCGTGGTCCTTCAATATTTATGGCAACATGCGAGCTGCAGCACTCGAGCACTTGAGCCATTTTCGTTGTACGATTTTCCGATTTCCCGACAGCAGTTGACAAATGTCGAGATGGTCGGAGGAAGCCAGCGAAGGGATATTGGATATGGGATATGGGAAATCAGCGGGAATAATCGTTGCACTAAGTTCATTTCAGCAAATCCACAAATGGATCGTTATCACTTTCAGCTGGAGCAGGAATTGAAATGTGGTTGGGTGTGTGGTGTGTGGCGAAGGATTTGTTTTCCCCCAAGGAAGGGGTGTACCCAAGTCCCCGTTTATCTTGTGCCCTCCCCTTGTCGCCTCCCCCTAACTAATGGCACTTTAATATTGACTGACTGTCCCAGCCACCGATGGTGTATCCTGGTGTCCTGGTATCCTGGTGTATGTGTCCTTGCGATGATGGGAACTGCCAACAGCTGCAATTTGCGTGTGTGTGTGTGTGGGGAGGGGAGGGGAAAATCCAAAGGGCAGGGGACACTGGAATTTTGGTAACTACATGTTCGAAACCAATCAAAGCACCGAAATGAAACCCCTTACACTGGCATTTCAATGAAGCCCGAAATCGAAATCGAAAAGCGAACAGCGGTCCAAAAAAGGAGTGTACGAGTAGAAAATGAATAACGCAAGACGCCGACGATTGGGGCAACGACAACGCATGACTGAAACCGAGTATGTAATAAAATACGCCAGAAAGAGAGCAGCCGAAATTGGTGGGTTAAGGAAATAAATATGGTCAGGCCAAGGATACGCGCACTTCCAATTTTGAGTCGCTACTCGGGGGGAATACTTCCTGTTGATGGCGACGATTTAAGGATATTTTGTTGCTAACTTTGGTCCTGCCAGTATGGTCTTCTATAAAAGATCTATAGTATCTCTGTAAATATATATTTGGGACTGGCGATGATATGTTCTCGAATTAAGTTCTTATTTGAAAAAATCCTACTGTCCCTATCTACTCATCTTGGTCCTACCAGTATGGTCTTCTAGTATCTCTGTAAATATATATTTGGGACTGTTATTATTTAAAAAAATCCTACTGTCCCTATCTACTCATCTTGGTCTAGGCACGTCAAACATATAATATAGCTAAAATCTGGATTCTTTAATATTTAACCATCCCTTGAAATGTAATTTCCATTACTCCTATCTACCTAACCGTAGTTATTTTACCTGCACTGGGCCCTCCGTTAATTTCAAGCTCGGCATGCCTTCAGAATCAATTGCGAAATTGAATTACTCTTGCTGGTCCCTTTTTTGCCTACAGATTGGCCCCCGAGATGATATGACAAATCCCGGCTAGCCCAAAAGCCCGAGTCCCGAGCCAAGTGCTGCCATCCAATTTGAAGCACATGGCTGGCAGGAAGGGGGCCCAAGGCAACTTCAGCCGGAGTTGCAACTTCAAGATGCCGAGGGTTAAGGAACATAGAGGGGCCCGAGGAAGCTGAGGACGTCGCCCACTTGTGTAAATTGTAGCCAATCATGATTTAATAGATAAAAAACTGAAAGAGTTCAAGTGGATAAAGCATAAAGCGTCATGCACACAAAGGGTGGAGGAAGATGATATGCCGCCGCACCCCCCCGAGGTCATGGGTGGGGGGTTCCAGGGGTTCCAGGGATTCAGGGAAAACATGCAAACCATTTTAAGAGCTCCCCCAGGATCGATCTCAGCTAAAGCTCGGGCTAATAGTGGCCACCGCAATGGTGCTGCGATGGGCGGGGAGGTTTTGGGGGCTTTGGGGCGGTGCGGAAGAGATGGAAAATGCCAATGGGAAATGGTAAAGGAAACTTCTGTCCCGAGATATTGAAACAAGACCGATAAAGGGAGGGGGGGCCGTACGTATGTAAGAGAAAAAAAGAAGTGGAGACGACGGCGAAAAGCAAAGGACAAACAAAGTACAGGGGAAATATGGATGGCAACCAGCCCTTTTGGAAGTGAGGCCCGCATGAAAAAACCAAAACCAAAACCCCCCGATTTTCCGAAACTCAAGTGGAGTCGTCTTCTTCTAACTCTTCGCCTTCTTCGGGCTCCCTGACGTTGTTGGGGCCATCATCCTAGTCGCCTCGAATCGCTGCTGTTGCTGCTGTCGATGACGGAAATTGATAAACGCGCAAAGGGGGAAATGTTGTTGCTCATGGAGAGCGCAATCAAAAATCATCCAGGGGTGGCAGAGAATCGGATATGCTAGTACATCAATTGCTGGATGGCGGGGAGGCGCACAATGGCCAAAATCAAAATCGAAATCAAAAATTGAGCAGCTTTTGATGACAGCTCAAGTAGCGGAGCAAATGCGAAGCTTTCAGCTATCGATTACGACGCACAGAGCAACAACAAGCAGGGGTTTGTTTGAAAGGCGATTCCCCCATCGAATCAACACCATCCCCTCTTAATTGCCACTGCAGCGCCCATGCTTAACCCATTTGGTAAGATGCGGGGTCGTTTCAGTACTCCAGGAAAAAGAAATCACTAGGGTTTTCCAAACAAAGGGAAAGGTGACTAAAAGTATGCAACAATTTATTTGGAATCCGGAAGGGGATGAAGTTATTAGTCCATACTTTCACAAATCTTTTAATTCATTAATTTTTAAAGCATGCTTACATTCTTTAATAGAATATCTGTTGTAAATTGATAGCTTAACCAAATACAAAAAATTGGTTTACAAAATTAAATAGATATTAGGATAAGATATTAAATAAATAAAAATAAATACTTAGTCTCCATAACATATTTCGACTCCTCCATTGAATGGTTACCTTAAAGCAATTTAGGTGCGAGACTTAATGGGTTAATGCCATGACCCGGGGCATCAAGGAAGCATGAATTAATCAAATTGCAAAGTGCGGCCAGCAAAGAGGAAAAAAAGGGGAGAAAGCTGAGTGGGCAAAAGAACTCAGGGAGATTAGGAGGGTGGCGTTGGGAAAATGTAGGGGGGGGGGGGGGAGAGCTATTCGCTAATGAGCGACAGACAACACACAACAAAACATTCAGGACTGGGGAACTTAATACACAAATAGTGTCGGAAGAAGGCTACGGGAAGGGAAGGGCGAATGGCAAGAAAAGTCGAGCTAAGGGAAGCCGGAACAAAGACGTGGAAGATTCACCAAGGAGTTTATTACGCAAAAAGGTTATTAAGATAAATACAATATTTAATTGGTCTGGCGATGTGAAAGGCAGGAGGCAAGATGCTCAGCTCGAGGGGAATGGATCCCATTCCTTAATAAACTGCACTCGACATCGAGTCCATTTTTAAGTACAGTCTGGGCAATACAGAACTGCAACTGGCAAGGGAAGCTCAAGATTTCACGCCTTTTAAGCAGCCTGGACACAGCCCCCGGCTCCCAGTTCCTGGGAAATAGGAAATGGTCATGGGACTCTGGACACTGGATAGTGGACCCCTGGCCTCCGCCAGGACAATCCCACAGACGCACTCAACCTCTCACTCAAAATCCAGCTTCTGGCTTCCAACTTCAACTTCAGTTTCAGTTTCAGCTTTTGGCTAAAACTTCGGCCTGCATATTTCTGCACTCTGCCACTCTCCCGTTTCTGTATTTTTTCCCCTTTTTTATTTTCTATTTTTGTTGCTTTTCGGCCAGCAGGAGTAGCAAAAAAATTGAAACATTTGCATGCAAGCTTGTTTTTCTTTCATACCCTGTAATTGGGGTATCGTGCGATTCAGGAAAAACAATCTGTTTTCGGTTGAGGTATTTTAATTGACGCATTGTATATGACACTACCGTTGCCTTGCGAAAATCTATAATCCAAAATTGATTAGTAAAGCAAATTATTGAGTCCATCTCATGCACTTCTGGGCCTTTGACTTTTTTGCAAAAAGCAAAAAAGTAGAATAATAAATGGAGAAGTACCAGTTTTTATAATATATTTTAGCATTAGTATTTTGAATTCTATTTATATGGATTTTATTTACAATGGCTTGTATCTATTTAGGCCCATACACAATATATCCCATTAAATAGCTTTATTTTCCCCAAACCGAGTGCTTTACATATTCCCCCAAGCTCATTCTTAAAGGGTACTTAAACCATCGGCTATTGAAAATCCCCTGTTGTTTTGCTGTGTGTTTTCCTACTTGTTGTTTTTGTGATTTGTGTGGCTTTCAAATTGCAAAATTCGCCGAGGCTGACATTTTGTTGAACAACAAGAGCAGAATGGCGCAGGACGAGACGAGAGGGGGGATGAGGGGAGCGGGGTGAAGGGTGAGTCGCCATGGAAAAAATAAACCCGCTCATGACGCGGGGTTATAGAAATGAATCTGGTGGCGGGGATCAGGGGCGTCTATTGTACGGACGTGGCCTACATCAACATCTACATCTCCATTGGCCGATCCACGCACAGTCGGGACTCAGGAATCAGGATTCAGAAATCAGGATTCAGGATTCAGGACTCACGACTGGAGTGGGGAAACAAAAACACAATGAAAAAGGAGCTGTGAGAAGAGATGCATTCGGACGAAAAAATATTATTGATTTACGAACGTTTCTTAAAATAATATCGCACACGCTTCCCCGAGCTTTTAAAGATATTTCGGATACAGCTGTGTCATTAAAAAAGGCCTCACATATTCGAAATAAAGTGTAAATCTTCTCAAAAATTTATTTCTGTACTTAATAAATCGTACATTAATTTTTTTACCTTTTTAAAATATTAATTATATTTTTTTTTGAATAGAAGATAAATATATAATTTATAATAACTTTAAAAATGTTATATCTTAGATATATGATTTTATTTTTAGTTGCTACAAATCACATCAATAATAAAGTAATAAATTAATTTCTTTGTAAAGTTTATTTTGGTAATTATAGTATCCATTTATAGCACTTTAATTTAGCCACATATTAAGCTAATAACTCAATAAAATATGAATTATGATATGATCAAAGATTATTGATTTAGTTAACTTTAAGTCAAGCTGGGGAATTTCTCTCAGTGTTTGCGGGGGCGTGTGGCAGTTATCCTGGCAACCAGTGGCTACACCCCCACCCTCCCCTGTTTTGGCACCCCTTTGCCCGATGGGCATTGACACCTACAATCCGTTTGAATGCTGCTCTCCGTTATCGCTGGTTGGAATTGCAATGGCTGTTGCTACTGTTGCTGCTGCTGCTGCTGCTGCTGATGCTGTTACTGCTGCTGATGCTGTTGTCGCATAATTTAAGCCCGACAGGAGGAGCGGCAGGCAGTGGAAAAGGTGCCGGTGCAGGTGCCATCCTGGCATCCTGGCATCCGGAGTTGCCTTGGTGATTGCCATAAAGCAACCCGCACGGTGAGAATTCACGCCCGCCCCCGCTTTTCCCTTTGTGTTTGTGCCTGGGAAATAGATGCAAGATGTTTTGTTAGATAACCACTAAAAAAAAGGGGACGAGGGGAGGGGAAGCGACAGTTTGGTGCTGCGATTGCCAATACTCTCTTGAACGCCCCCACATTCAGCACTTTAATTCAATGGCTATATCGTCGATGGGCAACGGCGTCCTAATTGGCACACAAAAATGTGTGGCAAATGATGCAGGCAAATTGAGGGGCAAAAATGTTGAGAGCCTGTTGAAGTGACACAATTGAATTTGTCCATAAAATATATGCGTTAGAATTTTGTCGGCAAGTTATATAAAATTAAATTCTAGTAATGGGATATAAGTTCGCATATTTTTTATTTTGGTGCATTTTTTACATCCTTAAATTGCACTTGCACTTGAAGTTACCCCAGATCCTTGGCCTCAATTTAATTTGAGAACGCATTGAAAATGCAAATGAAATACAAATGCGCATATAGACATTCAAATACATATATTCACTCAATAGTTTACCTTTTCTTTCGTATTTTTCTCCTTTTGGCTTCGGTAAATCCAATTTGCTGGCATTTCACAATTGCACCGCAATATTCTTTGCCGCACAAATAGAGCAACGAAAAGCGATACAAAAAACGTAATCCCCTCCAAAAAACCCAGATCCTTATCCCCCCATTGAGGGGGGAATAGACCCAGATCGCCGCCCATGCAAATTGGCCGCAGGCATTGGGGCAAACATTGATATGCATATAACCTGAACAAGCATGTATACATATATTGCGAGTCTATGCACATATTTCTATGTATGGAAACCATTTGTTATGCAGTTATACAGTGCGTTATATAATTGCTTGACATTAATGCATCTGAACATTTTAAAAAAGTTTCTGCACTTGAGATAAAAATCTTGAATGTTATTGGAAAAGCTAAGCATTTTTAGGAAATTTCATATGATTTCTAAAAATAAATGTAAATATTTTGAAGATTTAACAGACATTTTATAAATTTATTAGTATTTTGAAAATTATTGCTAAAAATTAAATGTCTTGATTAAATTAATTTTGGCCAAATTTTCTTCTCTTATGTTATTACTAGAAACTTTTCTTTTAAGTAATATTTATTAGATAAAGGTCATAAAAATAAATGGGTTTCCACGAAATTGTCAACCAATCCAAAAAGCTTTAAACTTGAATAAAACATATTTGTACAATATTTTAACCCGATTCTAGTTTCCAATTAGTTTGATCCTCAGTTGAACTAAGAAATTGGAGTATATTTTGATTAATTTTCACCAGACAACCTATCAAAATAAGCAAAAATTACTATTGTGTACATGTTAAACTATTAAATAAAATAATAATTTTAATACATTTTAATTAGGATTTTTTTTAATTGCTTTAAAATCAAGATTATTACAACATTATTATTATCAACATTAAAAGTGTGCAATCGTGAAATTGCCCATGCATATATAATTGGTGAAATTGTTTAAGATTTAAAATTTTAATAACCTTTTATTTCGGATAATTGTTTGAGGAATTACAGCTCCTGACAACCTAAAGTTGTGCTACGCACTGTGTGTATGCACACATAGAATTGATTAAACAAATATTTGCATTCGCCTGTGGTCCTTGGAAAGCCCCCTTCGTACGCCCCTGATCTTCCTTTTTTATTTCGTGTTCGAGTTGCTTCTGCTGTTGTTGTTGTTTATGCTGTCGTGTGACAAATCCTTGCAATTACCGTAATGCCAGCGGCCTTGAATTGAAGGCTGAATGGGCGTGGCAAGTGGGGCGGGGAGGGGTGGATATATAGGATGAAAAACTGGTCATGCATATGCATGAATTTACATGATGGACATATGTCGAGGGGCAGGATATTTGCAGGACTTGGTCATTTGATTGCGATTGTGTGTGGGTGTTGGTCCCTTTATTTATGAAATCCTGCTGTGGTTACTCCTCCAGCAAAAAGTTTGTCCCTTGGTCCTTTCAACTTGTTTTTCTCCGGGCACAAGATGCATTTTTTCCCTCTTCCCCTTCGAGAATTATTAGTTTGTGCAGTTCAAGAGAGTTCTAATTGTAACTCTGAATACTAAGTAGTTGGCCTCTGGATTTCCTAGGACTAGAAATCATTTAGAAAAACCGGCACACATGGCACTTACACAAGCCGAAAATATTTAGTTTCTTTAGCTAGCTTTATTTTCTAGACTAACTGCGGGAGAGTTGCGTTTATATACAAAGTATAGTCCTAATTAAAATTGTTTTAGCACTAACTTTTTTAATTCATAATGATGCGGCTTCAAGTTTGAACTTTAAACAACAAAACAAAAAGAGTTGACCCTTTTTTCTGTGCATTGTTCATTTGTTGCCGCTCGCAAGATTAATTGCACTCCCAGGCTGTTTTCCGGAGGCCTGGAGGACGATGATGATGATTCGGCTCCCAGAGCTACAGAAAGTTGGAGATGTCCTGCCGATGACAGCCAACAGGCCTGGGCTTTTTCGAGAGGGTGGCTTTCGGCACTATCAACTTGGTGCTGCGCAATCCCACTGGGAGTGGGAACTGGTGGCTCCGAGAGCTCCAAAATTTGGCCTGCTCTGCAAGCTGTTTCCCTTCCGAGTCGCCAGCTGTCACTTCCTCCTGCCTTGCGGCTCTGGCCATAAGCTTCCTCTTCCTTCTTCGGGCACATTGCCTTTGTTTCCACTCCGGGGAAAAGTATCTAAGGGATCCGAGATGTATCTGTATCCGCACTTTCTGCCCTGCGTCCTGTGTCCAGGTGACAGAAGCCCAGAAGTTGTCCTGTTTTTCTCGGACATCTTGATTGATTTGTTGACTCCCTTTGGCTGGAGGGCATTGCAGCTTCGGGGCATGTAAAATAATTCTAAATTTCGTCCTCATTTCGTTGCCGCCTGTATATCCAAGCGCCCAAACGATGATGAATGGTCAAGATGCTTTGGCAGTGCTGGCAGTGTTGGAAATTGCACTATTTACGACCTGGATTTCAGACTTGTATACCCTTGCAGAGGGTATTATGTTTCCAGTCAGAAGTTTGCAACGCAGTGAAGGAGGCGTTTCCGACCCCATCAAGTACATATATTCTTGATCAGCATCACTAGACGAGTCGATCTAGCCATGTCCTTCTGTCCGCCCGTCTGTCCGTCCGTTTCTTTGCAAACTAGTGTCTTAGGATTAAAGGTATCGGGATGAATTTTCCCAAAAGTCTTCTTTCTATTGCAGGTAGTAGAGCTGACAAAAAATAGACTGAAGTCGACTACAGGTCGATAGCATGCTTTGCGATTATTCAGTCGATTTTCAGTCGACTACTATCGACTTTGTTCAATAAAGTAAGAAGTTTCGAACAAATTATGGTACATTTAAATATTTCATTGCCAATATTCGTCCCAAAAATATAAGGTTATTTTTTTTATTTTTTTCTAACCTTATTTTGCATTAAAAAGGTTCATGTTTTGCAATTTTTAATGCTCTGCCTGAAAGCACTAGCATATATTAGCAACCTAATGTCAAACAACGACTAGTCGACTATATCGGAAACAGTCGACTGAAAAGCTGTCAAACAATCGACTTCAGTAATTACACAGGAACACAAAATTAAACTTTGTGATATTTCCATATTTCGGATATTTCGGAAACCATTTCAAGTTTTCCATGATATTTGGGTGCTCCTGAGAAAAAGTCCCATACAAAATTATTTTCCATCACCTACAGGTTCCGCGGTATAGCTAAGAATACAAAAAACCGATGTTTGCCGACATTTTGAATTACGTGGCCTATATAATTGGACTTACCCTTATTATTTTCGCTAGGACTTACTCTCAATACATTACGGCACTACTAAAAAATAGTCTTTGGAATTCGACGCCAAAGTTGAAAATCCCAAAATTTGAGAGATTTCTCTGATGGAAAAACCATTCTGAGAATTAAACCTTAAATGGAACTAATTTTAATATTTCATTGAATCTATTGTTCATTGTATGCTTTAATTTCGGTTTAGAGAAACATATGTACATGTTTACTCGCATTCTATAGGATGCCTTGACTTATTTAAAATTTGACAACATTTAGGAGCAAAAGATTAAATCAAAAATGCGGTTTTATTCGTTTAATAAATCCAATAAAATGTACTCATGAAAACGCGTTAAACCGAAATTCAAGCATACAATGAACAACAGATTCAATGAATAATTAAAATTAGTTCCATTTAAGATTTAATTCCCAGATTTCTTTTTTCATCAGAGAAATCTTGAACATTTTGGGATTTTCAACTTTGGCGTCGAATTCCAAAGAGATGGGAAATTGTTTACAATGGGGACTATTTTTTAGAAATGCTGTGATGGATTGAGAGTAGATTTCAGCGAAAATAATTAAGGTAAGTCCGATTATATAGGCCATATAATTCAAAATGTCGGCAAACATCGGTTTTTTGTATTTTTAGCTATACCGGGACATTAGTTTGTATGGGACTTTTACTCAGGAGCACTCAATTATCATGGAAAACTAGAAATGGTCCGTGGAAATTTTTGGCTGTGTACCTGTGTTATTAATAGCTTTGCAGCTCTAGCAGGGAGTATATAAGTCGGAACCGGCCGGATCGGACAACTATGTACAATATATCTTATAGATTACATAGGAGGGGTAAAAGCAAACGTAAAAACATTATAGCTCTGGTGTTTTTTGAAATATTACCTTGTGTCTTGGGAATATAATTGTTTTAAATATTTCTGAATTTTGAATATTTATGTAAGTTAATAAAAATGATCTGCAAATGTATATAAACATCAGCTGGCCTAAGCTAGGTTTTTCCTATACTCTTAGAATTATTAATTTTCACTTAATCACTTCTGAATTTCGAATTTAATTTTATCAAAATCGGACGTCTGTATTATATAGCTGCCATAGAAACGAGCTCAACATTGGTTGGTTTATATTGTATTTTCTTCCACCAATTTTTTTTTCTAATGTGGCAGAATTTCGAATAAATTTAACAATATTCAAACGACAATTTTATAGCCGCCATAGGAAGGACAGAAAAATTCAAGGTTAAAATAATACGAAACTTAACATTTTGCAATTGGTAATTTAATAGGAATGATCTGCAAGGGTATATAAGCTTCGGCTGGCCGAAGTTAGCTTCCTTTCTGTTTATATTACCTTCAACACTGTTGATTATCAAGATTAATATATATTTTTTAAATGGTTTAATTTTCAAAGTACAAAAATCTATTCATCGTTTTCCCTTTAGTTTTCCATCTATAAATACTAATTTAAATGCGTACTTGTTTTGCTTTTTCAGCTGCTTTCACCGTTTGATTAAGCGTATTTTTTATTTTATTTGCAGTAAAGTGGAGTGGAATATTTGTGTCCCCGTGCAACTGTTGCCGCTGCCTTTCGTTTTTTGGTTTTTTGGTTTTGGTAATGGCCGCGCAACAACAGCCGGAGGAGCAAAAGTGCACTGTCCAATGGCCACTGGCCACTGGCAAATGAAAAATGGGCACTCCAACTTCGGGACTGCGGTTCCTCCGCAGCAACATAAACAGCGCACAGGAGCAACATCCTAGACGAGAGGTCGTCGCTTTGCTGCTTTGCTGCCTTGCTGCTTTTCTGCTTTGCCCCTCGCCAAATTGGAAAATATGTGAGTGCTTTTTGATTTTGTTTTCCCTGCTGTTTTGCAATTTTCCTGCCATATTTCTTCGTGTTGCATCCACTCCGTCAGCGTCTTCGTTTGCCTTTTTATTTTCCCTCTTCTTCCCCCATTTTCCTTTTGGCGTTGCTGATGGCTGGCTGCCTCAAGTCAAGTTAGTCAAGTTAGAAATTGGAAAATTGCACGGCAGCCTGGACAGGTTTTTGCAACAAACGTGCCAAAGATGCAGCGCAATCTTTCATGGCACTCACGTTGAGCGTTGACAATGACAGCAACACCGAGTTACACTTGCAGCACAACAGCAGCAGCAGCAATTGCAGTAAAACTAGCTGACATTTTGATAACGAGCATCCCAAATAGCCAATGGTCAATGACGATTCGAATCTCACGGAATGTGAATTGAAAATTGTAACTGCCACATAAATGGGGGAACAATTCTCTGAATGCCAGAGGTTCGATTTTCCACTAGCAGTGCTTTAAGCAAAACCAACAAAAAATTAAAATAAATATTAACAATATATGACAATGATAACAGTAATTTTTAAAAACACTTGCAAATCATTCCTATTAAATTAAAAAAATTATAAATTTAGATTCACTTGCGTATATGTATTATTTAGACATTCATTATCACTGTGGACGGCAGTCCACGTAGTGACGTAGCAAGAGAGTGTGCGAAGGCGACTACTATTATATAGGCGCAGAATTGAATATCTGCTGTGATGGTCCGATCATGACGAGGTATAAACCAATCGAAAGGTATCGCAAAAACTTAAAGGATTGCATACCAAGACTTTAAGTAAATCAATTGGCTTGGGAGGGAGAGTAATAAAATTTGGAGCTGTTGGGGCGGGTGAGGATAAATGCCCACTCGCTATTGAAAATACTCGTCGAATGAGGGGTCGTATGATAAAATCCGATCCGTTCAAAAGTTATACCCAAAAGAAGATTTCCTTCTTCTTCCCAAAATGAAAATTTAATTCTGTTTGTCAGTCTACCACTTTTGTCTACCACTTTTGAAACAACTCGCTAGTTTAGCGGGAAAACAGCTAAGGGCCGGTTTCTCGAGTGCCGGCTAACATTTCTCGTACAGATAAAGTCCCTGCTAAGGCCTTTTGGCTTTCTCGAGCATCAATGTGAGAACTAACTTTGACAGGGACTCGGAGTCCCTGTTAAGCGTTTTCGACTCGATAAAACGACAGCTGATTTCCCAAAGCCAAATAAGAAGAAGAAACGAAATCACAGCTGACTTTGCCTTTGAATTATACCCAAACAGCTGATAAAATAATCAAAGCACGCCATTTTTTGCGCTTTACAGCACATTCTGTGCGCTAACAGCACTCTGTAATTGCTTCTCGATCAGATAAATTAAAGGCGTCGAGAAAACCGATTTGCTTTTACGATAAGTTTATCTGGTGATTATCTTTTTCGAACAGATAGCTATCAGCGACTTTAGCCGGCACTCGAGAAACCGGCCCTAAATGGCTCAATTTCGTAAGCCCATAACTTGCGAGCTACAGACTTGTGCTATACCTCATATTAAAGGTATTTTAATATACTATAAACGTCTCCTAAACCTAATTTGTCTAAATACAATATTTTAAATCATGGCAAAAGAAAAATTTTTTAAAAATATTTTTTTAAATTTTTTTTTTAATTTCTCAAAAACGGATAAGAAAATTTTAGAAAGTGTATTTAATAAAGGGGTGTTATAATTTTTCGTCAAAAATGTTGATAGAACTTTTGTATGTTGAAGGTGCGATCGTCACTAGTTATTTACCTCGTTAAGAGGTGTTTTTATTTGATTCGAAATTGAGCGAGTTAGCACTTAAAGTTACATGGGAAGGAGGGAGAAAGACACATTCGAAATTCGAACTGGCCTGTTGTTAACATATCGAATTGAGGTGCCCGCATATCAAGTCAAAATAGATACCACATAACATCAAATCGATCATCGTTTCATATCAAGTGTTTTTTGGGTGTAGATGTTGTTCTCTCTTTTTGCTAATTAATTCAAATCCAATTTGCAATGTGAAATAAAATGTGTCACCGTCTCCCTATCATCTGTGCTGGCATTTATTTTTTCTGGCCAGCAATTGCAACGAGTGAAGAATGTTCATTGCAGCAGTCAAGTTCTATTTTCGCCGATATTCCCTGCTCCTTAAATCACCTGACGATAATCAATATCAATCGAATCAGCGGAATCTCGCGCTCTACGACCTGCTCCCTTCCATACACATAATACTTTATTCACTCACCTTCCCATGCATTTTTCCCAATGATTTTCCGCCGGAGAGGAAACCCTTAACTTTTCCACCTCCCCTTGTTAATGCCACCATTTTGTTCTCTAATTTGGCAGCCATCGACGTGCTTAGCAGTAAAAATATGCAACTGCGGGATTAGGAATGACTTTTGCTCCAGATTGGGCGGTGATTGGGGGGTGGTGCTGGTGGAAAATCAGGAGGGTCGGGAGGGTGTGGGGTGTGGGTCGGAAAACTCTGGAGACAGCCATTGCCGGAGTGCCATTGAGAAGTTTCAAGTGCCGAGGCGAGCGGCGTGCAAAAAGTTGGCTGCAGTTGCAGTTGCACTTGGCCCAAGTGGCGGGCGTGGTCATAAAACAAAAGGGGGGTCGCGCACCCCCACCCCCCTCCGAAATAGGGGTCGAGGTGTGCCCACCCTCACATATAGATATATACACCTGAATCTTAGCTAGACATCGTTGTCATTGTCGTTAGCAAATATATGGCCAAAGAGGATCAAAGAGCGCTGCACGTTCGGAAAAAATAATTGCAGTGGCGCAGGGTGTGTGTGCGAAGAGGGGGGGATTTGGCTGGGCAAAGGACGAGGTCGCCGGATGCACAAGTATGCGTGTGCAAAAAAAGCGAGGCGAAGTAACCAGAGACGGGGTGGTGAAACTGAAAAAGGGGGGTGCTGGCATTCGTTTTGAAAGTCAAATTCCCCATGCGATGATGAGGATGTTGAAGGGGCGTCGAGGGGGGATCGCCATGGGAGCGGGAAAAGCGGAAAAAGCGGCAAAAACGCAGGCGCTAAGCCTCCTTAATGTCATTTGTCATCTTTTGGCCAAGTACCAGAAGGAGCTGCAGTCGGTTCTGTTTGCTATTATGCAAATATTATTTCGTGCCAAAAGCTGGTGGCGTCCTCCTGCCCATCAATAGCCAGAGGAGTGGTGGAAGGGGGGCGCGGAAAGGGTTCGGCGGGAGGAGTGTCACATCTGCCACCCACTTTACTTGAATTTTATGCGGCAGGGATTGAGAAATGGGTGAGCAAGTGGTGAAAAGAGGGGTGAAGCAGGAGTGAAGCAGTGGTGATAAGGGGCTGCAATTGGGAGGAAAGAGAAAAGGGGATGGGAAAGCGCCATTTCCGGTACCCACTTCACTTGCATTTTATAATGGAGCAGCTAGAAAAGTTGCTGCTCAAGACAATCAAAATGAAAAATATAAAAAAAACACATTTGGCAGGAAGCGAGGGGCTGAAAAAACAAACAGTGCATCTGAAGCAAACTTATCGAAGACATTCAACTTTTCCCTATCGACGGCACACTGGGTGTGGCAACAAAAGCCTGTCAAAGGCACTGGCATTAGATTCCCGGCTCAGCCAATAATAGAGTTCCTGCTACTCTGCCTCCTGCCCATCCCCCTTGAAGAAGCCAACGCACCACCCATGGATGCATCCCCTTCACTTCCGCTGACTACTGATTCTTCCGGTTTGTGATGTTGTTGATTCGTGGCGTTGTTATACCAGAGCAAAAGAGGTTGAAAATGTTTAGAGAAAAATACTTCGTACTTCCGAACGCGTTTTTTTATTAATTGTGATTTATATTAATCAAACAGTCCCATGAAAATTCAAACAAATATACTTATGTAAAGATGTTGCAACATAATAAAAATATATGCCAAAAATCGAGAAAATCACTTTAATTTCTCATTATAAGACTTAAAAAAAAAGTTACGTTATCCCTAGTTTTCATACATAAAATCAGTTTTTTGCTGACATGTTGCAAGCAATGGCAAAATACGGAATGCAATTTAATTCCCTATCAATTGGCATTAAAACTTGAAATTTTGAATTTAATTCTTGGACATTTTTCTCAACAAAAAATGTATCAATTAATAAGCTTAACCGAAACTGGTCAATGTTATAAAAATTGTTATTTCCACACTCATGTTATGTTTCCAGTTATTTGTTTCTATATTCTAAATATGCGTTTTATAACCATTTATTTGGTTGATCAACGTTTAATAAAAATTAAAACAAACAAGAGAGAACGCTATAGTCGGGTTGGTGTCCCGACTATCTAATACCCGTCACTCGGCTAAAGGGAGTGCGAGGGAGATGGAGATATAAACTTTGATCAGGCCTAACTTTTTAACGAATGGTCCGATTTAAAAAATTTCTTCTACATTTCGATAGGTATAACTAAACACAACAGAATTGCATTTATACTTATCCAAAATCTTTAAAAATGTGGGAGCCAGACACATTTTAGGATAGTTTTTGGGCGATTATGGGTGATTGTGGGCGTTAGAGGGGGCGTGGCGCTCGGCTGAAATAAACTTGCGCTGCGTAGGAAGCCCAAGAATATGTGTTGGTAATCCCAACTTTCTAGCTTTTGTAGTTTCCGAGATCACAGCGTTCATACAGACAGACAGACGGACAGACGGACATGGCTGGATCGACTCGGCTAGTGATCCTGATCAAGAATATATATACTTTATAGGGTCGGAAACGCTTCCTTCTCCCTGTTACATACTTTTGCACGAAGACAATATACCCTTTTACTCTACGAGTAACGGGTATAACAAGAGACAACGCTATTGTGGAGTACTTCGACTTTCGGATACCCGTTACCCAGCAAAAGAAAGTGATCCTGATCAAGAATATATATACTTCATGGGGTCGGAAACTTCTGACTGAAATCAAAATACCCTCTACAAGGGTACAAAAAATGTCTTTTTTTCGTTCTTTCTTGTTTTTTTTTTTGCTAAGTGTAATACCCAGCAGCAATTAGTTTCGTAAGCATTTTGCCTGCCGCTACTGCTGCTGCAATTCGTTTTCATTTTCATTCTCATCTCGATTGTGAAGCAAGTGTGGTTCTTGAGTTATCAGTATATTGCGCACACAAAAGCAGACTTGGCTGGAAATGGGATGGGAAATTGATTCGAACTCCGTTGGCAGTGCCAGAATGAATTGAAATGAAATGGAACGTGACCAAATTTGGCCACATGTCAATATGCTAATGATGATGTGGAGCTGCCAGCTGCCTCTGGTCCTCGGTCGCCCTTTTCCCCCCGAATAGTAGTTTGCACCATTGTTTTCAGCCTTTTGAAATGGCAGCAACATCAGCTCAGAAGCAACATCGTCTGCGTGAAAAGGCTTTAAGCAAATGGCCAGAGAAATGGGACATGTGTAGAAAAGGGAAGGGGTAGGGAAAGGGGTTTGGCAAGGACAGAAGGGGTTTGGCAAGGGGTGGAGAAGGAGGAGGAGGAGGAGGAAAAAAGAGCGAGGGAAACAGGTTGGAGAAGGCGAACACAGCGGACACTGGCATTCCCATTGCCAGGGCCATGTTGTGTAATTGGCGGCCCGAAACGAATTGAAATGGGAAATGGCAAATAAATTGAATGAAACGTGTACCGCACCCACTGGGAGTTCGACAAGGACACCAGGCCCACGGGCAGACGGAAAGAGACAGAGAGAGGGCAATAAAGGTGGGGAGAGAGAGAGAGAGAGAGAGAGAAAGAGAAGGAGGAACATCACACCAGCACAGGTGAACGGGAGGGCGTGGCCTGCTGTTGACCGCAAAGTGGCGTTTCCCTTTCCACATCCGCCTTTCTCGCCCACTTCCCATCCGCTTCCGTTTCCGCTTCCGGCCGAGGCCATTAAATATTTACCAACCCAACGGCACACGAAGATCACATCGAGGAGGGCAAATTCACTGCATTCTGCATTTCGGAAAAGCAGGAAACACCAAAGGTGGCCACTTAAAAAAAGAAACAACACCACAAGCTCAGCGATTCAACATCCTTGGATCGTTGTTTGGTCAACGTTTTATTTCATATTTCATATACAATATATTTCTAGTTTTAACTTGTTTTTCAACATGTTATGCAAATCGCTTTAGCAGAAAATGGAACGTTTCCTTTTCCTCGAAGTCCCTCGGAAATCCTCGTAAAGTTGACTGTTCATGGGGTTTCCCCCATTTCGGTTTTTTTTAGTGCCAACAGATGTTACCCCCTTTCCTTTCCGCGTCTTTCTTTTTTAAATAACTTTCTTCGTGCGCTTCTCTTATTTTTCCCCCCATTGTTTTCGAGGACAGAGGGAAAATGCGGAGTCGGTGGCACGGTGCCAGCTGAAAGGCAACAAAATCAACAAAGGAGCGGCTAGCAGATAAAGAATTAATTTTGCACAAATACGCTTACATGCTGCGTAATAGTCGGGCGGCAGTTTGCACTTTTCGCCCGATCCTTGCGACTCCTACTATATATCCTCTATATGCCATGGGTGCGCGTATATAGTGTGTGTGCATGGGGGCCATGCAAATGAAAGGATGGAGGATAAAGGCGGGGGAAATTTGTCTGGTTTGTGCATTAAGCGTAAGCTGCAACAAATGACAGGGGGTCGCGGGGGCGGAAAAGTGTGGCAAGGGCGGGACAGGGGGAAATGTGGGGAACGGGGAAATGCGAACAATGGGAACTGAGCCAAAGTCCCGCAGGACAATGACAATTTGCGGGCGTTGACAGTTGCCCAAAAAGAATAAAAAGAAATACTGTTTCATTGTGCATATGTGCACAGGAAGAAAATATACCTATTAGATCTTAAATATATTATTATGAATTGGCAAGTTATGCATTTCAGGAAAGGGGTACGTCCTTCAGATTGGTTTATAGCTGAAAAAAAAAGATTTAAATAGATCTGCATTTAAAATATTGAAAACAACTGTTGAAAAAAATTGGTTTTGAAAAAAATACGTCGTGTATTTTATATGCCACATTAGGGTTGATAAATCGATCGATAACACTATCGATGGTTTATAACTGTATGTTACAAGTAATTTGTGATATGTAAATGTAAATAATATAATTAAAATTTAAATAAATTTTTAACGGTACTAAAATTCTGTCGACTTAAAGAGCCTGGTTATACCCGTTACTCGTAGAGTAAAGGGTATATTGTATTCGTGCAAAAGTATGTAACAGCTAGAAGGAAGCATTTCCGGCCCTATAAAGTATATATATTCTTAATCAGGGTCACTAGCCGAGTCGATATAGCCATGTCCGTCCGGATGAACGCTGAGATCTCGGAAACTATAAAAGCTAGAAGATTGGCATTTTGCATGCAGATTCTTTGTTTCAAAAAGGTGCCACGCCCCTTCTAACGCCCACAATCGCAAATAAACGATTTAAAAAATTTAAATATTTCGGAATAATAAAAATGCAGTTTTATTTTGTTAATCAATACCTATCGAAATGTAGACGAAATTTTTTAAATCGGACCATTCGTTAAAAAGTTAGGCCCGATCAAAGTTTTATATCTCCATCTCCCTCGCACTCCCTTTAGCTGAGTAACGGGTATCTGATAGTCGGGGTACCCGACTATAGCGTTCTCTCTTGTTTGTGGTATATTTTATGAGAAAAAAGTATGGTAATTAAATGTAAATAATATAATTATAATTTAAAGAAATTTTTAACGGTTCTAAAATTCTGTCGACCTAAAGAGCCTGGTTTTTAATATTAATAGTTTTCTACATTAGATCATTGGAACACTATAGCCACCTTCTATAAAACTGACATAATTGTAAATATTTCGTTTAGTAGAGATTTTGTGAGTTTAGGTGTGTGCCACTATAAACCAAATAAACCAAATTCCATGGGGAGACACTTGTCCTCCGTCGGGGCAACTTTGGCTCTTGTGGCTAACCCAATTTACCTTAATTAACCTGCTGAATATTTCATTAATCAAACATTCCCGCACACACACACTTATCGCTTTCAATTAGGCTGCTCTGACATTTTTACACCCTGTTAGCAAGCACATAAAAATCCCTTAGTCTGTTTTTTTTATTCGCATTTCAATATCTTGCATATCCCCCAATCTCCCATCCCCCACCAAGCAGCTGTTGTTTTTGTTGTGCGGCAAAGGTTTCTAATTACTCACCGCAATTGCCACGCCCCCCCCCAACGCCCCCTCAACTAACTGGTTGACTGACTTAATTACAAATTGCATTATTTATCGGGCGACAAAGTTCGTCAAACTGCAGAATTCCAAGGACGAAGGATGAGGGGAATGTCGGCAAAATGACTCGGCTCCAGAAGCTCGACTATAATCGACAGTTGAATGTGTGGCAGATGGGTACGAATACCTAGGATTACCCATCTACGAGCAAGTTTTCCACATCCATCCGCAAATAACTAAGCTAAGATTCTTCAAAATTGCATTTGGAATGGTAAAACTAAAGTTGCAACTTTAAGCGGCCCAATTCTTTCTTAGAGAATTAAAATATCAAACTCACCCCATTCAACTGTCCACTATGAATTAATTAAAAACTGTCATATTAAGCAAAAGGTTTACGTGTTTAGTATAAACAAAATTGACAAATTAATTATATTCGATGGTATTACATTTTGTCCGCAAAGAGAATTAAAATGTTCACTAATCGCATTGAAATTAAATAAATAATATATTTCAATTTTAAGTTATTTTTATTAGTACTTTCCTTTGGGCGTGGTCCTGGAATAAATAAATATCTCTAGGCTCAGAGGATCCACAATCCACTGGTGTTTTTGGTGGGCACCAGATCCTTTTGAATTTATGTCACCTGGTCAGTTGTACCTATCCCCTCCTCTTTCGGCGGCCCCTTTGTGCCATGTGGTTGGCGTTGGCGTTGGTGGTGCAGGTGGTTGGGTGGGTGGTGCTGAAAAATATGCTACGCTCTGCGCACATGGCACATAATTGAGTGACAACGTGGTCTGAAACATTTGCCAGGCGGACACCGTCAAGTGCTGGCCAGCCAAAAAGGGGTGTTCGGGAGGTTGGATGGATGGGTGGTTCGGTGGCTCGGTGGCTCGGTGGCTCAGTGGTTGAGTGGGTGGACTGGGGGCTGCCTTGGCTGGCAGCTGATGCAGGGCATTTGAATTTGTAATGAGATTACACACAGACAGAGACGCAGAGCTAGAGATATACTATATAGCCATATAGCGAGGATACAACACCTGCTGTCCTTCGCCAACGCTCTATGTCTGTCTCTGTCCCTCGGTGGAGCGACTGTTAATTGTGGCCATAATTAAGGTGACCCCGAACCGGTTGGCCATACGCAAAACGTGACGAGCTCATTAATTTTATATGCTTTATTTGCCCTTAACTGTCCCGTCCTGTCGCGTCCTGTCCTGTCCTGTTCTGTCCTGTCCTGTCCTGTTCTGCAACATCTCCCTCGCTCTATTTGTGTCCCTTTTTTGTAGTAGTATCTCCATCTCTATCCGAATCCAAATTCAGTTTGCTTCTTTCCTTGCTTTTTGTGTGTGTTGATTTAAAACCCAGATGCAGAGGACGAGATGAGATGATGATGGCGATGCTGATGCTGATGGTGATGGTGATGATGACTCCAGGACGTTGTTAGCGCTGTTGCTGCCACTTGGCTGCTTTATGTCATTGCTGGTTAAGCGATGCGTCTAATTTGCAGCTGCTGCCGAAGCTGGACGGCTCCGCCGCTCCTCCCGCCGCCCAGCCACGCCCCCTTTTTTGCCAAGGGGAAAATTTGCATTCTGTGAAGCGAGCAAAACCCAAGAAAGAAAGTGAGAAGAACGTGCAAAAAGAAAATATCATAGCCAGGTGTTACGGAAAAACGAAAATTGTTATACTCTTGGATTTATGGATAATATCTTGCAAATACAAACTAAAAAGTAATAACAATCGGTATTTCATATTTTAACATCGATAGGTTTTATTTTACATATATTTAAGCATTTGTTTTCAAGCTTTATGGTATACTTAAAATAAAATTGGTTTTCCAGGACTCTTTTGTTCATTCGAAACTTCACTTTATATATTAGGTTGTCAAAAAAGTCTTGCGGTATTTTTGCTGCAAGCGCGTAGTTCTAGTTTTATTCGTCGCATCGGTTCATGCTATACCTTTTTGGAAAGCTCATTTCACGCGCTAACACGTGTTTGATTGATTGTCTTTTCATTTAAGTCGAGAAAATACGGCATATTTTACAGTACTACTACGATAAAGGCAAAAATGCATCTCAAGCCACCAATAAAATTTGTGCAGTTTATGGACACGATACAGTTTCCATTTCCACCGCACAACGATGGTTTCAAAGTTTTCGTTCTGGTGCAGAGGTGGTCAAAGAAGGAAGGCCTGTCGTAGAAAATTGCGATAAAACCGGCATAGTAGTAGCCGTAGCATCGGTCATGAACTTGGCTTAAGTCATCAAGCCGTTATAAAGCTTTGAGTCACTTAAAAGCTCGATGTTAAAAAATAATAAAAATAATATAATAAAAATACCGCAGGACTTTTTTGACAACCTAATATTTGGAATATCATTGCTCTACCACATATTTAGTAAGGATTATTTAATTTTATATTTTTTATATATTTGAAGGAGCAGCTTAATCTCGTCTAAAATTATGATACGCTTGGCAAAAGGGTATATAAAAAGTACACACATTCAGTGGTAGTGGGTGAGAAATTGTTTGCATTTACTTTGGCTTGGTCTTGGTTTTAGTCTGGGTTTTTTAGTCCTGGCAAATAGTAAATGGAGGCGTCTGCCTGTTGACTGCCACCTGGATTCTGGGATGCCTGCGATGCTGGGATGGCGGTGCTGCCTCTCTAACCGCGTTGCTCGTTAATTTTGCAGCATTTCCGCTAGCAATTTTCAGGCAACTCCCGCTGCTACTTCGTCCTGTGTCCTTTTAGTCCTTGTTGTTCTGGTTGTTGTTGTTGCTCCTGCTGCCTGCAACCGGAAATGCAGGAAACGGATATTACACGCTCCAGAAAACTCACAGTGGAGGGGGGGGAGGGGTGGGATTGCTGGGTAACTGGAATAATATGAAAGAGATATGACTTTTGATGACAACGTGGATGGCGGCTGCTGCTGCCGCTGCTTTTGCAATTTGATGCATTTTCCGTGTTTAGACAGCTGCCCCCAAAAGTTGTCCTTAGAGCCCGGCACTCACCTTTTCTTTTGGCCCCTGCCTTTCCTTTATCTCTGCCGACTTTCCCGCCCCTGCTTTTCTGCCTTTCCCTGCAATTGCAACTGGAAACCCAATTGGAGCGTGCAAAAAGGAGAGCCAAGCAACGCGAACGCGGCGCTTTAATTGCTTAGCCCATGGAATTGTTGTCTCGCTTTTCCATTTTTCCCGCTTTCTGTTTTCTGCTCTCGCTTTTTTCTCTTTTGGTGGCTGGCTGGGATTTTCCTTTCTGGCTGTTCAATTGTTGGGAAAATGAAATTATTGCAAGCCAGCAGAAATGGCAAAACCAGGTCACAGCTGAAAAAGAGGATTTTGGCTAAGATGAATTGACTTTCCCCCACCCGCTGTTGTTGGGCTAAAATAGAAAATAAATTCGCCATTTCCATTTTTTTTTTGTAAGATTTCATTGTTTTTGTTCGGTTTTATTTTGTATTTTTTACTCTTTCGTTTTTCCTTTGCATTTTTGTTTTTCTTTATTGAACATAATAATTTTTTGTTTCGGTTTTTGTTGTTACTTTTAATGCTTGCTCACTTTCGCTTGTTAAATTTGTAGCTTAAATTTAATTTGAAATTTTTCTTCAACGCTTTTTCAACGCGCGACCTTTAATTACTTCCATGCAATTTAATCCATTTTATGTTTAATTATTAGTTGTGTATGGTTTGTTTATTTTTATAGGGGGAATGCGGTGTGTGTGTGTGTCTGTGTTTGTGTTTGTAAACTTATTTTGTTAGAGTTGTAGCGTATTTTAAATTTAATTTTAATATGCATAAATTGTTTGCCCTTCGCCCCTCGCTAGCTAACCTTTTGACCCCTCTTCTCTGCCGCTTCATCGCTTTTCGCATTTCGCTTTATCTTTTCCCGCCTTTGTTTATTATTTAATGTGTTAAATTTTCGCTTGCTTTTATCAATTTCAATGCACGCATTTTGCAAAAAAAAATATTTTTTATTTTTATATATCTATATATATAAATGGTTTTGTTTAGCAATATTAATGAACATTTATTCGTAGCTTTATCTCTTTATGTATTTTGCATTTTGTATTTCGTAATTTGTTATTAGTAATTTGTATTTCGTATTTTGCTGTCTTTTGCTTTTGCTGCTGCTGCTGAATAGATTAAATTGTTGTTTTTTGGCTCTCATTTGTTTGTTAGTCTGCTATTTAACAATGTTGACAAAATATATATACACATGTATATCTATATATATTTCGATTTCGATTGTGTGTGTGTGTGTATGTGTGTGTGTGCCTGTCTTTTATCTTTAACTTTGCCTGCGATTTTCGGGTTTATTCACTAATTTTAAAATGACTTCTTCCGCCTGTGTAAATAATTATATGAAATAATTCTTGCCCGTGCATGAGTAAATTCTTAAATATTTTTTGTTTGCCTTATTTTTTTTTGTTGTATTTTTCCTTCATTTATAACTTGACTTTTTGTGAAGTTTTCGTTTTGTATAAATTTAAAATTGTCAGCCATTTTTGTTGTTTGTTGTCTTTGTTGTTAATAAAAACGTTATGTAATTTATTTATATTTATATTTATGTTATATTTAATACGACTACCGTCTCCAACTTTTTCGTTCTCGCTAAGTTCTATAAAAAGTGCGTAATTAAAAATTGTTGGCGTCCGCAGTTAATATTCAAGTATTCGGTATCCTTTCAGTTAATAGCTAAACTTTTATTCCATATCATATATAGATACACACGGCTGTGCGCACAAAAAAAAATTTGTAGTTACTGCTCAGAGTGCGAGTTTTCCGCCGACTCAACTCGACTTTTTCATAGAGTTCGAGTTTTCCGCTTTCGCTTCATTGCGTTTCCTTTAATTTGATTTGATTTGAATTCCTATTTCTTTTCTTTTCCTCTTTTCCGTTCGAATGCTTAGTTTCCGGCTTTCGTACTGGGCTTTAAAAATACTTCACCCTTAGGACAGTTCTCGATGGATTTATGTACAACATTTAAATTACTAATAGTAGTAAATTTTTTCGTCGCCTTCGCTTCGCCCGGGTATTTAATTAACTCTCGTGGACACAAAATGAAACGTTAAGGACTTTAAAAGAAATATTTGCCTTTCGCGTGGATTATCAATAAATGTTTATTTAGTTGTTGTATTTGCCTGGCTTCTTGTTATTCTTTTTTTTTTGTATGTCGTTCTAGCTGTTATTTGCATAATGCTTCTTAAATATGTACACACAGAGAGTGGAAAAATCGAGTCCGTAATTAAAGCGAATTAAGTTTGTGAATTAAGTTTAAGTGATAGATTAAACACTGCTTGAAATAAAGCACACCGGAAAGGATAGGAATGAATCGAAAATCAACTGTCTTACGTTAGTTTCGTTGATCTCAAGATCAAATCGGACAAGACACAACATTAGATCTGGAGAATCGTCCGTGTTTCTATATAGAAAACACGACGAATCCCCAGCTCCACACAACATATACTTTTACGATACCTATGGGTTCCAATTTCATTTGGGGGAGGGTTTCTTTCAGCTGGACTTGATTCAATTTGTATCGCCTTTGCGCTTTTACAACCGAATGTGTTCGTTTTTAGCCATAAACTCTATGTATACTTGAAGTATGGTTATAGTAATTGCCTTAGCTCTCGTTTTTATATACAAATCTAATCGGTAAGTGCCAGAGTGGTGCGCCATGGATGGATTGTTTGGTTTTTGGTTGCTTTTCTTGGTTTGCGAATCGCTTGGGAAAATCAAAGGCAGAATCTGCGGTCAACAATATATAAATCACCTCATCCTGGACGTACATTGATTGGTTTTGTTTCGGGGAAGCCAATTCTTTATTTTGCGGGGACTTTGACGATAGGTAGGGCTAAGTAGGCTAATTTTGGACGCAATCGAAAATGTTCTCACTTTTACCTAACAAATATGGCTATGAAAAAAAATTCAAAGAACAAACAATTAAGGAGAATAAAAAAATGAATATTTGTATAGACTATATTTTTATATCGATTGTTTTTACTTGCTTTCGCTTTCGCTCTCGTTTCGAAATTAGCGGGCGGTGCAGCATGGCGTATGCGTGATATTTGTGGAACGAGAACGAAATACGAAATCGTCGCCTTTCGCTTGAATAAGTTTTGCATATTCCGCTTCCGTCGGCGGATAAACATATGTACATACATATGTATGTATGCATGCATGTGTATTGTATATATATAAAATGCCATTTTATATATGCTCTTCTTTATTTATTTATTATTTTCTGTGGCTCATAGCAGTGTTGATAATTTAGTTGTTGTTTAGATTTTAGTTAGCGTTGTTTTTTTGGGAGTTAAGTTGAGTGTTAGTTTAGCTACAAATACATATGCGTGTGTGTACTAAAATATCTCGTATCCGCTCCTCGCTTCATTTCCGTTTCCTGCTCTGTCTCCCTCGTTTCCTCTGCCTTCCCTTCTATTTATCAGCTTTATTGCCTTGGCATTGTCCTTGCTTGGTTACCTTGTTTAAGTGTGTGTGTTTGGAGTGTGTTTTTGTCACAAAGAACTAACGCTATAATTAAAAATTGGCTTTCTGCTCTCTCTACCATTTTCTCCGTTTTGGCCGCTTAGTTTCATCATTTTCTCCCTTCATTTGCGTTGCGCAGCGTTTTTTGTTTGTTTTGTTTGTTTAAACTTTTATGAGAACTTTTGCTACGTTGGTATTATAATGCATGTGAAATTAGCTTTAGGTTTAAATTTACTTTTAGATTTATTAACTGCTTATTGCGTTTTATAAACACTAACGTCATTTGTCTTATTTCAACTACTTACTTAAGCCGCCAGCTTTCTCTTCTTTTCTCCACCGTCGATTTCTCCCTTCGCATCTCAACCCTTTGCATTTGCATCTGCCCTCCTCCATTTTGCCATAACTTAACATACATTTCGTTAATACTAGTAAAAAAAATGTTCTCATCTTCTGTTCTGTTCCGTTCTCTTTTTTTTTTGTTTGTTACTTTTTTTTTGTTTTTGACTGGCTTTCATTGGCCAAACACACACTAATGCACAATTAATACTAGACAAAAAAAAACATAGTTTCGCTTATTAGCCTAGAGTTGTAAAGGTCTATATAGAAAAAAACCGATCCTCACTCCTTGCCGCCGTTTTTTAAGTACTTCGTAGTTGCTTTGCGATCGCTTCCATATTTTATATCCGGTTTCGTTTCCGTTTCAGTTTCACTTTCAGTTTTCTTATCGGTTTCCGTTTCCGCATCCGTTTCCTTGGCCTCTGTTAACTGGCGAGTCGTTGGTGGCTGGAATGTCCAAGTTCCCAGACTTAGTAGCGCTGCTGGTACTCGTGGTGCCAGCGGTTGAAGTCGATGTGGAATACTATGATCGAGCCCGTCGAGAGGCCGGCCAGAAGGTATCTATTAAAGTTGACAAGGACAAAGAAGAAAGATGGAAAAGCGAAAGAGAAACAAGGGTTAAACATGATTGCAAAATATCGTTCTATGTAAAAATGTATTATCATAAAACCAAATAAATGCCCTGGAATAAGGACTTAAAACTAATTTATTACAACTTTAAAATTCAAATCGTTTACTTGAAAAAGCATAAATATATATGTTTCTAACTTTTTTTGTGGGATTATTTATATTTTTTGAATTTTAAACATTAAATAAAATAGTTAATTTAAATGTAAAATCACCGATTTAAATTATAAAGGTATCTCTTTGTATTCGTCGGTATAAATGTGATATATGCTTGTAAATTGAAAGGACCTTGTGCATTCGACTTACTTCTGATCGTGGGTGAGGGCCAAAGATCGGATGCCCGCGTTGCAGGCGGGGAAGGCATAAAGTGGTGCTAGGTTGAAGGTGCGCCACACCTCCACGATGCCGCGATCGCCGGCGGTCATCAGGTATTCACCATCGCGCGACAGCAGCATGCACTGTAAATGTGCAGAAGAAGAAGAAATACAATTATAAAATATATTATTTTCATTTAAAAGAAGTAACTAAGATAAAATATAACATCTATAAAGTATAAATGGGTAGGGAACATACGGAACATACGGAACAACCCACCTGTAGATTGTCGTTGTGCGTCTCGTGGCGCAGTTTCTTGCCATTGATGGTGTAGGCGGCCACATTGCCCTTGTCGTAATTGATGACAATGAAGCCCTCGCGGGACATGGTGATTAGCTCCGGGGAGTGGAACTCCGCCGGCGGGTCCAGCGAGCGCAGGAGGTCGCCAAAAGTGGTGTGGATCAGCACGGGTCCATCTGTGGAGAGGGATTACCCTAGAGTGGCCGTTCTTCCCCTGAAATCTCCCAAAGACAAACTCACTTGACGATCCCGAGACAACCAGACCCAGTTCGGCACTGATCACCACCGAGGTCACCGCCTGCTCGTGGCCAGTCAAGGTGGCCCGAGGTGTGGGCACATCGCCCTCGCCCACAATGCTCTGGGTGCGGGCGTTCCAGTGCCACAGGAGCACCGTGCAGTCGGCCGATCCGGAGGCGATGTAGCAGTCCGAGGTGATGTTGCACTCGGAACGGGCCATGCACGTCACCACTCCAAAGTGACCGAACACAATTTGCACGATTTTCGCTGCAGGTAAAATAGAAAATAGAAACAATTTGGGTGTGATAAGGTGGGTGCTTAAACTTCAAATTTAAAAAACAATTGCTAAATCAGACTAGGAAAATGTATTTTTACAAGTAAATATTACATTTAGTTTTGTTTTCATCTAAATTCAACATGAATTAAGTCCTCGAACTGTCTGATTGATTTTATTATCGAAATTTTATTTCCTTTTAAACTCCCATCAAAACTAATTTTAATATTGCTGGCTTATAATTTATAATTATTATAAAATTCAACATGACCGAGAGTAGAAAAAATTTTTACAAGTATGCAAATACTGCATTTAATTTATTAATTTTGGGCTATAGTATTTTGTTTCAATAAATATTAAATATTAAACTTAGTTTTATTTTCATCTAAATTAAACTTGAATTAAGTTCTCAAACTGTCTGATTGATTTTATTATCGAAATTGCTTTTTATTTCCTTTTAAACTCCCATCAAAACTAATTTTAGTATTGCTGGCTTATAATTTATAATTATTATGAAAATCAACATGACCGAGAGTAGAAAAAATTCCTACAATCATGCAAATATTGAATTTAATTTGTTAATTTTGGGCTATAGTATTTTGTTTCAATAAATATTAAATATTAAATTTAGTTTTGTTTTCATCTAAATTAAACTTGAATTAAGTCCTCAAACTCTCTGATTGATTTTATTATCGAAATTGCTTTTTATTTCCTTTTAAAGTCCCATCAAAACTAATTTTAATATTGCTGGCTTATAATTTATTATTATTATGAAAATCAACATGACCGAGAGTAGAAAAAATTCCTACAAGCATGCAAATATTGAATTTAATGTATTAAATTTGGGCTATAGTATTTTGTTTCCATTAAAATAAAGTTGATTGATAAAACTATTCTAACCGAGCTTTTCAAGACTTTTTATCTGAAATTTAAGATGCTATACTAAACTAAACCTAATCGGGAGCTTAGTAGTTCATAAATTCGAGATTCCAGCTCTCAAAAACTAACCTGTTTCGGTGGCAAAGACCCGGAAACTGTTGTCCCAGAACCCGCAGGCGATTAGGAACCGACTATCCACCGTGGTGACAAAGCAGTTCGATCGGATCTTGAGCATTTGGCTGAAGTTATCACCCAAGTGCCGTCGACTGACCGCATTGCTATTATTGTTGGTGCCATGGACAGCTATAGAAATGGTAAAAAATAAAATAGAATAGATAGAAGTTAAGTCCAAAATAGCTGTAGTATCCCAAGAGAAACTCACCCAGAACCGGGTCGATGGTCAGTGGCTGGTTGGATCCCGGCGACTGGGGCGATTCGGCGTAGCTGGGACTCTGGACGGAGGCGGTGTAGTTGCAGTTCCATCGATTCACCGCGAACTGGTGACCCGCAGTCACGGTGACCACCGAGGGCAGCGACAGCTGCGGATACGTGTTGGCCGAGATGTGGATGACCGGCGAGTTCTGATAGAACTTGAGCATCTGGCACAGATCCTCCGGCATCGCGCTGAACATCATCGGCGACAGGTGCATGGCCGAGCTGCGGGGCGGATGCGGCTCCATCAGCAGCTGACTGGGCGTTTGGCCGAAGTTGCGTATCTGGTTCTCGACGGCCTCGCGCATCACGGGATCCAAGACGCCGTCCAAGTCGACGCTGCCCTCGTAGGTCAGATAGTAGAACACATTGGTGGCCCTGATGGCCTCGGGACCGCGCTGCTTGTAGCCGAAGATCAGGTCGATCCACTGGTGCAGCTGGCAGGACACGAACTCCGACTCGAGGGCCATGCGATTGATGCGCACGAACTCCTCGGGGCTCTTGGCCCACGGCGGCAGTTCGATGTCGTCCACCAGGGCGCCGTCCTCGCGATGGCCCAGCCGATAGCCCGACGAGTTGTAGAACATCTCGGGCAGGAAATACCACTCGGGTATCAGTTCCTTGACGTCCGACGTGTCGCGCTGGCAGTTCTTCCACGACAGCGACACCGAGCTGAACAGCCTGTCCGGATAGTCGAACTTGCCGCCCTGCAGGGCCAGGAACATGGTGGTGAACGGTTCCACGCGCACCAGCCAGTTGAGCGTGAAGGCCGCCGTGGAGTAGTGAGTGCCGTAGTGGAAGGGCGGTATGGTGTCGCTGTCCCAGCTCTCGTAGCGCTCCTCGAAGTAGGCCCTGCGCGAGGGATTCAGCGCCCCGATGGGCTTCGACAGATCCCTGTAGTTCGAGGGCAGGCTGAGGTCCAGGTCCTTGGACTCGTAGTTGGTCAGCACCCAGGGGAAGATCGGGTACTGGTTCAGGTCGTTGTACGTCCGCCCGGCGATCGTGTTGAGGAACATTAGATACTCAAAGTTGCTGATCTCGCGGCGCTGCCACTTCTGGGTCATGTTGGAGTTGCGCATCAGTTGGCGGGGCGACATCATCGATGCCCGGCGCGTCTGCGGTATCCCGTACTTGATGCCCACCCCCACGCGGGGCAGGGCCTTGATCACCTTCTTCACCGTGTGCTGGTCGGGGAAGGCGAACAGTATCGAGGTGCGGCTGGCCAGGAAGATCTCCAGGGCGACGTTCTGCAGGAGATAGCGGCGCGAGAAGATGGCCCTCACCTCGGAGAAGTACCACTTGCCGTGCAGGTGGTCGCAGTACTTGAGCACCTCGCCGTCGATCTTGTGGAACTCGGGATGCTCTTCGTCGACCTCGAAGAACATTTCGGTGCTGGTTATCGAGACGGTGCCGGGTGCCACCAGGCCGGGCGCTATCAGCCGCGCCTTGGTGCTAATGTTGACGGGCCCGGTGAGGTCCAGATCCAGCTCACGATCCTCGATCAGCAGCTCGGCATCGTCCAGGAGCTCGCCGTTGTGCTGGCCCGACGGATGGGCTCGCGACACGGCAATCTGGGTGTGGAACTCGTCGCGTGTCTGCAGGATGGCGTCTTCGGGTCCCCCGTTCTCCAGGGCCGCCTTCAGGGTGGCCTGTGGGTGCGATGAGCCGCGGGGATTCTGCACCATCCGCTTCCGGCGACGCGCGTCGTCCTCCCAGGCATCCAGCTTCCAGTACGGACTCTTCTGCACGGCACCCACGATGGCACCGCCGCCACTCGTACTCAAGCTGCTACTGGAATCGCCCCAGGCCCCGTGGCGGTTGCACATTATGTTCCGCACCTTCTCCAGCAGCCGGCTGGCAATCACATTGTCCCGGCGACGAGCGGCCGTTATCAGGTGATCGCACATGCGCTCCTCCTCGCGGCGCTCCAAGAGGGTTTGGGCGCACTGCGACTCAAAGTCCGCATGCTTGAGGACATCGTCGGCTCGCATCCTGTTCAGGATGAACTCCGCCTCGTTGGCCACCCGCACGATGTGGTCCTTCATGGCGTGCGACAGCAGGCGACCCTCGTTGATCAGCTCGATGAAGGCCAGCCCGGCGTGCTTCTGCAGGCTGTTCTGCCACTCCTGGGAGCACAGCAGCATCACCAGCTCGACAACCGAGTGGGAGTTCTTGAAGGTCGTCAGGCCCTTGCCCTCCATCAGCAGCTCCTGGCCGTGGGAACCGACCAGGGTCTTGGACAGGAACGGTGCAAAGTCCACCATGATCTCGCGCAGCAATGGGCACACCGGTCCCAATGCGATCTCCAGTTTCTGGGTGAGACTAGCCTCCCGCGACGGGGTCGTCAGTGGCAATTGGGCCACCAAGGCTGGAGCCTTCATGGGCAGCTCCTCGGGTCGCGGACGCTGGTTGGGCGGGCCCACCTGGCCCTGGCCAGGATTGGCTCCCCCGGCACCAACGTAACCATCCGGTACCCGGACCACCGAAATCTCCGAATCGGGCTTATCACCCCGTTCCGAATGGCCAAGTGATCCGTGTTGCTGTTGCTGTTGTTGCTGCTGCTGCTGCTGCTGCTGTTGTTGCTGTTGCTGTTGGCTGTGATGCGATGATGGATCGTGCTTATCGGCTATGACATTGCCACCATTATCCACCAAGCCCACAACCATGCCGGCACTGGCAGCCTGAACGGCCGCATCCTCGTTGAGATTCACATCCGTCCAGCTTTCGTCGTTCGAGTGACTCGGCTTGTGGTCGTCGATGAGGATCTCGCTGGAGGACTCCACCTCGGGCACCTCGTTCTCCGTGGAGTTCATGTTCAGGGAGCCAACATCGGAATCGACGCTCTACGATTTGGGGTCGGGGTTCGGTTTTTCGTGTTTGTTTGTTTGTTTTTTTTTTGTTTGTTTGTGGGGAGAGAGATATGAAAATAAGTAGGCAATCAAAATATGCATGGATTTCGGTAGAAGAGCAATCAAATGGGTCCCCAATTTCGTACGTGGGTTTCTCTCTACTACACTCGACAAAATAGTAGACAAGTAAGGCCGTGAACTTGGGAAAATCATCTATGTTTGGTTGTGATTTATATGTATTTGTTACTTTTAAAGTGTAGTGCATATGGTGAAATTATAAAATTACGAGTATTGAGAAATATTTTGTAAACTTTGCAGTATTTTTAAAAATATTTCCGTCTCAAGCTACCGTTATATGTCTGCTGTTATATATACATATATTAAGCTGTATTCATTTATATTGCATTAGTGTGTAAGTGAAATCACATGGTTTACCAATTTGAAAACATTTTTGATTTAATTTAAAAGTATTTCATAAAAATGAAACACATCATTGGAAATATTACGCAGTTTTTATAAATTCGATAGAGATTTTCTTAATTTCATGGCGATTATACCTTCAGTGTAGGCTCTATCTCTCTCTCGCTCTTTCGCTTGTTGGTGTGCGTGGGCGTGCTGATGTGAGCTGTGTTTGTGGGGGTTTTGATGTATGCCTATCATTTGCACATTAATTATGCACATTGGACTATAAATCAAAATTCCCAAGCAGCACTGCCCCCGTCCGTTCGTTTTGTCAACACATGCATTTGTCATCAACTCGAACCGGGATCACCCCATAACCACCCTCCCCCTCCCAAGCTGTCCACAACCCTGTTACCACCAGACCCCCCCTTGTTTCCCTTTAGCTACCCCTGTTTATTCAACAACTGTCACTCATCGGCGTTCATGGCGGCGACAGTTTGTCAAGTGATTTGCATAAAAGTAGTCCAGATTGCCTCAAACCCACAGATTTTGGGAGAGGACAGGACATTAGGCAAGCGAAATGGAACGCAGCGAAATGAAACGATGCGGAATGGTGTGGAATGAAACACGTATGGCATATGACAAATTTTGTTAAGCGTTTGACAAATGTCAGCTGTCAGACACCAACACGAATGTGTTGGCCATAACCGTGTTTGTGTGTCCGCTTGTCCGTATGTTGTCCGCTCAAGGGAGAGATGTGCGTTTTCGGTGAGGTTTTTGGGTTTTCTTTTCGGGAAAAGGGGTTTAGAACTCCCAAAGGACAGCTGTTGCGTGTGGCATCGGCATGTCATCAACACGAAATCAATCGCCTTTGTTTGCCCTCGATATATCGAGTGTTGCGTTGTTCGTATCCCTGGTCGAGCACCCAAAAATTCCAGTTCCCCCCTTCCAAATCCCCCTTCCCCGCCCACCAAAAACCAATGCCTCATTCCGGGGTCTCCAATCTTGTCAACTGTGATATATGCACGCATTCATTAAGGGGGGGGATTGTAGGTTGAATGTGGATAAGGGAGCGAGGTCCACACAGCGAAAGAGAGAGGTAGCATTGCACTTAGCACTCACCGACTCACACACACACAAACGACAGCTAATCACTAGGCTATGTGTGTGTGTGTGAGGGGGCATAAATAATGCGAGTGTAGTAGTTCATTAGAGTGTGTGTGGATGTGGGGTTTTTCGGGGTTTACCCCAAAAAAGCGATAAAAGCCAAGAAGTGCTCTATGTGAGAGTGGGTTCAAGTGAAAGAGTGTGTGTTTTACAGCTATGTATCACTAATTGCACAAGACATACGCAGACATTAACATATACAAACACAAATGGGATAAATCACAAGCACTCACACACACAACGATGCATACTTTCAGGCGCCACAAGGTGGTTTTAGCGGCATTTCGGGTGGTCGGGTGTTTGGGTGATTGGGCGTGCCTGTGCGACTCATTAAGTGCTTTGATTTGTCGGTGGAGATTACAAAATGAAACATGGATCCAACTTAATTGCAAGCTCATGGCCAAGAAATCAATGAAACACATTTAAATGTCAAATCAAATTCAAAGCATAAACCCTAAACAAAATGCTAAAGCAAACAAACAATCAATACGATAGGATAATATTAATTAATAAATCATTACGCAAATGATTGACATTCAGCTCAAGACATGGGCCTCAATTAAGGTTAAGTAAATTCGAATTATTAGTGCTATTACGATTGCTTCCATCGAGTTGAGATCAAGTAAGTAGTACTTACTAAGTACATTTGTAATATTTCGGTTTTAAAAAGCTTCTTAATGTTGTACAAATTTATCTATTTAATTAACTAGTATTTCATTATTTTATGAAGCTTTAAGATTCAGAAAATATATTTAGCAAAATTTTTCTACTGTTAAATAATAGGAATGAAAAATACAAAACGGAAAGGGTAATATTGAATTGCAAGTTTGTCGAGAAAAACATTTTAATGATGATTTGGCCAGAAATACCGACCAAATGAATGTCAATATGAGAGATAAATACTGGCAACCAAATTACAGACGAAAATACCAAGGATAAACAATAGCTACGGGCAACAAATTTGGGAGAGCAATTAAAGCTCAACGAAAAACACACACAACACAAAATCAAAACGCAATGAGTGGGCCAAAAAATGTGAAAAATAAAACCGAAATTTTCGTTTTCAATTTCAATACATGTACATTGTACAGGATACAAACAAAACAAGAAAAGAAGCAAACTTCGGCCACCCGAAGATTATACACCCTTGCAGATCATTCCTATTCACTTACAAAAATATTTAATTTAGATTTACTTGCGGATATGTTTTAACCAATAATATAAACGTCCGAATTTTGGTAAATTTAATTCGAAATTTTGAAATGTTAAAGAACTGCTATTTCCCAGAGAAGAAGAGAATGTAATAAAAATTAACAAATACATTATTTTTTTCCTTATAACGGCAGCTATATGATTAATGTTCCGATTTTTTAAAAATTAAATTCAAAATTCTGAAACATCTAAAAAATAATATTTCAAAGAACACCTGAGCTATAATTTTTTTTACTTTATTTCCGATCATTCCTATGGGAGCTATAAGATATAGTTGTCCTATCCGGCCGGTTCCGACTTATTAGTATATAACCTGCAATAGAAAGAAGACTTTTGGGAAAGTTTCATCTCGATAGCTTAAAAACTGAGAGACCAGTTTGCGTAGAAACGGACAGACGGACGAACAGACGGACGGACAGACGGACATGGCTATAGGGTCAGATACGTATCCTTCACTGCGTTGCAAACTTCTGAATGAGATCATTATACCCTCTGCAAGGGTATAAATATATGTTGGTGTTTTTCGAGTGCGTCAAAGGTATTTGTAGCTCTGTACGTGTGGGTGGTTTGGTGTTCTTGTTTTTGTTTTCACAGAGGTGCAGTGGATTGTGTTTTTTTTCCGACTGTCAATAGTTGTTGTTGCAGTTGCAATTATTGTTGCTGATTTGGTTTTTGTTTTTGCTTTTGCTTTATGGGATATTTTTACCTTTGGCAATTTTTGTGGCACCAACGGCTTTGGTGGTGACAATGGTTGTTGTTGAATTTTAATTGTTGTTGTTGTTGTTGGAGCGTTTGCTGTTGTTGTCTTAGTGTTGTTGTTGTTAATATGGGTTGTTGTTGTTGTTATAGCTGTTGTCGCTATTGTTGTTGTTGTTGTCTGGTTGGCCTGTGACATTTTTCGTTGTGATTGATTTGCATACAAATAATTTAGTTTTCGTTGCACATGCAAATGAAATTTAGTTTTCGTATTTTTTGATTTCTTTTGGCATTGAACCCATGAATTAACTCTAATCGAGGATGCAAACACTCACACACACAATCTTGCGACACTCACACATGCAGCACTCTCTCATACACACACTTCTTACAAAAAAAAACTGCAAACAGCCATAGAAAAATCTAACAATAGTAAAAGTGTAAATTGAAATTCCTTTAAAAGTATGCCTAAAAGTGTAAAATTTGTGCGCGTAGATTAATAACCATTGCCCACTTTTAGACACCTTTTTTTGAGTCACTTTAAATCACCACATCTTAACACCCTGAATAATAAATGGGTGCACCAACTCACCTTAATGGATGGCGGTCCACTGGAATGTGAATCATTATCAGCCAAAACGGATGGATTGTTCTCATCGACAACAATTATTTCATAATCACTATCCTGGATTTGACGACCACCTGAAAAAGTACGCAAAAAGAGGGGCAAGAAAGAGAAAAAATAAAGCAATGGGATTAAGTAATTGATTATTTATTATTTCAATTTGTATATTATTCAAATATTTTCTTTGTTGTTGCAGTTACGATACAATACTAGAGTAGAAATCTGTAGAGTTTACTTTACGAAGCTGTAGACGAACTCAAGAAGTAAAACCAAAGAAGATAAGAAAAACAATAAACACATAATTTGAAACCAACTTAAACTCACACACACTCAGAGGTGTTTTTGAGGATTAAGCTTTAAGGTGCGTAGAAAATGAGGATTACAATTTCAAAAAAAAAAAAAACAGCTGTGTATGGGGGAGACTTAAAAAATCGGGCAACAAAAGGCTTACGATATTCGAGTATTTTTTTATAACACCACAAATTTCCAAATTCCTGTGCAGCCAAGAGCTCGTAATTTGTAAGATTTTCCTGGACTTGGCTCTCTGGCTTTTATCTGCAAATTAACCTTGTTCAACTGTTGGCCATGTCCTGATCTGGCTTAATTGAAATTTATGATTGTCCCGGAGACACGTGCTCTCTTTCTCTGTCTACAACCACTCGGCCCCTCTCTTTCTCCTTGCTGGTCCTGTGTTAAGTATGCTACACTTTTGTGCACACCCTTATTTCATTTCATTTTCTTTTTTTATCTCCTTCTTTTTTGGTTTAATTTTGCAATTATTTTCATGCACTGCCACGCCCCTTACTCCCACTTGCACACGCACACACACCCACACACAGACAGATTCAAAGAGAGCTGGCCACAAATTACTTTTGTACAGAAGTCGGAGCGTGTTATCGGTTCCAACAGTTGTACAAACTGTTTTCCACATTTTTTTTTGCATTTTTTTCGGAATTTTTCTCTTGTCCTTTCATAAATTATCCCAAAGTTTTCCCCAGTCTGTTATGTTTTCGTTTCGTTTTTTTTTCTCTTATTTTTCGGTGAGACTAATTTACATTTTTGTCGCTGCCATTAATTCCGTAATGGAAATGCTGTTGTTGCGCAGACTGCTGTGTAAAAAGGATCTATGGTCAGGGAATTTCCTCTTGGACTGATAAATTAAGTGATTTTATGCGAAATATGAAAAAGAGTGAATTTGTTATCTGACTATAGACATTTTAGGAAATATATTTTAAGGGTAATTATAATTTGTTTATTTAATTTAATTTGTATTTAATTAAATCCATTAAAACTATTAGTAGTTTCTTGAGAAAACGGAATTTAATTTGTACGAGTATTCCGATTACAGGGTATTCTCCCATTTAGATGGAAATCAAAAGAAAAAACAGCCCTCTGCCAATTTTTCGGCCTTTCCCTGTTTTCTTTCCATTGGCCTTTTCCCTGACCATGTCCAATGGCAATTTTCACAATTTTTACAATTTTTAAAATGCAGGCGTGCCGAATGCCGTTTTATGGCCTGTCTGCAAAATGTTTTATGCGCACTCACACTTGCCAACGCACACACACACAGAGAAAGAGAGAGCCCCGTGTATGAATGGCAAATTGTATAATTTTCGTGTAATTCATTTTCATAAAATGTAAAATTAACGAATTATGTTTCATTGCCGGTGGGAAAGTGGGAGGTTTCGGGGGAGTGCTCAACATTTTCCAGCTTTTGCTCTGCCTATGTGTGTGTGTCTGTGTCTGGAAGTGTGAGAGAATATTGCAAATGAAGATAAATGAAATGGATTTTTGCTGACAGCACAAAAATGACGAGCAAAAAAAATTATATATAGCTGGAGTAAAAGAGAAATGGATGGAGAAAGTCCTAGAGCCCCCAAAACGTGTCAAAAATTTTCTAGCTGTCACTGTGTGCATGTGCGAGTTTTACAAAGATAGATTGCAGTTTTTAAAAGCATATTTGGATACCGTTGTCTCGCCCCGAATTTTCAGGCTGGCCATTACACTACACTATTTGTGCCATTTTCCACACACATTAGAAGCCGGAAACCCAATTATAAACCTCCCTCAATCAGGCAATCAAAGGTCGGCCTCTGCCAATGCGAAACATAGATTCAAAACGAACATTTTCCTAGCCAGAAATGAAGATTGGTTGGTTGTCAAATTTTGCGAGTTACAAATAAAAGTGGTTGGTGCAGTGTGCAGCAGAAAATCAGAGAAAAAAAGGCCGACGAATGGGGGACCATCAGGGAAAACTAATGCGATTAAGAAGGATATGAAGAATTATTAACTTAATGCGTTGTATGCGAGGCGATAAGATAAGTTCACAGAACAAAATATAAATAGCAAAGCTAATACTTAACTTCATTGTTTGTCTTTTCTTTATAATGAGAATTCAATTTTTATCTTAAAGCGGTGATGTATTCGTAAAACCAATTAAGAACCCAACAAAAGGAGGCCAAAAAGGAAAATTCTTTCATTACCTAAAACATGAGTGTCTAGTTGCATCCGATATATATGATTTTTATATACCCACAACAAATAACACAAACCCACAGTCACACATCCAACGAATAAGTAAAAATTAGCAGAAAGAGTTGACTTGGAATATTCCACATAAATCTTTGTCTCAGTACGTTTTTAGTGAGTTTTTGGGTGGGAAAGTGTTTTATGTACAAATCTATAAATCGTAAAAGGCAGAGAAGGGCAGCTTTATTTATATACACACACATAACTACGAATACGAAAAGTCAAGGAAATGAAAGGCAAGTGAATCGACAAAAATCAAAATCGAAAATCGAAAACAAATTAAATCGTAACGAAAGCGCAAGGAAAGGCAAGAAAGTGAGCAACAATCTAGCAGCTAAAGATATAGAGAGAGTTATAGCCGTGTTCCACTAGGATATTTGTTTTAAACCAATTTAAACAGATTAAAAAAGTATACCGAATTATTCTCAACTTCTTAACTTAAACTCTTAAACTGATGATCTCTCAGTGGAACATGGCTATTCAGCTAAGAGTTACAGATATATAGAATACAGATTACGCTTTACAGATACACATAGATAGTTGGGCAGTAGTGCGAATTGGTAATTCTATAGACTCTACGACAGTCGAACGAGCGATACCTGTTCCAGCGGATGCGTTGCGTCCATTGTAGCGATAATTATTATTTATGGCGCTCGTCTTGTAGGCCACGCCTCCATCCAAGCCCCCTGCCACGCCCCCCATGCCCACACCACCAACACCACCAGCAACACCAGCATTTGCATTAACAACACCCGTTGTTGCAACACCGGGGATTCCGGGCATTCCGGGGATTCCAGGGATTCCAGAGATTCCTTGGTTTGCCGGTGATGATGATGAAGTTGCTCCTCCGTTCCTTAGGTTTCGCATATTGTTCATCAGACTGGAATTATTATTATTGCCGGTTGCATTGGAGCCATGTCCATTCATCAGTCCCACTGCCTGGTAGTCGGAAATACCGTTCTGCTGTCCCGTCGACTCTCCATTCCGCATATAACCAGCATGCGGATGTGGATGGGAGTGGGGATGATATCCCGCTGTGGATCCATTTTCCGCATAGTGCTTACCATTCAGCTGCTGATGTTGCTGGTGGCCATTGATCAATCCGTAGTGCGGCTGATGAGGATGGTAATGTTGCTGCTGTTGCTGTTGCTTGTGCAACTGGCGATGCGACTGCTGCTGACTCTGGGATGCCAAGCTGGAGAGCGAGGAACTCGACGCTGGCTGAGATGTGGCCGTGGAGCTGGCCGAGGAGCTGGTCGAGTGTGTGGCCAAAGGAGTGGGCGAGTGTTGCTGCTGTGCGGCTGCAACTTGCTGATGTTGCTGCTGCTGCTGTTGCTGCTGCTGCTGCTGGTAGTAAGCAGCAGTCATGTGATGGTGGCTGTGATTATGGGCAACCTGCTGTTGCTGCTGTTGCTGATAGTAGTGTTGCTGCTGTTGCTGCTGGTGTTGCATGTTGCTATTGTGATTCTGGTGCGATTCGGGCAGGAATTGCGGGTAAACATGATGTGACCATTGGGGAAACAAAGGACGCGCACTGGCGGCTTCTAAAGTTTTGTTTTTTATGGTATTTACACACATATTTAGGGGCGGGTTGTGTGGCAAAGGCGAGGTATTCGTTGGTTGATTCATAATCAGTTTTCCGTTTTATGCAATTTTTGGTTTTGTTTAGTTTATGGTTGTTTTTTTTTTTGTTTTGTACAATAAATCCGAAAAAGCAGCGTGAAATGAAATCATCGGTAAACGGAACAAAGAAAAGGAAACATAAAACCGAATAGTATCTCCAACAATGGAACAGACATGAGATATTCTTGTGTTCTTAACAGCTAGTGATTATATATATATTGTATATATAATATATAGTAGTAAAGGGGGCGGGGGAGTGGGTTGGTGGGTGGGGGCTTTTCGGCGGTGTATGTGGAATAATGATGTGGGAGAGGTGAGTTATTTTTCAAAAGGGAAGACACACACACGCACATGAGAGGAGTTCTAGAGGGGATTTTGGGTGGGTCCAGCGGTTAAAGTGCGGTGGTTGGTGGGGTGGTTGGTCGTGGGCTTTAAGGTGGATCGAAAAAAACTCTCATCGAGTGGCATCTACCATTTAAAACACTTTTGTTCAGCTGTTCAAAAAACACAGAACACAAAACCAAAAGCGGAAACAAGCCGAAACCGAGATGAGAAATGGAACGAATCGATAAAACAACAATAAAACTAATAAATATATATATATATTTATATAGGAAATATATATAGGTAATAGAAAACAAGTCCAGTTAACTAGCGGCCGAATTGAAAACAGAGCCAAAAGGTAAAACGATAAACGAGCGTGAAGTTTTTGGTGCAGCAAGAGAAGGGAAATAAAATCAGAAACGAAACAAAAACGGAAGTCGAAATCGAAACGCAACCGAGAAACACAAGTGAAACGGAACGGAACACGAAATGACAATGAAACGGAAAGACTGCCGCCGGCAGAAGTTCGTTTCTCCGTCCCAGAAAATGATCATCTCTAGTAATGGGTATAATATAATAATATCTATAGCATTTCCGGGGACACTGATCCCGACCAAAGTCGGCGGGATGGGGAAAAGTATGGGTCTTTGATATTCTTCAAGGGGGATCCACTTACCGCCGCCTGCCGTGCGCTGTAGCACCGGCGATTGACGCTGGATCTGCGGCTCTGCCGGCGGCTCCAGGATATCGCGGTACTTGGAGACCATCAGGACCGATATAAAGTAGACGATCGCCAGCGACAGGAACTGTGCCTGCTTTGTCTCCTCCTGGAATGGGTGAAAGAGTACACATTTTCGTTAGAAATATGTATAAAAACCATTTTGTCATCGGAATAATATATAATTCATCATAAGTATTTAGAGGGGTTACAAAATATTGTTTATTTTTGTAATATTGAATAATTTGGATTATTATTTTTAAAATATAATAAATTATATCAAGTAATGTATTAAGTAATGCTCTTATAGCTCAAGATCAACTAAACAGTTAACCACACTTATTGTGAAAAATCATCTAAATTATTTTATCAAAAGTAAGTATTCACTCACCACATCGCGATAAATGACGGCGCGCAGGCGATTGACGTCCATGTCCTGGAGCAGCTTCTCGGGATCCTTAACGGGCGATAATTGACCGGTGATTGACTCGACAATGTTCTGTTTGAAACGGGGGATTTAGAGGAGGAAGCGAGGATTGTGGTTTCGGGGGGCTGGGGGATATCTCACCTTGGGCGATGCCTGAGCACCGCGGATGAGCGCTTGCAGGTGCGCCGCACCCGGAACATCCCTCGCCAAAGCGCCAACATTGTAGCGCGTACGCTCCTTACACTCCAAGCAATTCCTCACCGCACAGGTGCAGACTAATCGAAGGCACTGGCGCAGGATACCGCCACTGGACATGTTCTTCTCCGCCTCCAGTTCACCGAAATTCAGGGACGTGGCAAAGATCAGCACATCCGCCATGTTGACCAGACGCTGCAGGAAGGACACGGCCACCTCCAAAGGCATGCCCTGCGTGGGCTCCAGCACATCCAGTTCGGACTGTAAGGGAAAGCAGGGATTAGTAGTTCAGCAAACATACATATATAGAAAAATATCAATATATTTAGTGACTTGCTATAAGGTGATCCAAAACTTCTCTTCTTTAAAATACTATGTTTATGCTATGAACATCATCATTTCTTGAAAGCACGATATAAAAGTACCACAGCTGAGAATTCATACTTTTATTTTTCCAGCTGATAGAGATGCCGGACCGGTTAAAATAGGTGTTACTGATTTCATACCCAATTATTATTTAACAAAAAAGTTAGTAAAAATGCCATTCTGCTCGGGTAATTGTTCAAATAGAATACGAAAAATTTTTTATTTCTAATGCCGCTGAGTGGAGAAACCATCTGTTAAGGGCAAGACGAATTTGTTAGTTTTAACCGATCTGGCAACGTCGATTTTCTATATCAGAGTTACCAGAGCGCATCACCAAATCATTCTTTGAGGGCGGAATCACAGTCACCTTTGGGGCTGTCCATATATTACGTAATCACCATTTTGGCGATATTTGACCCCCCCCCCCATGTAATCAATTCTTCATACAAAAAAAAAATAGTTTTGCACTAGAGTAATCATTTGGTTGACCCCCCCCCCCCCCCTAGGTGATTACGTAATATATGGACAGCCCCTTTCGTGTGTTGTCGAAATCACGAAATGGTGTTAATGCTCACACGAATTGGCCGAAAGCGCGAAATGAAAGAGTAATGTGGACGCCGCATAAACATTACTTCAATACATATTCTAAAGTTGAAATGAAAGGTGAGCCACAGATACAGCCTTATTCCCTACTTAAAGTGGCGTACCTCCAAAAATGTATTTTACACTTTTACAAATTACATTGTAAATTATTAGGTACCCTGTTAAATGAATTATATGTATAATATTATTAATATTAGCAAGTGACAGCCCTTTTTAAAATATATGTACATAGTTGTACAAGTTTAAATGAAAGTTCATCCAAGTCTGCATTTCTACAGCTTTATTTCCTACTTAAAGTGGCGTAAATGCTTTAAATGATTCATAAAGACTAAGCTAATACTCACATTGGGCGAAGTGGCGCTGGCCAACAGGGGCAGCAGTCCTCCGCAGGCGATAATCAGGTTATCCGCCAGCTGCGAAATCAGATGCACCGTGTTCACCACAAAGATGGCATTCTCACTGGAGTTGACAAAGTCCAGGACGCTCTTGGTGGAGTGACTGCGCCACACCTGAATGTCCGTTTCCAGCGAGAAGAGCACATCGCTCAGCAGTCGCTGGTGTATGTAGGACCATTTGAATTCCGGTATCCGGAAGGGTGGACGTGTGGGTCCCGGACTGAACATGGGTCGTGTGGATCCGGATTTGGAGCGCTGTTGCTGTTGTTGTTGCTTGGGTTCCGGATTGCCGGGACCATAATGATTGGCCTCCATTTGGCCGCTGGCGGTGCTTTCGACACCCGAAGCTGTCTGCTGATTGGAGTACTCCTCATCTTCAATGGCAATGCCTCCGGATGTTTGGGCCTCGTCCTCCTGGAGGACTTGCTGCACCTCTTCAACCATAAGATTCGAACCCGCCTCGTTCTTCGGCGTCGTCTGGGTGGTGGAGTCCACTTCAGTGGGCTTGACACGCACTGGCGTCACTGCGGGTTCCTTGGCCAGAATCTTTGGCGACTGCTCCTCGGGAGCGGGTGATGTCTGGGTGGTTTGCTCGGCGGCCACGGCCTTGACGGTATCGTCGACCAGCGTGTCGAGGACTTGGTTGACAATGGCCACCACATGCTCCTCTTGAGCTTGGGGTAGTTCTGAGGGAACTTCCTGGGTCTTCTGATCCTTTGGTTCCTCGGTTTTCGCGTGTTCTCCCTGGGACTTTGGTTCCACAAGGTCTTGGGTCTTGGGTTCTTCCGTGTTCTTTTGATCTTCTTCAAGGGCCTTGGCTCCCTGGACTTCCTTTTGATCCAGCTGCAGCAGATCCCCCTCCTTTTCCTCGGATGGCTCTGCCTGCGGAATGTCCTCCTCTTGGACCAAAACGAGAGCTGCTTCCACCACCTCGTGGACAATTTCCTCGGCGGCAGCGGCCAGACTCTCGGGAGTTTCCACATCCTCCGCCTCCTCTGACTGAGGACTCTCCCCTTTGGGTAGTTCATTGTTATTAGTCTCCGTTTTGATTTCACTGGCAGTTTCCGCTTCCGTGGCATCGATCACCTTGTCGATGAGCTGCTCGACAATATCCCTAACGGCCAATGCCACCGGATCCTCTGCTTCTGCTTCGGCATCCGCTTTCGCTTCCGTTTTCGTTACCTTTTGCTTGGCCGGCTTGGCCTCGGTATCAGAAAGCTGGAGAAGATCAGTTTCTGGCGCTTCCACAGTATGCGACTGGTCGGGACTAGCGCTGATTTCGGCCAGCTTCTCGTTGTTGTTCAGCTTGTTGGCTGCATCTTCAGTCTTTTGATTGGTTGCTACTACGGGGCTATTGGGGACTATTGGGCTAGGCTTGGCCGTTTCCGGTGTTTCCACTTCCGGTGATGCGCCCGCTTCCGTTTTCGTCTCCTCATTGGGCAGCTCCTGTGTGCTGCTCACGATCTCATTGGCATTGACCTCCGTTTCCGTTTCCGTCACCGTTTCCGTTTTCGCTTCCGCCTCCGACGTCGTCGTGGGCATTGTGGGCGTGGCACTTGGACTATTGTTATTGTTATTATTATTGTTGTTGTTGAGCAGATTCTTGCTGTTCAGCAGGCTAACATTCACAACATCCTGCCCAACGGACTGCTCCTTATTATCCTTGTCGGCCTGGGACTTCTTTTCGTTATTGAGCACACCCTGAACGACCTCGTTGACGGCCAGCTCGATCTCCTCGTCCTTGAGGACGGACGAGGACTCCTGCAGGACATCGTCGACGGCCATTTTGCAATCGTTGAGCGCCGCCTCGGAGGCCTGAAGAACTCGCGCCACATGCTGTTCCGCATTGAGGGCATCCTTGGCGGTGGCCAGCTCCAGTTCCTCGACATCCATATCATCGCCCAGCTGCAGGGTTTCCCTGAGGGCTCCCAAAGGCGATGCATCCGGTTGTGGCTTCAGCTCCAGGTCGTCAGCTAGCTCCTGGACCTCCGGATCCTCCTCCTTGACCTCCTCCAGATTGCCATTGCATGTGGCATCCGTTTTGATCTGCTCGTTGTAGACATCGGAAATGTTGGCTATCACGGACTTCGGTTCGGCCTCCTCGATTATGGGACCCTCTTGGATCTCCACCTCCTCGAGTTCCAGTTCCTCCACCTCTTCCTCGACCACCGGCGGCACATCCTCCAGCGAGGCAATGGAAACGGCGCCCTTGACCGCAGAAGCCGATGCTGTTTGATTGGGAGCCACTGCTGGCGCAGCAGATCCACCGCCATTCTGCTGCTGCTCCTCTCGCTCCCAACCGCTGATCGTACTAATGGGCCTAGCCTGGCGCAGGGCAGGATCTGTGATATTGTCCGTTCGCTGGCGCTCGTAGTGCTCGTACATCTGGGCAAACTGAAGCTTGAACTCCTCGTACGACACCTTCGAGTGGACAATGGCGAGGGTATCGACCCAAACCCGCCAGCCGCCGTACTCATGCTTGATGGCATGATGGAGCAGCATGCGGAACAGGGAGTACACCATGTCGCTGATCTTCTGCTCCTCGCTGCTCTTCGGGTGGATGTAGGCCATCGCAATGAGCCACTCCTGCCACACGGACATCTGGAGCACGGTGCGCCGATTCTCCCGATTGCTGTTGCACAACAGGGTCATATCCTGCAGGAACAGCTTCTTCACATCGATCAGGGACTCGGTCTGCTTCGACTGGCGAATAAGGGTGGCCACCACCTTGAGGATCACTGGAGGGGCAAAGATTTCGATTTGGTTACAACAGTAAAATCATTACAACAAATTAAACACAAAAAAGTAATTGTATTTAGTTAAGGAAGATTATTTACTTTATTAAAGGAAAAGTTGTCCGAATTTCAAAGATTTTTGGTTTATAATATCCAAGATCAAGTGAATATTTAATAAAAATCATTTATAAAATATTTAAAAATATTTTCTGTAGATTTAAAAGTTTCTAAAGGTTTTTCTTTCATGTAAAGATCAGCGGATCCCTTCACTTACTTGGATTCTCCAGGCGGTAGTGACTCTCCGGTTCCGGATGCCGTGTGTACAGGATCTGCTGCGAGATGTGCTCCGTCATGATCTCGTAGAGAACATTGTATGTGGGCAGGGAGAGCGATTCCTCGTAGAGGAGCAATCGTTCTGCCAACAGTGTGTACAGGTTGTGTGGCGACATCACGTCGTACTTGCGTCTAAACGGGGACAATCAAAAGATAGAACGGGGGTGGGGTTTGGGTTGGATTATACCAATATAGAGCACTAGTTTTTCCTGCGGAAAGGCTACCCGATAAAGTGTACTCACTTGTGGGTGCTTCGCGAAAGGAAGAAGCCCAGCAATTTGAGGGCCTGCAGCCGAATCAACTGGCTTTCGGCCGCCAACAATTTAAAGATGCTGCGCACACCGTGCTTCACATCGAAGGCAGGTACCATGGAGCTGGGGTGCTCCGACATCAGCGAGATGAGCATTTGCAGCACGTCGTGCAGGTTCTCGTCCTGCAAGCCAGACAAGAAGCAAGGGGAAGATAGTACAAATTATTTTAAACGGATTCTTCCTTTCGGGGCAGTTAGACCCACCTCGTGCATGGTGGTCAGATAGTTTAGAATGCTCTGCAGTTCGTCCTCCTTCACGCCATTGCCGATCATGATTAGCTGCTTGAGGAACAGAAGGATGTAGGCCCGTATGGCCAGGATGTCCTTTTGAGCCGGACGAGGTCCATCTGTTGGCAAAATGGCACAAGCAAAGGATTATAGTCAAATATTGTCAGTTATAAACATTTTTTTTGAATTAAAATAATTTTTATTTGAGGATAATGGAATATCATTATCACTATTTCTATATCACTGTGAATATATTTCAGAATTCTTGCTAACAAAACAAATAAAATTGCATATAATAACATGTTTTATTATATTGAATACCCTAAAAATCATTTAGAAATCTGTTTTTTAAGGAATATTTATTCTGATTAGAGTCACTCACCCAGTCCCTTGGGAATGATGCCGCTTTTGGCCCGCGGATTGACCACCCAGTAGTAGTACTTCAGGGTGTGCACCGTCTGAAGGACCGTGCTGACCCTCCTCACATTGCTGTAGATCTGCGTGTCCGAGAGGAACTCGGTGGCCAAATAGGAGTACAGTCGCGCCTGGACATTCGCGGGTGTGTATATCCACAGGGCTGGGTTGAACAGGACGTGGTCCAGCAGCTGCCACGTGAGAAACGAGAAACAGAACAACTGCGGCGAATTAGTCAAGTAACTTATGCTGTCCTCTCACATTTTGATTGGGTGACTTTGCCCCTTGGACAACGTAAAAAGATTGTAGGTGTGGGGGTGGGGGAGCTCGAAAAGGAAGGGTGTGTGTGTGAGTGTATATATATAGATTTTCAGATAGTATAGTATTATATAGTTAGGGATAGGCAAAGAGATTAAAGCGTGTGGATATTCAAAAGAGGGGGGCAGAGAGTGCAGATTTTAAAATTATGAGATTGTTTGGTATACATACGGTTAAACATGAGTTTCGGTTTTTTGTTGTTGTTGTAGTTTATGTTGATTTTTTATATTTTTGGGGTAGTAGTAGTAGTACATATTTTGGGGGTAAAACAGGTAACACATGCAGCAAACAGCATAACGGCAATCAACGAACATAAAATCAAATTCCAACGGAACGGAATGGTACGGAACGAAATGAAACGAAACAAACAATTGCATTCCGGTATTCATGAGGTTAGCTTCAAAAGTTAGGGGTTAACACTTAACTAAACTAAATTAAACTAAAACTAAATCTAGGCTAAGCTAGGCTAGTTAAGGTAAGGTAAAGTTAAGTTAAGCTAAGTTAGGGCTGTAAATATTTAAGTAAATAACACAGTAGGTTTATTTATATAAAGTATGACGGCGAATGATGCTTTTGATGTTTTCCTTATGATATATGCATAAACGGATTGAAACTATCTAAGTGATTGACCTTGTATTGGGAGTACTAACCAAATTCGTATCAATGGTATAGCCTTTTAATAGATACACATTATTTAACCCAACCCTGACCCAGTACTACCTGCATCCCAATGAATTCCCTTTAACCAACTGAGCATTCAGCTTAAATCATCATCAAGCATACTAATTGAAACTTCCAGCTGGTTTAATACCAGACCAGTAGAATATCGCCTGAAGAGTCACTTAATGGATGGCATTAAAGTGTGCAGAATATCTGAGTGTAATCCAGTTAAGGGCAACTTCTGGCGAGTGGGAATCGCATCGCATCGCATCGCAATCCGCTTTAATTTCATTCATCTGCTTTTGGCCGGGGCCCAAACAAAACTTGTTAAGCCATCGCCTCAACTTGTTGGATTGTCAAAACCAGTGTTCGCCAATGTTGTTGCCATGGCTCTCCGGCTCCCCGGCTCTCTGGCAACAATGCAACAAGGTTTTCACACCCCTCAGAGCCCCCATGGAAAGTCCCTCGAAAAACCCAACCCCACTCGACTACTGCTGCCGGAGAAGTTTCCCAATTAAAAAGCTGTGCACCGAATGTAAAATAAAAATGCAACCAGCACCCCCAAAGGTGCCACGAGAAATATTTGCAGCTTTTCAACTCTTCGTATTTTTTACTTTTCTTTCTTGTTTTTTTTTCCTACCAGAAATTTATTCATTTTGCGAAGGACAAGGGAGAATCGGATTGTGGAATGGTATGGAACGGTATACATGTATATATATAGAAAGGGATTGGAGATATGCGAGGCGAGCAATTAGGAAGGTGCGATGCGGTGCTGTGAACACAACTTTCGCTTCAATTATCCAAATGACACATTGAACAAATTGAGTGAGGAACGGAGTATGTGGGGGGATAAGAAATGTGGCGAGGGAGCAGGAAAAGCTAAAGTAAAATCTGGGATTGACGTTGGGGTTTTTCGGGGGCCTTGAGGTTGCGCTCAAGGTTTTCCACAGAGTTAATAAGATTATGCGGTTTATCGTTGCGGCTCTGCGGTTAAACAAAGCGTAACGGAACAAAATGGAATGAAGAGCGAAATGAGTTGGCTATATACTTAATATATAATTATATAGTATACAAATCGATGTATGTGGGGCGGGAATGATGATGAGATGGGAGTTTACTTTTATATGTACAGATGATGTTCAACAAATTACGCTAAACACAGACACAAAATGAAACGAAACGTTATGAACAGTGGAACGGAAACGGAAACACATATGTTACACATATTGGATATAGTATTTGGAATATATATGCGAGTACAGAGAGTACAGAAAATTCGAGAATTGAGCTTCACCTGGTAGAACTGTAGTTGTTCATGTTGATTTTTATGTTGTTTATAGTTCGGTGGTTGTTGTTGTTTTTATTGTTGTTGTTGTAGTATTTGTGTGTGATTTGAGTATTGATGAGGCGCATTTGAATTGAGTTATCGATAAACGATTACAATAGCAAAAAGCGGGGAGGGGAACGATTGAAATGGACAAGCGATCATGTGTGGAACGTGTGGGAACGGTGGGCGTGGCAGGAAACACACAGACGGATAGAGAGAGAGAGAGCGCAGGGGAGAGAGAGAAATAGAGAGTGAGAGTGAAAGAGAGAGCAGACAAAATTAGAAGAAGACAGTTTAGTTGTAGTTCATATTTTTTCTTCTTTTTAGCTATTCATTTGTCTTGCTGACTTCTGGCTAGGGAAAGTATTAATTTTGATTAATCTCATTTATGATTTTGAGCTGATCAAGCGAATCAAAGCGGTGCCCAGGCAGGTGCAAAGTGCAAGCGAAACGAAACGGAATGGAACGCAAATGGATCGAAATGGCGGCAACTGATCGCAATCGGAACGCAAGAATGGAACAATTTGCTATCGGCCAATCGATAAGCTTCCTCGAAGCACATCACATGCAGATAAACAGTGTGCGAGAAATGCATGCAATAGACTGGTAATAAAAATCGAAAAATAAATAATAAAAGGCTTTAACTTATAATCTTAAACAATGAATTCAAGTATAGAACTAAACAATTTTTAAATAAGACACACAGATTGATTCAAAGTAAAACGGGGCATTATACTCAACAAATTCTGTTTATTTTGTCAACTGATAAGAAAATCAATCAAAAGCCAATCCGTTCACTTTCCATATTCCGCTCAGCCTAAGTAATAGAACAAAGAGATTGTTCTACCTTTAAACTAAGCGGGTTATAGAATTCAATGGGCAACCAATGGGATTTTGAGGGAGAGATATTTCCCCCAGGTCGCACAGACTGGCAAATGGCATAAAACAAACATAAATATGCCGGAGATACTTGTATATATATATGTATGTATATACGTGTATCGTGTGGGTGGGTCGACGTTGGATGCTTGTGAGTATATGCGAATAGTACGAGTACGAGTATATTTGCTTAAGAGATTCTCAAGTGCAGTTACTTATAACGAGAAATGTGAGCAGTTGTTTACGGTTGTGTTTACTTTTTTGAAAGGATTACGCAGGCCTGTGTTCAACTGTGCGCCATCATCATCATAACCATCATCATCAAATCATCATCAACAAAAGGCAAAACATAGTGAGTGCGATAGATAGAGTTGAATGTATATATTTATGTGTGTGTTTGTGTGTAGAGAGAGAGAGAGATAGAGACAGAGAAAGCAACAAACGAGACGAAATCGCATATCATTTCTGGGATTTTCTTTTTTGTTTTTCTTTTCCGGAGAGATGGGTTAACATGCCACCCGGAAAACAATCGATGGGTTGGGTTTTCATTTTCATTTTTGTTTTGGATTTTTTCTGTCGGGTGTAAACGAACAACAAGAACGCGTAACAGAGTTGTAAATCAAATTCGCAAGGAGATTTTTTTGCTGAGGGGCGGGCTTTTCGCATGCTTAACCACCCCCCAAAAAATATAACTGGCACTTAGATCAAACTTAGTCATTGTAATATATATATAGATAGTATAATACATAGAAATACATTTCACATTCATCACAAAATAACACGGCATGCCAAAGACATTGCGCATACGCAGCACGGTCCGCAATGCATCCGATCGTCCCTCCTTATTTATATATTTATAGGATTGTATATATATGGTATTCTCATTACAGGCTAACGAATTGGCAGGCAGGTGGTGAATTCGCTGCCGACTTACCTGCTTGAGCAGCAGATCACTGTTGGCCGACAGGCAGGTGACCAGATACTTGGTGAGGTTCAGGAAGGATCCCAGGACCTCGAGGGTCAGGTGTTCGCGGGAGGAGCGCTGCAGCATGAACGAGATGACCAGGAAGCCCCGGTTCTGGATCATGTGCTGCTGCACCGTCTGCGATGTTTCCACCAGTTCACAGATGAAGCCTAGCAGCTTGGAACTGCGAAAAAGGTAAATAATGTATGAAAGGAACTATTAATGATCTAGTTTATTAACGATTAATTGTCACAAATTCTGACTCACAATTGGAAACTATTTACTTTCTAAGTTAGAAAAAATTAATTTATTTGAATTAAAGCCTATAGATCTGAAACGGAATTCAATTACAGTTCCGAAACAACACTTACATTTAGGTGTCTAAAATTATGCAACAATAAATTGCATCATCCTTTTTTACTGCATACTTTTAGACACTTTTATAATTGCTTTCAAAGGACTAGTAAATTTTAGGACTTTTTTACTGCATACATTTAGACACTTTTATAATTGCCTTCAAAGCACTAGTGAATTTTATGACTTTGTTTTAAATGGCATTTAATTATGAAAAATGGGAATTAATTTTTCGTATGAGTTATAGGTAGGTACATAATTTTAAAATCCCTACAAGCAGATAAGGCAACCCCTTAAATGATATGAGATGTTCCAATATTGATTACACATTTCTGGGCCTGTTTCGCACTCACCACAGCGTGGGATCCCGCTTGATGTCGCCCAGGCCCTCGTGGGCCATGTCCAGCTGCGAGAAGAGCGGGAACAGCACCTGGATGCCGCCAATCGAGTTGAGGGTGCAGTGTATCGAGTGCGTGACCACGGCCTTTACATCCTGCAAAGGTAAATGCGAAAGCAAAAGCAAATTTCAATTTAATCAGAGGTCTATTAATCGCCTAAGCTGTCATCAGCTTGGTATATTTCGCACAGGACACGTTCGCCGGTGCTTCGTGCCTCAGCTCCTGTGCTCCTGCTGCTGCCCCTGCTCTTCCTCTTATGATTTGTGTGTTGTTTGCCCAAGAAATTACTACAAAATTTATTGAATAATTTTCGGCCAGCGTCGTCCTCGTCCTCGTCCTCGCACCGCCGTGCTTTCCGCTCTTTTCGGACCTTTTGGGCTAATAAGAAATGCCAAGGCATGCGCCGGTGTCGTAAAATTTCTGCATTGAATTTATGCTCCCTGGGAGGCTTATGAACCCCCAAACCCAAACTCAAACCCAAACCCCCAGCTACTTTTTCACCTTCTTCGGCGTGTTCCTGCCTGTCATTTACTCACCTGCAACATCAGCGCATGCGGTGTGTGCACGAAATATGAAACGTTTCCCTTGGGCGACGACTGCAGACACAATTGACCATCGGTGGCCACCGGATTGTACATGAACACAATGGCATTCGATAGTTTGCCATCGTACAGGACCTGTGGGCAACAAAACACGGGATAGATGGTCTCAGTCAGGTGGGTGAATAATCAGGGCAAATATCTGGGGAATCGAGAATGGGGAGTCTGAGGAGTGTATATGTGGCAGGGATTAGGCCGGGCTTTCGGCGAGTCATCGAGTGGCATCGAGCTGGGCACTAAGGATGGCCACCATGGGCTCCATGGACCAGAGATTTGTCCTCAGTTATTGCAATTTACTTAGGCTTTGTCTTTAGCTTTGCTGTTGGCTTTGGCTTTAAGCTGGCACACAAAATACAAAACGAAAAAAAAAGAAGAACAGCAACACACACAGACAAGAAAAGCACGTTTCCGAGGAAAAGCCAAGTTTCAAAATCCGAAGCATTTAATACCCAACAGAGTTAAAGTAGCAAAAGTTAAATGATTTGGTAAAGTCTAAGCTGACTCTGTTAACCAAAAGTAAAATGTACAAATTTACTTAATTGCAAAACTTAGGAAATATTATAAATGAACGTTTCAATAATAACAATGTGGTATTAGAGACAGTTCCGTTAACTGAGCTTAAAACTGTATGGAATATAGAACACTGTATAGAACACAATTGATGTGCAGCTCTGATATTAAGTCCTTTGTGCTCTGATAAATTCTGCAGGAATCCATAAGGAACTCTGCCAGGTCATTACAATTTACCCACACGCGTGCAAAACACATAAACGGCACTGTGTGTATGTGTGTGTATATTAAACATCAAACTATTCCAATGCTGTTCAGGAATATAAATACAGTATATACACAGCACGCATCGCTGCATTTCTGCTGCTTTTTCCGGCTCTAAATTTTCTTGAGCTTCGAGTTTTCATCTCCTTGTGTGCATTTTGGCAGTGTGTGTGTGTGTTGATTGTTTGTGTGTGTCATACATGTAAGCTGGTGCTTATATTATTATATTACTTATTTTTGGCTGCCTAATTTGCTGCTAAAAATACTTCTTTGTAACATTCCCAAGAAAAGCAAATAATCAGGAAATAAAGCAAGCAATTAAAAGACAAAGAATAATTGTCTTTGAAGAACAAATAATAGAAGGTTTCAAAAATTAACCATTAAAATAATTTCAAAACTAAATAAAAAAAGAAAAATGTATATTTAAAGAGAAAAATAAATTCCTAAATGCGAATTTCTACTAGTTGAATGAGCGTTTCTTTAACATTTATTTCGCGGCACAGTTTTCTTCTCGGGATCATAACTTCCGCCCACCATTTTCCTCACCATTTTCCCTTAAAAGCGCAATGTTTGTGTGTGTGTAAATGTAATTGCGTGTGCGCGTGTGTGTATGTGCGGCCGTGTTTTCCCATCCCATTAACTCAACTCCCGATTTGGCACATAAAAACAACATTCAAAATAACTAAAGCACTCACTTTCTCGACCCCCTCCCCGTTTTTCCCACTCCGTTTTTCCAGCACCGTGGAAAATGGCATAATACCTGGCACAGCCAGGTGGGGTGGGGTGGCAAGTAAAAAGTGGGTGGCCGTCTACATAATAGCTGTTTCGGGTCCTGAAATGTGGAGCAAACAGCACACACAGGCATAGAAAATGTTCTAGCGGAATATGGAACATGCGCGCCCAAAGATTTCCAACAATCTCCGGTGGGCGGAGTGTTTTTTGGCCTTACACTTTTGCCTTTGTCTACCGCCAGTTGGGTATTTTTTGCTTTTTTCCTGGGCTGGCAGTGTTTTGAGACACCTGCCCAGGTATACGCTACATTTACTGCTCCTTACTAAAAAAAACGGGCATTGTATTGGGGCCATAAACTCGCCAGCTTCAACTTTAAAACCCAAAAATAAGTACTGAAAAAACGAACCACAAGCTATCGATTTAATAGCTGCCGTTAACTTCTTAATTGCTCACCGAAATTATAAAAACTTTTGGTTTTTGATTTCCACAGGGAAACACAAATGTATATAGAAAGTACCTACTAAAAATTGTTTAAAAGTCTATAAGTTTAAGTGCTGATAATAGCAATTTTAAGTAAATAACTTTTTGGCAATATCTACAACAAACAAAAATAGAAACATCGCGGTCAAATCGATATGCGCATATCGGAAGGAGCTTAAAATTACGTGATTGAAAGCGAGATAGCGCTTAAAGTTACATGAGTGGAAGGGAGAAAGACACATTCGAAATTCGAACTGGCCTGTTGTTTACATTTCGAGCATATCGAACTGAGGTGCCCGCATATCTAGTTAAATCGATACCAAATCACATCAAATCGATCCTCGTTTCTTATAAATTATAACACAAACTCACTTTTCTTGGAGTTTTCACACAAAGATTAAATAAAAAAATGCAGATTACGAAAAACTTAGGGGTAAAGTAAATTAAAATATAACGTAAATAAAGTTGGCTTACAGCTTTCAGCTGGTTGACCTCCTCAGTGTCGGCGGTCCCCAACATTGAGTTCAAGCTGCTCACACTGGACATTCGGCGGAGTTGCTCTAATTGGTTTTCGGTTCCCAAATGAAAAGTTTAATGCAAATTAAAAATATATAATTAAAATGAAGGAAAGGCAAATGAAAAGCAGTGTGTAAATACCAAAAGAAGAAGCATTTCCAGTGGGCAAATGGCCGAGCGGATCGTCCGCATTGCCAGTTGATGTTGCATGTTGCTGCTGTACCGCTGCTGCTGCTGCTGATGCCTCATTCTCAGTGGCAGCCGCAGATGTTGCTGCTGCAGCAGCTGTTCCTCCTCCTCCTCCTCCTGCCGTTGCGGAGGCTACGGCAGTAGAGCTACTGCTGCTGCCACTGGCACTGCCGGCCAAGGTCACTGCATTGCGGGCGGTTAGAACCGCTCGAATTTTCACAAAGGCCGCATTCAAATCGAGCTTCTCATCGGACCAATCGATCGCACGCGCCTCCTGCTCGGCGGCCAGCGTTTGGAATTGCAGCTGCAACTGCTGTTGCTGACCGGCGGCAACAGCTGCTGCCGCTGCTCCTGCATCGCTGCCGCTCCCGCTTCCGGTGCCACTCCCACTTCCACTGCCCGGCAGTGCTGACGCCCCCAAGGTCGCTGGCAGAAGTTGAAAGTGACTCACCCGCTTGTGATTGTCCGGCAGATTTAGATAGCACTCGTTGTCGAATCGGAACTGCGACTGTTTTTCACAGTGTTGTGGGTATACATTTTTGTTTTTTCGGTGTGTGGTGCATTTATGTATTTGTTTTTTTTTTATTTTTTGTAGCAGTGCATCGGACAGGAAGTTTCAAAAACACGGAAAGAGAGAGAAAAAGAGCAAAAAAAAAAGAAAAATATATATATATGTAATATATATGAACAAATGACGTTATTTTGTACAGACGAGGACATTTTTGCTGCTGCATTTCGGCTGTGCAAAAGTGGTGCAGTGGTGCGTGCGCTTGACCCTCGCTGCCGATGGCTGGGTGGGCGGGGGTGGGGGTCACCAGGTCACCGGGTCACCATTGCAACCAACCAAACCAAACCACCCACCCACCGGAAAACCCACCGGAAAACTAATCTTACAGCCCACTTACCTTGTAGCCGGGACCCAGGCGGTGCATCGCACAGATCTGCTGCGTGGTCAGTGCCTCGCTGAAAAGGTAGATCGCCGACATTTGGCCACAGAACACTCGCTCCTCATCCAGTTCGGGGGTGGCTCCAATGTAGCACTTGTCAAAGGGCTAAAAAGGGGTTGGTTAATCGATTAAAATAGGCCTATGCCATCTATGAACTCATAGCGACGGAAATATGACCGTTGAAACTGAACTATTAATTCTAAACTATTGAGATTCAAAAATATCTTAACAGGATGAGTCTTAAATTTTTACTTTCGGAAGTATTAAAAGGAAACTTTTATTAGAGAATTAAACATAAAAAATTAAAAACCTTAAATTATTTAGGATAACTAGGGGAGAGGTCTGTAGGTTGGTACACCTTTTGGTTTTAAGGTGCCATTTCGACATTCTCAACTTACACAAAATGGTTAGTTTCGGGAAAAATATAATAACTTTTTTTCCGTCTTTCAAATTAAGCTGATTCTTTTTTTAAATTGTTTACAGTTTAAGTACTAAATTTATAAACATCCTACAAATTTAACTTAAGCACGTGACAAATTTTTTGTAGAATTTGGAATTTTTATCCAAAAGTTTTTTTTTACTAAAAAATACTTTAAAAAAAAAAATTGTAGTGGAAAAGTTTTGAGAAAATGGGGTGTCCCAACTAACAGACCGTCCCAACTTACAGACGTCTCCCCTATTTTTAACCCTCTTATAAATTTAATTTATGCACGTTACTAATTTTACCCATTGATAAGCTAAATAAAATATAATTAACTTTTTTGCAGGATCTTTAACAATTTTAAAGCCAGATCTTTAACAATTTAAAGCCAGGATATAGAAAGTAATCTTTAAACAAGAAAAGCAGCAATTATCTTTATTTGCTTTTTAAATATTATTATTGTTATTAAGCAATTTAAGAATTCAATAATAATGGAATATTCTAAGCATAAACTGATGCCTCCTTATTACAAAGACAAGCACAATAAAACTCGACACGTTTAATAAATATTTATTGAAATGCTATGCTATTGAGATGATCGGTACTCACATCGTTTGTGGAAACAAACCAGGCCATCTCAGTTGAAGAGGCCAGCTGTCCATTAACGAGGCACTTGATTTCGCTTTTCGTCCAACGATTGTATATATACACTATGGCAATCATATACCACTGAAACCGAAACAGAAGCAGAAACAGAAACATAAACATCAACAGAGACCAAGTCAAGGTAAACTCATGTGGATAGTGTTGTGGGGATTATCTCTTACCTTTCGTGGCTGGAATTCGTATTTGACACAATGCTGAAAGCCCTTGCCCTTGACCTTCATCGAGGTGAGGACAAGGCAATTGCCCACAAAATGCGCCGTATAGCCCACACCCTTCGATGTCTTGAAGCTGCAAATATGAAAGGGAGTTTTTTTGAGAACAGAAATGTGGATAATGTCAATAATGTCACTTTAATCTCTGGACATATCTTCTATTTTTTATTTATTTTTTTTTTTTTTTAACTAATCATTTCTAATGTATAAAGAAAAAAACGGATAAAAAATCATATAAACATATGCTTGATATAAATTAAACATATATGAGGTATTTTTAAGCCCAGCGTTATACTCACCAGTAGAGATAGGGCTTCTCCCGCTCGATATTAACCGAATTGATGGGATCCAGCCGGAACCAGGTGGTGAAGGTGAACCCGTTCTCATAGGGCCATTTGGCCAACGGCGGCAGAACCATGGCCTATAAAAGCGAAAATGAATGGGAAAACCAAAAACCGATTAGGACCCATTTAAATTTGACCACCAATTCTATGCTAAATATCAATTACGGACAGTTTGGCACTCGATAGCCTGGGCACTTAACATTAATAAGCCGCATAATTGACTTTGCATATAGACACAAACAACTCTCGAAAGCCCCCCAAAGGCTTCAAATTCCGAACCCAAAAGCGAAGTTGCGTATAAATCACAGAGGGAAATACTTTTGACTGGTTAGGAAACTTGTGGCACATTCCACTCCAGAACACAAACTACACACGAATGTATTTCCTGTGGCAACCTCAACTCAAAGCCATACCAGAATCCAGAAACCAGAAATGCAAAAGGAAAGGAAAGGCAGATGGAGTGGAGAATTTAACCGAAGAAGCCGCAAAACAGAAATGAACTGAAATTAAAAGGAAATGAGCACATTTGATTTATCATCAATGCTGTGGCTTTACGGCTGGTCAACGATGTTTGCAAGGAAAAAATGTACAAATTCAAAATGAAAGCAACTACTACTATTCACTGTTCTAGGTGAAATTCAAAATTCGAAATTCTGCCGACAGTTCATAAATTAAATTCTGCCTTCTGCTCTGTCGTCTGTCCAAATAATCGTTTAGAAAATACCATTGCATTATTTCTCTGCAGAAATTCCATTTGACATTATCCGCTTGAGGCATCAGTGGGGTAAACTCATCTCCAATCTGATAATAAATATTTATGCGTTTGATGGCCAAGTCACCTGAGTTTCTCACTCATTTGTTTTCCATTTGAGACGACAATCTCTTGCTATTTATTTAGTAGCCCTATGATCGTTTTAAATAATTGACTTGGTTGATAGCAGTGAACTAATATTTAACTATTAAATTGGAATTATTTAATTGATTTTAGTTAGCTACACATTAGTTGAATTCGTATTAGTTCGTTTGATTTAATATTATTTCTATTATTGATTGGCTACTTAACCAAATGTGTTTGCGTTTGTGTTTTTAGAGACTTTAGTTTGGTAATTATCTACTTTAAATTTGAATTCAATTATTTTGTTTTATTGCTTTTTGAATTTATTTCGAATTAAATTTGACTTTATTAATCTTAATCTCAGGCTTTTTCTCCTTTCGGATTAAATCACACACATAAATTGTGTCTAACTATTAAACTTAGCATTCAAATAATACAGCTTTAATTTTAAATGTGACCCTATCATTTGACTCATTGATTGTTTATGATTTATTTCACCCATTTATGCGTTGAGTTATTAAATCACTTGTTTGCTCTTGAACTCTGTGCAACTATTTAGCCCTCCAAAGAAGATCAAATTTCATTTACTTTGCACTTATCTAGTGGTCTCGCCTCTTCGAGTGGGAAGTTGCGACATGGAGACCACTTTTTGGGGGCCGGGCCAAGAAGAGACCAATGGGGCTAAATGGGTTAAGGCCAGGCGGACGTGACAAAGGCTGACACTGTTGTTGGAGCTTTGCTGCGGTTGCTGGCAACTTTGCACCGCACACTCACACACTCACACACTCACACACTCACACACTGCCACTCCACATTTTCCCCAATTTTCCTCCATTTCCCGTGACAGTAGTGGGAAAATGCGGGTAGCAGGAAACTGAAATGGTGCCCTGGTGATTTTGGGTTTTGGCTTTTCCGAAAATCTCATTATTCGAATCGAGTCCCGTCGTCATCCTGTTGCAATCAGCACCATCAATGGCATTAGGCCTGCTTGTGGATCGCAGATCGTTGGTTAAGTGGGGCGGATGGCGAATGGCGGATGGCTGGTTTTCCCGCCCCGAAAAGCTGGCTAAACGGAAAATTAAAAAAAGCCAAATGCGTGAAAAGTCCCCACGCTAGAGAGAAAAATAAACCCGCAAATAAGAGGGGAGTCCGCGGTGGATTTGATGTGGATTGAATGGATGGATATGGATAGGTGGGTGATTTTCGTTGGCTGTTTCAGTTGGGTGGCACCCGTCTATTTATTAGACATTTTGCGACAATTGCGAAACACCATCCATGCGATGCTCACATTTGACTTGCAATTCACTTTATGGCATTTTTTATGTGTTTATGGGGCGATGGACACATCGATAGAGTGCTCTCCCAACCCTCCTTCCCCCCAAAAAACAAAAACAAAACGTGGGAGTGGTCAAGCTCATAGATAAGAAACACAGGAAACACACACACACACACGAGGCTATACTGGTGAAAACACATTTCGAATTCGTTTTAAGTGCGACGCAATAAAATAAAAGCCCCCGGAAATGTCGAGGCACCCCCGAGGGACCTCATCCTATATCGAAAGTGCCGGCTGTATGGAGCCTTTGTTCCTTTGCCAGATGCAATCAATAAAAAAATTCTGGCGAATTGCATGGCCTCAAAATCGGAAAAAAACAAGTAAAGGAAAATACAGTTGCCAAAGCTAGAAACTAAAGATATTAAAAATGTGGCTAGCTACACACAAAAAAAAAATTTGGTAAAATTAACCAATATAATTGTGCCCAACCACAAAAATTGTCCATTCCACCAACTAAATAGTTACATACACAAGAACAAATACACACAATTAGCAAAGACACACACCCAAAGCAAAAACCAAATACACGTAACTATTTTTTATAGTTACGTAACTATCCTTATGGGTCAATTTTACCAATCAAATTTTTTTGTGTGTATATTTCAGTTCAGCGTAAGATACGATTCGTATTCCAACAAAATAAAATTAATCTCACATTAAACTTACTCCTCTAACTGAATTGGCTTTGAATCATTAATAATTTTGCCTGTAAGAATGCAATAAAATTTTCATGTACAGCATACTTTTACACGACAAATGTACTAGCCTAGTTTTAATTCTGGTTGAAACATCTTCACCAATATCTTCATTTTATTTGAACGAAGTTTGGTTTCCGATCCCTCATCCACTCTGTATACTAGCACTCACCGATCCCTTGCGGCCCGGAAAGCTGAAGAACACATCCGGCCCGTTGCGATGTGGCATCTGCCGGAGGACGTTTAGCAGCTTGGCCGAGTGACGCGGCCACTTGCCATTGGTGGCCTTCATCGTCCCGAAGAGCAGCTTCAGCTCCTTCACCGTTATGCTATAGCTGGCCAGCACGCCCAGCATCTCGATGAGCAGATCTGCAAATAGAGGTGATGGGAAGAGATGGGAAATGGGTTAGTGTCAGCGGCAGAAACACGATTATGCAATCCACGTCAGGAGTTTGTGAAGCTCAAAGGACTAAATGGCTGGCTGCCGTTAATTGCACATCAAAATGATGGACATTTATAAGCCTTATCTGCCTTAATATTAATTATGTAAGCTTTATACATATTTTGCAAATATTTAATTAAAATTATATTTAAATCAATTTATTTATTTCTAATATCGCTATTTTCTTTATTATTTTTCTGTGACATTTCTTCCTGAATTCTTGATATGCCTTTTGCCGTAGAGCTTGAAAAAACATATCGATATTTAAAAGGAGTTTCCTCTTTAAAACATCGATATTATCCTATCGATACTGTAAAAACATCGAAAATATCGATAATACTCCGGCTCTATTTTTCCGGCATAAACAAAGTTAGCGATACACAAATGGAGGATCCAGAATTATCCAAGCTAAAATGTGCGGGGAGGCCGGAAATGGTTTAAAGGCCAAAAGGATATGCGCAAATGCTCCTGACAGCCTGCCAAACTAAACTGTGAGTGTGTGTGTGTGAGCTCGTGAATGTTTGTGGCAACAATCAAGTTCCCGTTTTAGCTCAGGTGGCAAGTTGCAAATGCAAATGCAAATGCGAAACCGAATGCTAAGTCCTCGCGTTCATCCAAGTGGCAAGGACACGGGCTCTCAGAGCGAATGCTAAAAGACAGTGAGGGGCGGGGAGAGGGTGGGCGTGGTCGTGGTCGTGGCAAGGCCATCTCGGCTATATTGCATTTGATCTAGCACTGCCAGGCGCGAACGGAATTAGAATTTAAAGCCTCAAAATAACACATCTGTTGTTAGTCTTTCTAAACTATCAGTACTACATACGCAAAAATTATATAAAAAATTATAAATATAAAAAGAGAAGGAAAACTTCCAAATCACAAATAAAAAAGGGACTAGAATAGCATTAATACATAATGTGAAACAATAAACAACGAAATACATGCAAATATCTTGAAACAATCAAGTTTTAAGCTTTTACCCTATGTACTATGTACTACCTTGTACTAAATAATAAGATGTGGAAAGTTTCATGTAAACAATTAGCTACATATCTTAAATTTTTTACATGTTGTATCCGATTGTTCTTATGGCAGCTATAGGATTTAGACGTCCGATTGAAAGACTGTAGAAGTTTCAGTTCGCTAGCTTTTAAACTGAGCTTGCAATTGGTATTCAAACAGTTGATCCTGATCATTAAAATATTTATAATATATACTTGATAGGGCCCTTAGACACTTTTAAGCTAAATTATAATACCCTCCGCAATACTAAGACATGGCCAAAATTGTATAAATATCAATGCAATATTCAATGACTAAATACTAGCTACAAAATATTATTCAAAGCAGCTGCAGGACATTTACTTGCATTCCTTCAAATAACTTTCAAGTTTCAATTGACTTGCAATATAAATTATGAAATTTTAATAGGAAAACTCCCACGGGGTAAACGTTTTTGAGCCAGAAACTATTTCCATCATTCATCTATCTATGTCTTCAATGAGCCAGGAGGACGATGATGATGATGTAGAAGATGATGTCCTCTCTCTCTCTCTCTTTCCATCTCATTCTGTTTCAAGAAGCTATGGCTTTCTCGTTCGCTTTTCGCCATCTCCCTCTTGTGAGGGCTGCATTTTCAATCAAGTTTAGCCAAAAGCTTGGCCAAATAGTTATTAATTCCGGAGTTCAAACTGATTGCCTCCGCTGGCTCCACCTCTCGCCTCTCTCTCTTTCGCTCCTCTACCGCCTCCGCCCACTGGCCACGCCCACCTCCCGAGGGGCGGAGTGACGTCGTCTGGTTTTCCACCGACTGCTGCGCTATTCCCAAACTTCATTTGTAATGCACACTAATTGAAATGGGACGCTCGGGCCGTTTTAATGCTTGGACTGTTGGCTCACCTTCGTTCTCCTCTCTCACTCGCTCACGTACCTTTCCGTATTTACCCCCCACCACCACCCAAACACACACCACCACACACACAAGTACTGTTCAGCACGGAAAATATTTAAATCATATTTCTATTCTTCGCTTTTGAGGGGCAGAGATTTATTATAAATTTCGGTATAGAGAAATAGGTACAAAAATGGTTTATTACCGAATTTTAAGATTAATAATGCTCGAAAAATAAATAAATACGATTACCGAATTAGGCGATCATGCTACTTTTGTATAAACTTCAGTTTTTCAATTAGTTTTCAGTGCATGCACACTGTTCAACACGTTTTTCGGTTGCGTGAACTAAGGAATTGAGTAACTCTGGCAGGTTGAACCTGCGGGCCACTGGTTGACCCAAGTTATCCAACCTCGAACCTTAAGCCCACTACTGCCCATTCCCCTGCGGCATTCCCAAGACGACAATGTCGCCCAGTTGGTCCCCAGTTGGTATTCAGCCCCCTGGCTTGCCATGGCTTTTCCCACTTTCCCGCACACACTTTTCCCCATACTTTTTCCCTCCCAAAACGCCACAGCTTCATCAGCATTTAATTACATTTTCCTTGGCATGCCAAAGTTTTTACTGCCCCAACTCATCATCATCATCAGCAGCAGGAGAAAAATCAGCGAGATGAAGGATATATATATAAATATATCCTGAGATATATATGTAAGGAACAGGAGAAGGAGAAAGAAGTAAGAGCGTTTAACGCAACAATTTCTCTTATCAAATTTTTGCGATTGCATTGCCGTGTTTTTAAGCACTTTAAGTTGGAGCTCGGAAAAGTAGGGAATGGATCTTGTGCCACAACAGATACAGATACCCACTTATACGCAGACACTCATACTCGTATGTTACTTCTATGGAATCCAAGAATTTGCTACTCTAAGCTGAACTTTGCCCGAGACAACGAACTTTTAACTTATCTAATTTCTTGGCAAGTGTCACGTTTTGGCATTTGTCAGGTGACACACACACACACATATATAGATATATGGATAGACAAACTTAATACACTGGACAAAAAATGGGGCCACCCTTGTACTTTGCTTTGATAAAAGGAAACTATTATTAACCAGAATAAAAAGTGATACGTAAATACTTAAAACAAAAGAGGACGTCGCAGAATTCAATTGAGTTTTTTTAATATTGGTTTAAGGTGTCTAAAAGTGTGCTACAATATATTTTGTCATAGGAATTAATTTCACTGCATACTTTTAGGTTGCTTTGGAAGCGATTTCAAAACCCTAATAATGTTTGTGTCATATCTTATCCAACTAATAATCTTTAAGTCTCCCTTGAAAACATGTAAATTATAATGAAGCTGATTTATAGAAAATAAATCACAAAGGCTATTTTAGTTTACAAATTATTTCCCTTAGTGTACGTATGAAATTATGTCTTTGTTTGCGGCCTTTCTCCCCTTGCTCTGCTCTCTCCTTTCTCCTTTCTCCAGGCTCCAAGCACACACACACACATGGAGCTCAAAAGTCAGCGACTACAAATTGACAGCAGTTACAGTTCGTTAAATGCGGAATGAAGAAGCAGGGAGTTTGGGTGGGTGGTGCAAAAAGATATATGAATGGGGGTGGGGGTGGTTAGTGGTGGGGTGCTGGGATTTCGTGGAGACCGCAGATGTGTCATTGACTTAATAAAATCAAAATCAAAGCCAAAGGCACGCACATGCTTAAGGCATCATGTGTGTGTTTGTGAGTGCGGTGGTGGTGTTGGTGGAAGGGTGGGGCAGTGGGTGGTGCAGGAGGCGGTGGGTGGCTAAGTGGGCGGTTCCAGCGAGGGTCGCTAATGAAGAGCAAATTTGCTGCCGAGCTGCGCCGTTCCATCCAATTCACCACCCTATTTCGCCCTGGCTTTTCACTGTGTGCTCCACTGGGTGGTTTTTGGGTGGTCTTCCCCGGGTGGTTCGGTGGTTTTCCAGGGGCGTGGAATGGGGGACGCAACTGGGCGTGTCAGTGCTGCTGACAAGCGTGAAATTAATCGAGAGGCAATTCAGCGGACCAGACCAAACGCAAAACCAAAGCCAACTTGGGATCTATTCAGAGCAGTCAAACAAAGGCCGAAAAGTTTAAACTCCATTGTTTGGCACAACCGAAAACCATATAAGAAATGTCCGGCCCAAAATTTTGATTAAGCACCGAGTGAAAATATTAAAAGGCCACTCAGTAAATATACGTGCGTGTTTTAAATGCACATTGGTTTTACTTGTTTTCAAAAATGTAGAAAATAAATGGTTGATAAATATAAAATCTTAAATCACAGCTTTCCTTATAATTTATATGTTCCTAAAAGTATGCAGGGAAAAAATAAGACGATTCTTTGGACTTTAATTATTTTGTTGCCTAGTTTTAGGCACCTTAACAAGTGTTTTAAAAATACGTTATTATTTTCTACGGTTTTCCCAAGATTTTCTCACCTGCCACAACCGTTTCGGAGCGCTGCAGGCGGACGAGGACATGCTCGATGAGGCCGACATCGGTGCAGGCCTGCAGGTTGCGGACGCTTTTGCGCAGGATGGCTATGAATACGCTCCAAATCTCCGCCTGCAATTGGAAAGCAAACAAAAGAAATGTTTATTTTAAATGGCTATCGACAAATATAGAGATAAAGATTTTTTCTTCAAGGAGAAGGACGAAAAGAAGATCTCGAGAGAAAATCAAAGTATCAAGTATTGCTTTTGCCTTTTCCCCAGCTCAATAAGCCAAAGTAAAGTGGCTCACACAGATAGACACACACACACATCACACTCACATATACATATTCAGGGCAAACAAAGCACTATGGGGCATTTGACCACTTTTGTTGGCCGAAATTAATAACTCGGCCAATTCAAAAGATATTGACGTGAAACTTTACCAGTCGCCATTTATTATCCCTACGCATATTATATATGAGAATCATCCGGATCGGACAACTATATCATATAGCTGCCATAGAAACGATCAAATTAACTTTGCTGCTTTTGGAGATAAATGCACATAACTTTATAAAAATCAATTATTAATGTTTTTATAACAATATTAAAAGTTTCGTACAAATCGGACGACTATATCCTAAAGTTCTCAAAAAAAGGGCAAAGGAAAGAATTTACTTTACATTTGAACGACTTGTTGTTTAAGTTGTATCGGAACTTTCGTTTTAAAGCCGCTAAAGTTCACTTAAGCTAGTTAATAACAAAGATAAGTAATTCTACTCTATTTTGATAATAATTTAAAGCCAGAAAAGTCCTTACTTCCTTAGCCACCAGTGCAAACGATAGGAGTGTGTGAAATTTGAGGTTATGGTCTAAAAAATCATATTACTGAAAAAGTGGCAAAAAGTGGCGATTCTGACCATATACATTTTAACAACAATTAAATAATCTACAAATCCCAATAGGTTTCAGAAGTGGACTCCGCTGGACTCACTTTGTTGCTCCATTTGAAATTTAGTTTTCTTAAAAAAATTTACTTTTTAGACCACTCCCTTCAACACTCATTTATAAGAAAAAACCGCTTGATTTTTGTCGTTTAACCACACAAATACTTAGTACACAGCGCAATCCTTTTAATCCAATCCAAAAAGTTTACTTAGATTGCTTAAAAACTCAAATTTAAAGCACTTTAAAACTGCAAGCGAAACGTCGAAATACAACAGCCGGAGAATTGCATTTCGAACAGCTGATTTAACAGCTTCTACCTTAACAGAGGCGACCTCTATCGGATTTCTGTAAACGTAACATTGTTAAATGATATTCTGTTAACACATCCTCAAACAACATTTTTTGTTTTAACGACTTTTAAAAAATGGGTTTTGGCCAACAAAAGTGGTCAAATGCCCCATAGTGCAAAGGCAGGAAGTGGAGGAAAAAGACCAAAATAAGGAGCTCACGCGCTCGAAAGTATGAAGCACTTATCTGCTGATTCCTCTCTCTTCTTTCTCTGAAGTGTGTGTGCGAGTGTACGAGTGTGTGTGTGCCTAATGTAAACAGTCATTGAAATAAAGTAAAATAATGGAAAGTAATGGCAAAATAATCGCAAGCCAAGACCGAGTTTGCCTCCTCGAATTTCGTTTTTCCTTTCAGCATTATTGCCTCAATTCTCGAGAACGAAAACAAAGCGTTTGACGGTTTTTTATGATTATTGCATTTGGCACACACACAAACACTCGCATAAGCGCACGCACACACAGATACGGCCGAACAGATACATTCGCAGAGATTGCACATTGATTGGCAATTGCAGAGAAAGCGTTGCGAATATCGCTTTGAATATATATTTCGGTATTTCTGTATTTCAGTTATTTCTGCCATTTCCACAATTTCGATAATGAGAAAACGAAAAACAAAAAAATCGTAGCAAATTTCAGGAATCTCGTGTGACTAAATTTGTGAATAAATAAAAGAGATTATGGCCTGAATGACGCATTAAAATACTGTTAAGCGGTATAATTAAATGTCATAATCAACGACCTCAAAAAATTGGTGATGTAGAAAAGTCAAAATATTGCAGACAACCTTTAGTATTAACAAATTAAGGAATTAATACATTCATCAGTTTAATATTTAAAGCGTTTTAGCACGTTTAATTAGGCGAAAATTGAAGCTTTATTTTCCAAACTATTGTTTCGTTTTTCACATACATTCTACACAGAGAAAATTGTTCTGTAAAAACAAAAACTTTTAAAATTTTCTTATGAAACCAGATTTTACTATTTAAAACGTTTCATTCATTGTTTTTTTAATCTTATTTTCTATGTGTAGGGTTATCAGTTTTTAAGTTCGATTTACACTTCATTTACCGATGCTTGTATTTTTCTTGTCCTTCAGGTACATTTCCTGTTTTTGTTTTTCCAATGTACTGAACACGCGTAATGTAATTTGCCGATTTATAAATTGCTCACAAAAGTACACGCTTTCCTCGTTTTTCCACAACATTTTCCTCCGGGGCTCCGAGATACACCTGGGATTTTTGGAAAGCGTCTTTTGCATTTACAAAATGTACTTAAATTACAAAACTCACTATTGTACACACTGTGTACTTTTGTGTAAAATCAGAAATATTTTTCTGCATTTCAGTAAGCTGCACCACAGGGCACTTATTATTACCCAGGGTCCTTTTGGTCGTTTGCCAGCATTTTCCGCTTTCCCAAGCGTTCCCTGCCTTCTCTTCTTGCCCTTTGATTTTGGCCCTGATTTTCCTGATTTCTCTCTGTTTTTCTGCCGGGCAAAAAACGACATTTTGTTGGCCAAAACTCATTTATTGCTGTTTGTTTAGCAATCGAAATGAAGTTCTTCAGAACTTGTATTTCGGTAACACATTTTAAGACTTTTAGTAGTTTAACTGCGGATTTAGCTAGTTAATTTAATTTACATAAATAATATTACAAGTAATTATGATAGAAATATATTGTTGTTCGTTAATAGTTTTGTGAAACTTCAGGTTCTTATAATAAAATACCTTTATACAATTAGAATATTTAATTTCTGGTGCAAACAATCAAAACGAGTAAGCCTACTTAATAATTAAAATCTTTACATATTTTGTTTATTTTCCTTAGAGGTCTTAAATTAGCCATGCCTAGGCTTATTCAGTATTTGCCTTTTGTATTCCACGTTTATTTATTTTCTTTGTATCTTGGCACATTTAATGTTTTGCCGCTGGCGAGATGGGAAAACAAAACAAAAGTTGATTTGACGCCGTTGCGTTTTGTTTTTGCAGCATTATTTCTTAATAAGCGCCAAGCGGGATTTTCCAGCGGGTTCCCCGCGAATTTTCCACCTCCCTTCATGGGGTTTTCTCGTTGTTTTTTTCTTATCCCCTACCAAATCTCCTCGAACAATTTGCTCCCCATTGAGGAGAGATGGGAAGAGAGGAAAAGATAAAGAAAAAATTAAATAATAAGAGTAGAAACTTCAGTCAGATTTTATTACGTAATTGGGTAGCAATTTCTTCATGGCCCAGCAGCAACAACAACAACAACATAACAGGACCCAGAGTTGCCACAGCCACTGAGCACAAATTAAATTTGGTCTTTTCTACGCCACCCCCCATCCCCCTTGTCATTTTTTTTATCTGTCTCTCCTCCATCATTTTCCACGGACAACCCCCCTTAAGTATGCTACAGAAATGCGGCTGCTTCTTTGAGCCGAGATTTTCCGACTTTTCGTTTTTTGTTTTCTTTTTTTTTTTGTGTTTTACTGCGGAACTCAGTCGAGCATTTTCATCTGCTTGTTGCTCGCTTTTCCGTCTCCGTCGCTCGTTTTCCTTGGCCAGGTTAAATTGAGCATCGCTTGTCCAGCGTGGCCGGTCAAAGGCCAAATGGAAGAAAATTAAAAATTAAGTGCAAAGTTTGCCAAGATTTTGTGTTGTGGCCCCGCAATCCTCGCCGAAATAGGCAAAATACCTATAAAAGCCGCCCGCCAGAACAAGATAAAATTTATGCAATGGCAAAAGTTTAATTGCCCACGCGTTGGGCGCCATTTCAGTCGACAGACAGAAAAATAATATCATATTGCATTAATTGGTAAAAGAAATAACATTCAATAAATAATAATTTAGACATTTTTTTATAACAACAAGTTATTTTCATTCATTGAAAGCCGTTACTCCTAGTACCACGTCTTAAAAAATTTCCTGAAAGTGTAAATGCGATTTTATTTGGTTTATTACTACCTTTTGACATTTTTAAAATCGGCCTTTTCATTAAAAAGTTATGGGCAAATAATGAATAGCCGCAAGGTTTCGCCTAAGGCTTGCATATCTCCATCTCCTTTGCACTCCCTTTAACTGAGGAACGGGCATCTGATAGTCGAGGTACTCGAGGATAGCTTTCTCCCTTGTTATAAAGTCAACAATTTTTCTGTACTAAAAACCAACTTAAAATACTTTCATTAAAAATCTATAATAATAAATATAAATATCCAATGTTTTCTTTGGTTTTAATTACCAAATCTAGGATATTATATTTTTTGCCAATCAAATTCCATATTTTCTTCAAGTGCACAGTATCATGCAATTTATTTGCAATTTACTACAGTTGAACCTCCTCTTTCCACATGGAGACAATTTTCTTCTGCACTTTACTTTTTGTTTTGCACTCATTTTCCACTTTATCAGCGATTTGTGTGGGTCGCCTCCCTGTCTCTGTCTAGCAAGCTCTGGCTGTCTCCTTCTCTTTCTCTGTCTTTTGGTCCTTGGTCCTTGGCGCAGTCAAATCGTTTCGTTTCAATAGAATTTCAATAAATTTATCAACGTGTCTTGGCCCCTTCTCTGCCGCCTGCCTACTTCTCTCCATCACTATGCCATGGATCGAGATCCATTCTCCAGTTTCCCCCCAAAGCACTTCGCCCCATCCCCCCGATGATTTTCCATTTTCTATTTGCATCCACACCGTCTGGTTGAGCGTCTGCGATTTTTCCTTTTGGCCCGTCGAGCAGAAACGGGCAATCGGTCGTATACTTTATCAGGCGACAGCGCATCGTTTGCATGCCTGCAGTGCGAGTTTTTCCCTTCCCACCTCCTTTTGATCCTTACTTTTCCACCCCTTTCCTTGATTTTTCTCTACCCCCCACCCCCCTCCGAGCCTGACGCTTCGTTACCCCTATTCAATTTCAACACCCGCCCGTCTCTATCTTTATGTCATCTTTTTAGTGCCGAGCTGCAATCTCCTTCCTTTTCCTCAATCTCCTTCTTGTCTTGGCCAATGCGCTTATGTGCTTCCTTCCTGCTCCTGACTTTTCCTCCCCACGCCCACAGATTTTCTCCCATTTTTCCCCAGCCCAGCGCCCAAAACGTGCCGCCCGGCGAGCCAACTGGTTTTTCTCCTTTTTGCAAATCTGCTGCGGCTCTAACGGAAATTTATTATTGACAGCATCTGCCGCTGCAATGCAAACAACTGCGCAAGAAGGAAGGTTTGCGTTAGCTGCAGGAAAATGGGGAAATCGGGGCTATCGGGGGCATATCAAGGAAGAGCGAAGGCATATAGCACATAGCACATATACGCACATGCAAAATGCCAGAGTCGGCAATTTTGCAAGACTAAGTAGCGTGCGCCTTCTTCATCTCGGCAATGTCTGCTGGCTGAATGGCTGAATGACTGACTGAATGGCAAAGACACTGACTGAAATTGACGTTCTGCCACGGCTGATGTGCATAACATTGACACAAAGTGCAGTCCTGCAGCCAAAAGGGGGGAAAACTCCGGGAAACTGCTCCTTCGATTCTGGTGAGTCATCAAGGCGAGACAGGCGAACAAAGTGGCGGCATTAGAATGGCCAGCGAAGTGGGCACTATCGATGTTTCTGGCTATCGATGGTGGTGACTACCGATATTATCGATAAAAAATAATGAAAAACAAGATAGAACGCTATAGTCGGGTTGGTGTCCCGACTATTTAATACCCGTCACTCGGCTTAAGGGAGTGCGAGGGAGATGGAGATATAAACTTTGATCAGCAATAACTTTTTAACGAATGGTCCGATTTAAAAAATTTCTTCTACATTTCGATAGGTATTGATAAGCACAACAAAACTGCATTTTTACTTTTCCGAAAAATTTAAATTTTTAAAATCGTATATAAGCTTTGAAATACTTTTTTTTTCTTAAAATATACCAAATATTACATGTAAAATGGAATTATTTTTCAGATTGATAGTATCGATTGTGGGCCCAAACCATCGATGTTTCCTAAATTTTTAGATCATCGATAGTATCGATAGTTGTATCGATTTTTTTACCAACCCTACATTAAACTAATAAAATAATATTACAAAATACTTAAAAACCACAAAAATACCAACATATTATCAACGATAATTTATTATTGACTTACAAATGTTTGGCAAAATCAAAACTAATTCGGCATTGCAAGTGACAAACAAATTGGCAAATAGTTTCACATTAGCCAATCAAATTTAATGCTTCTAACATGACATACAAAATTAATAAAACTCAAACATGCAGGAGATTCAAACAAAACGGACTGACAGTCATCACTGTTTTCCACCCATGAATTATGCAATGCGCCTGAAAAGTGCTGGCAAATCGCTAGCGACAGTTTATGTGGGGTTGATGGAATCGGCTGGCTGTTCCTGGATAGATTGCCATATCTTTAATGGACGTCCTGTCAGTCAATGTTGCTGTTTGTGTGATTGTTGTTTGTTGTTTGTCGTCCTTGCTCGCTGCAACGAACGACTTGAACTCGAACTCTGTCACGTTGCTTCGTTGCTACTCAAGTGCCAAGTGACAAAGGGCAATCACTTGCCCTGACCTCTGACCTCCACCCATCCCCCCCCCTTGCCTTTGGCTCTCGCACAACATCCGCTTCTCAACTTCACTTCCCCTCAAGTTAATTACGCCAAAGTATTCCATTTCAATTTTGTTTCCGGGCACATTTTCTAATTTATTAGTTTAATTTATGTCAAGCGGTTGAAGGGTTGAGATGTTCCTCCTTTTTTTTTAATGACAAGAAATATATTTTCGCTTGATGTTGGTTTCTCTCTACAGTGAAAATTCATTGCTACCAAGTTTCATTACACTGCACCCAGAGAAATGCGGGACTAATTTTTAGGTAATACATGACCTAAAAATTTGTAATAGACTACATTTTCAGATTTAGGTAATGGGTTACCTGAAAATATTGGCATGTGGACTATGTTCCTACTTTTTAGGTAAAGCTACAAAGATTTTTATAGGCCATCGTAACCTTAAAATTGGTCGATAAGACCTAAAATTTAGGAATAACTTGCAATTGATTTTTACTCATAATTTAATACAAATAAAGGTCCTTAATATTAATAAACAAATTATTCGATTTTTAAGTTTAATATTTAAAAATATTATTAGAATTAGCTTAATGCTAGTGATGGAAAACTTTCAATATATTAAATCAATACCAACGTGGACTATTTTCCTACTTTTAAGGTAATAGTGAACTATTCTAAAAATAGAATTCGCTTATGCCCCTAGAAGCAGCCTTTGGTTTAGCCGCAGGGCTCTTAAATAGTTCCGTAGGCCAGAGGCTAGCCTATTGGACTCTCGCGCAGAAGGCTGGGGATCGATTCCCACCGAGGACAAAATAAAATGTTTGTTTTTTCAGAACGGTTAAATAGTTACTTATCCGAAAATAACAATATAAGCCATTAAAATAAACAAATATGTTACTATCAATATTAAAAATTTTAACTTTTTTAAAAATACCTAATATTTAGGTAATTCTGACCTAAAAATCTAGTCCACTAGCCATTTTTTTAGGTAACGATTACCAAAAATAAATCAAAGACTGCGTACAAAATATAGTCCATATGACCAACTTTTTAGGTAATGATGGACTTGGCGCATTTTTCTGGCCATGTTTCCTAAAATTTTAGGTAATTAGGCCCCTTTTTAGTCCATTTTGTTTTCTGGGTGTGGGCAACATAATAGTGTTTATGGAGTTGGTACCAAAGTCCATAGAGTGTGAGTATAATTACCTATTATTTAAAAAATGTATACAACATAAACTAGAAGAGGGGATTCCCTAAACTGTTGAATTGCTGAATTGTTAAATTTTGGTCAGCTGTTAATCAGCTGTTTCATACAAAATCAAGTTTCAGAAATTTCAGCAATTCAACAACCTCGAGGCTGTTGAAAATTTTGTTGAATCGTTGAAAACCAGAGCTGTCACCTTTTTTGTCAAAAGTCATGGCAACTCTGTCACATTTTAGTATTACCAGTACGCCATATTTACTTTAAAATCAAGTTAGACAGTTTATTTAAAGTTATTCTTACCTTGCTAACAATTTTAAACAGTAACTAACTATAAAATATCAAATTTTAGGTGTTTAAAGTTCCAACACACTTTTCAACAAATAACAGCTGTTTGAAAATTCAACAGGAACCATTTAGGGTCGTTCCCTTATTCGCTGAAATTTCCTGTTGAATTTTCAACAATTCAGCAATTTAACAGTTTAGGGAATCCCCTCGAAAAAAAACAACTAAAAACGTGATTTTTCTTCGTGTACATTTTCCATGTTGCCTGGTGTTATTTACTGTTTTTTTTTGTGTGGTCATCTTCTAATGATTTTTATTTTGTCGGTGGGTTTGTTTGCCTTCAAAAATTATCTTTCGTAAATTAAAAGTTTCTCACTGCTACCAGGGAAAAGGGAAGAAACAAACAAAGTTCGATGAGGCATTCGACCTTTTTGTTTTTTCTTTTTTGGGGACAACAACAATCCACTAACAAGTTAATTGAGAGCAATTTTCAGTTCTCTCATCGTTGAATTAAATTTGCCCGGAAAAGTGAAAAAGTGGGGGGCAAATGGGGTTGAGCTGTAATTAAGAATTGACCGAAGCCGAAACCGATTCCCGAGAGACCCGAGAGCACGTTGTCCCTGCTCAGTTGGCCATTAAGGTGTCACAAATTGAAAGCGAGCTGCGAGAAACGCGCTTAAAGTCGCGCGCACAATCACTGACGCCTGACGGATCCAAAAACAAAGAGGGAACATGAAAAAACTTAAAATAAAAATCTCAAAAGGGTAAGAAGGCTTGGGAAAAAAATGAATTATGTCAACCTTTTGATGATGTCAAGTGCCGCAAATTGAATTATGCACAAAGAAAAGGTGTCGCCAAAGTCAACAGACTCTGTTTTTCCCTTTTCCCTTCCATTAACCATCTCCCACAACTCCTTTACTTTTTTTTTTAGTCAACAGCATTTCTTTGAAAAAGCAATTGGACAGTTTGTTTTACTCAAGATTGAATAGGAAATAAAATACAATAATATGTATATTAAATTATGAATTTCGAATAAAATTAAATAAAAACGGATCACTATATCATTTAAAATTAAATGAAAATTAACAGGAAAAAAAATTGTACCTTTTCTTGATTTTTATTATATTTTCGTCTTCTCTGGGATATAGATTTTCCTTAACATTTCAATTCAGCTATATAGGTTATATAGCTGTCATAGGAATGATTGAAAAATTAATGTCAAAATAATACGAAAGCAGCTAAAATTGTAATTGTTGTAACATATTCGCAACATAACATAACATAAATTTAATATTTTTGTTAGTTAATAGGAATGATCTGCAAGGGTATATAAACTTCGGCTGGCTTTTTTTGTTCTCTATTCTCTTCTACTTGAGAATTGACTCTTTTTCTAATATTTTAGAACTTCGAATTAAATTTAACAATAATCAGACGACAAAAGAATACGAAATTTAACATTTTTAGCAATTTGCAAATTAATACGAATGAACTTCTTGTTATAATTAACTCTTTTGCCAATTCAGCTCTGCTTTCGACCGCAGCATACACACTCCCGGTCAAATGAAGTCATTGTGTGCGGCAAAGGAAATGTGATCCAAAATCTGAATTCGTATCCCGAATCTGATGCGAATCCGAATTTCCCAGCGAAGCCAATGGGAATCGCATTAAAATTTCTCGCATAAATCGCAAAAGCTTTGCGATTGGGCTGGGTGGGTGGAAAACAAAAGGAAACTTTCGATGGGGGTCAGGTGGTTTTTCCAGGGGGCGGTGGTGTTAGTGGTGTTGGTGGTGTCGTGTCAAACATGAAATTCAATTGTGCTGGCAAAAAGTGGTCGAAAGTGCTTCTAGCATATGCGGCACCATCGGCAGTAGAGGGTTAAGCGGAAGCATCGCATTTCTGCAAAAGTTTCACGTTGACATTTCCATAATAATTTTCTTTTCATTCTCTCCTTTTTTTGTATTTTTTATTTTTTGTGCTTCTTTTACTTCTTTTTTGCCACTCTCTGTGATTTTATTTGGGTTTTTTTTTGTCGGCCGCAGAAAGTTTGCATTGCTTTTGACGCACGACTGAGTAGCGGAAGTGGGCGGTGGGTTGGAAAAAAAAAACCAGAGATGGGGGCGGTGGCGCTAAAAGTGGGCAAGGCTAACCCCTTGTCGCCGAGTTGACCCCTTTTCCCTACTCAAAAGCATCAGCTTTCGGCTGTTGCCTTTTTGCATATTGATGAGGCTGAGAAATCTGTTGGATCTGGGTGGAAAATGGAAAATCTGAAATCTGAAATCTAAAATCTAAGTTGCCAAAGGGGTAGAAGGGGGGAGTGTGGAGGGGTTGAAAAACGCGTGTCAAAATTGAATGACAAAACTCATGTGTGTGCGGCATTTTGTCGCTAAAACCCCTTCTACTTTCGCCTTTTCCACCGGCGACACATGTGCGTCGATGCTAAGCCCACAAGCCAAAAATGCAAAGCAGCTCAAAAAGTATTCCAAACAGTTTTTCACAGCGACCGCTAAATCCAGACATAACGCCCACTCTCCCTATTTTCCGCCCCTCCGATCGTCCACGCCCATATGGCTCGTGTGTTTGTCCTAAGGCCTTGGCGGAACCAGGAGAAGAAGAAGAAGCTCTAAACTTTATACATTTTTCATGGCTGGCAGCAAAGCGGAAAAGCGGCATAACAACAAAATAAAATAATAAAAACAAAAGAAAAAGAAAAACAGCTTTTCTGCGGCAAAAAATTTCCATAGCTGTTGGATCTACAATTTTTGCAAAGAAATGCACTCTAATTGGCTTTTAACCTGGGATTTGTCAAGGCCACCGGAAGAAACTGCGGATGGAAAAGGGGAAAAAAATACACCAGAGATTTATCAAAATAAAAGCGAAAGTCTAAGGCGTAAAAACAAATAAATTTTAAACTTAATTTAATTAAATCGAATTAAAAATTATATTTCAATCAATTTAATAGTAAAGAAGACAATATAATGGAAAACGGTTTTTTTAAATTTAATTATTTCCTATTCTTCCCCCATTTCGCATTCCACTTTAATCACCACCGCCTCTGGCCAATAATGTGCTTTTAATTTCAATCGAAATTAACTTTCAAGTTCGCCTTTGATTGGCTGTATAAAACTTCTATTGCCTATATGCTTTGTGCATCCAAAAATCCGCCAAAATACCCTGAACCCATCGTACTTAAAATGCTATTAACTCAAGCGAACAGCACAAAACGAACCAACAAAAAACAGTGGAGAGGGGAGGGAAAAAAATATTGAAACTTGTGCGGCTTTTGGGATTTTCGGCTACGCTATTTCGGCCCATTTCACTCCGCAGACCATTTTGGTAATTCTGTTTTTCCTGCGGAGGAGAGGCGTCTACTTAAAAATACATTTACACTTTAATGACGCCCGCGCGTCGGTCTCAAAAGCGCACAAAACCCTGAGAGCCGAAGCAAAAACAAATCAAAAAGAAATTAAATGACCTTTTCACATGCCAGACAATTCTTTAAACTCAACGGGTGGCCCCAGGACGAAACCACCGCAAGGCCGGAGTAACGGTTTCCATGGGCGGTGGGTGGTTCGGCGGCCACCCAGGGGCATGGGGGTCAGGTTCGGGTCATTCAATGTATTTGACTGTCGTCGTTGCCATCGCCGTTGTCCCCTACGTGACGAGTGCTGCCAATAACAAAAAATAAAACAAGAAAAGAATCCCAAAAGGGGGCTCCAAAAGAAGAAAGAGTGGGCCAAAATCGGATTTTAAGAAAATATAGAATGTCGAACGGTTAAATACCCTGGAAAGTTTTAAAAAGATCCGATGCTTTTAGTTATCCATTAGAATATATAGCAATAATAGTGTTACCATCGTATTTGGGATTCAAAATGTTACCAGACTCACATATGCATTGCCAGCAAGTGGTAATAAACCCAAGTGTGACCAGCCTATGAGCACCTAACAGAAAGAAAATTGATAACAATAACTTGTCATTAAGCGAGCCATACAAATTTAATTATCAGAACAAAAGAGTAAAGTAACCAGACTCCAACCATGTTTGAAATACCCTCGAAAAGGGTATACAAAAATCAAGAAAAAAGCAGAAAATAGTCGGGGGGGAAAGCATATCGCCAGCGACACAAATGTAATAAAAGGCGGCATCAAAAGGCCAAAAACACACAAAAGGCAACGCTGCCAATACAAATGCCAGGTCCCGGCTAATGTTGAACCCATTTCAAAGTGTGTCCTTCCTGCCCAACATCTCTCTATCTCTCTCCCTTTCTCTCCTTATCTGTCCATCTCTTTTTAGATGGCTGCCTGCCTGCCCGGCAATCCTTGCTCCATGTTCGCTGTGTCCGTAAAACTTTTGTTATTCTTGTGTGCATTTCAATTCGATTCTGTCCCGCTTGCCCCTTTGCGTCTCTTGATTTTTTTCCTTTATCCCTCTCTTTCACCGCTGACTCGCCCCGTTTCTTTCTCCGCACCTCCCATCGAGGCAATCACAATTCATATTTAATGGCGAGTTCGATTCCTGCTGCCCCGCAGTGGCTTTGGCATTCAGGGCCTTGACTTGCCTGACTTGCAGCAAGCTACTTGCATTTCAATTGATTCAAGTCGTCGTGAAAGTGTGACCAGACTTAAATGACCAAAAGCAGATCAACAAAAGAATATGAGAAAAATTTCGAGTTTAAATGTCAAATTTATTTAAGAAAAAACTCATATTAAATCGTTTTTTTTTTTGCAGTGTGACCATTCAGGAATTTAAAGCAACATTTCACACCATGATTGCAAAATAATAACTCGGAACGAACTGAAACTTTGCTCGCCTGCCAAACAGACCAAAATAAACAAGCCCAACATAAATCCCCCAAAGAACGCCGCCAAAACATAATCTTCTTATGCTCATTGCTCAGCATTACACAAAATACAGTCACACTGGCAAATGGAAAGAGCAAGTTCGCTAGCAAACACAACAACAACAACAGCTAAAGCATCGATTGGGAGAGAAAGAGGGTGGGCCGGATAGAAATGGAAAACTTATAAAATATCTGCGAGGAATACAAATTCAATTCATGAATAAATTTCATGTATAGCCCTTGGCTGCCTTTCTATTTTATGTATTTTATGGCATGTGCCTCCGTTATGTTGTCGAGGTTGCCGGGGCTACCAAAGAGGATAACGCAGAAATGGAGGGCATCTGCATATCTGCCTGACTTTGGCATTGCCACAGAAGCAGCAGCAGTGGCAGCAGCAGTTGATGATTTACCAACGGGCCAACACATACTCCAGATAATTACGACGCGGTCTAGACTTTAAACCCTGGGTTAGGTGGTTTGCCCATCCCTGCCCGAAAGTTGCCAACTGGCAACGGAAAATCGTTGGCTGGCACTGACTGCCACTGCCAACATAATCACAAGTTAATCCTCCGTGTAACTTTACCACCAGCAACTGGGCATTTGGGCAGCGGAGTGGTTTTTTGCGGGGCGTTCGGCAGGTTGGAAAACGTGGACGCCCCTGTTCGAATGTAGATAAGCGGCCCTAAGCCAAAGATACAACTTTCAGATACTTGCCAAACTGAAATGTTGCGATGGCTTCGCACTCCCTCAAAAACAGCAGCCAAAGCGGCAGCTTAAAAATGTTTCATTTTTATCGCAGCCAGTCAGAAAACGAAGCAGAAGGAGAGGTGGAAATTCCTTGCCAGTAATGCCAAAAGGAAATCTCTCTGCTAGGGTTTCCCCACCCGTCAAACGGATATCTTTATCCAACTTTGATGTTTGACTTAACTCCGAGTGCAGAAGTAAAGGTATCTGAGTAGAAAACTTAAAATATGGCAATACTTGAAAATGTTTCGAGCATTCGAGCAAAAGCAGAAAGATGATAGCAATTCAAGTTGTTCGATAGTGTGACCAGACCTACTTGTGATTCAGAAGCACTAAACGTCCATAATTAAGTTTAACAAAGATATGTCAGCAAAGTAATCTAAAATAAACCATTTTTAAAAGAACATAGTGTGACCAGAAACTAAAGTCTTAGTGTGACCTGGATGGAAAAGAAAGTAAAGTTGTAACGTGACCAAATGAAATTCGAATATGCCCAAAGCCTTAGGCTAGACTATAATAAATTAACCATCCACAGGAAAGGTCTTTCTCATATTCCAGCTGTTCATTTTTGAGGAGCTGGACATTGGACATTGTTTGCCGCTTTAACAACGTTATTTACAGCTTCGCATGGAGAAAGAAGCAAACAAAAAGGTGAATGCAAACGACAACGAGACGAGGGGAAAACAAAGAGCGGAAACCAATTCGACGAAAGGTGAAAGGTGTTCGTCTGTTGATTCGACCCTCCTTTTAACTCCCAATCCACCCCGCCTCGAACTTTAACCGCAGAAATCAGCTGGAGGTCCTGGACCATTTCTCCCTCCCTATATACACCCTATATTTCTCCCCTTCTCGACACTTCGGCTCTTTTCTGTTCTGTTCTGTTCCTTTCTGTGCCGTTCCTTTTGAGCTCTTTTTGACTGTGGCAAGAGTTACGCAAATTGCTGAGCTGGCAAAGGCTGTAAAATTTTATTGGGCATACACACAGCCGACGACCCAGGACAAATATGCGGCGGTTCGGGCGGTGAATGGGGTTATTTTGTAGGTTCAGTTCAGTTCCGTTGGCCCTGGTGACTGGTGGGCCGCATTACGGCCTTAATTTCCAAAGGAAAAGGCTTTGATTTAAAAAGGAAAACACGACGCCGACCAAGGGGCGATGAATTTATTGTCGGGAGTATAAAATGTTATGGCCGTCAGGTAGAGGCCGAAGAAGAAAAAAACACAAAAGTAAAGGGCTTAGCGGGGGCGTGTCACCTGTCGGCGGGACAAGGACTAAAACTGTTATTTGCACTTGGCTCAGTTACGTGCCGAATCAATTGAGCAACGGCTGATGCTGAAATATCAGGGGTGTTGTTACCAGGCGGGCGGGCATACTCATTTCAGGGGACACACGACTGGGCACTGTAGTTGAGCATAAATCATTTAAGTCGCCTCCGTTACATGCAAAATGTTTACTCAACACCAGTTGGAAAACGACGAAGGAAAGCAAATTTATTCGACCAAGTTCAAGGATCGAAGTTTAGAACACCCTACCTTTAAGATTTAGTCATAAGATTAAAAATAAGATCTGGCACCTAGGGTTCTGAAAACTTCGATAGTGGTCACCATCGATAGGTTTGGATATCGATAGTGACCTCTATCGATAATAATTATAATAAGGGAAATCAAAAAAACATCAAATTATTAAAATTAATTGATGGTTGAATCAAATCAATTTACCGCGATAAAAGCAAAGTTTAATTTTGAGCCGTAACGTTTAAAAGATAGTCGTGTTCTAAAAAATAAATTTACTATACTATTACTACTTTTTTACGACTTTACTATTAGGTACTATTATAAATTTACGATACTATCGATAATAAGCTCAAACCATCGATGTTTTCGAATTTTAAACCCACCGATAGTATAGATAGTGCTATCGATAATGTCAGATTTAGGGCAAGTGATTATTGTTTCTTGGAAGAAAAATCTGATGGCTATAACTGTAATGTAAATATTAAATGGCAATGCCTCTGCATATGTAGTTACATCATTACAAATTTATATACCTTCCAAGATTCCAGCTATTCCCTTCCTTGTAAACTTTCGGGACTAACATGTAATACCCCATGAAAGGCTGCATAAAACGGAGTACCCATAAAATTGCTGTAAATTCAGTGGGTGATTGCCGTGTGGTTTGATGGGTGGTTGGTTGGTAGCCTGGGTGGTGCTATTGGTGGCTCACACCTGCCTCGCATGCCAAATGAAGTAAAAGATCTTGGCGCCGGAAAATCTAACAACGTTGCCACACCGGGTGATGCATATTTGATGCTTGTTTTACATATGCCAACAATCCAGGGACACATGCTCGTAGCAGCCTATCCCCGACCCCCCAACCATACACGCACACTTCGCCAAAATTTGTCACTGACAATTTTCATTAATTTAAAAAGCCAAATAAATTGTGAAGCTCCAACCGCAACAAGAGCAAACATCTATGCCAACAAAGCGGAAACAAGCAACTGACGCATATCATTAAAGAGTAGTTACTGTGGGTGGTGATGGGTGGTTCTGGGTGGCTGGTGGGTGGTCTTACTGGGCGTGAGGTATGCATATGTAAGACGCTCTTAAATGGATAGCTTGTTTGTGACGCACAAATAAACGCACTTACGCACTTGAAGGCAGGTAAAAGATGCCAGAAACCACTTGCCACCACCACCCACAAAAGCCCCCCAGCAATACAAACACACCCACACACCGCACGCACACCTAAATAAAATCGGAGACAAAGAGTTGAAGGGGAATGAAAAATTAAATACAGCTTTTTGGCTCAAAAATTCCGAATAAATATATGCGTATTTAAAAAATTTTAAATTGTAACTCTCCAATTAAATAGAATAACAATAATAAGAAAAACAAGAGAGAACGCTATAGTCGGGTTGGTGTCCCGACTATCTAATACCCGTCACTCGGCTAAAGGGAGTGCGAGGGAGATGGAGATATGTATAAACTTTGATCAGGCCTAACTTTTTAACGAATGGTCCGATTTAAAAAATTTCTTCTACATTTCGATAGGTATAACTAAAGACAATAGAATTGCATTTATACTTATCCAAAATCTTTAAAAATGTGGGCGCCAGACACATTTAAGTATAGTTTGTGGGCGATTATGGGTGATTGTGGGCGTTAGAGGGGGCGTGGCGCTCGGCTGAAATAAACTTGCGCTGCGTAGGAAGCCCAAGAATATGTGTTGGTAATCCCAACTTTCTAGCTTTCGTAGTTTCCGAGATCACAGCGTTCATACAGACAGACAGACGGACAGACGGACAGACGGACAGACGGACAGACGGACAGACGGACAGACGGACATGGCTAGATCGACTCGGCTAGTGATCCTGATCAAGAATATATATACTTTATGGGGTCGGAAACGCTTCCTTCTAGCTGTTACATACTTTTGCACGAATACAATATACCCTTTTACTCTACGAGTAACGGGTATAACTAGATTAATTAGTAGAAAACCTTTATATTTTCCACAGATTAAAGCATCAAATTTGGATAACATGTTGTTATTCTCCCGTTAATAAAGTTCGTTATTCGTGAAATTTTATCATCTTTTTTTTATAATTTATCCACCGTGTTTTTCCAGTGGTTAAACGGTTGAATTTCAAGAGGGTCAACGAACCAATGCAATGTAAACTCATAAAGCAGCAACTTTGTTGCGATTGTACACTAGGTGTTTGCCTATACGCAATACGTCTATAGATGTGTGTGTGATATATATATATATATATATAGGGATATATAGCTCCTGTAGCTCCAACTTCCGATGTCTGCGCCTTCGCACTTTGGATGACACCGGCAACAACCAGAAAACCAGCAACCCACTCAGTCTGCGAGGAGAAAACACTTCCTGTCATCACACACATGTATGGAGTGCTGTAGGGTGGGGTGGTATGGAAAAAAGAAGAAAAAAAAAAACGAGGAAAGCCACCCACACACATACGCATACACACTGGCACACACATGAAAAGTTACTGGATCCTTTCGCCAGCAGTCATGCTAATAATTTGATGGCACAAGCGAGCGAGCAGCGACAACGTCAGGTGTAAAATATTGTTAAGCGCAAACACAGAAGCACCCTGACACACAGAACACCGGCCACGCCCCCCATACACAAATACACTGAGAGAAATTATGTTATACTCCTAATTTTGTAACAGCAAGTACACCTTAATGTCTTAAACAGAAGAGAAGGGGAACATTTCATATTTCATATTAAAGAACATTTTGAGCAGCATTCTCTTAACGATTTTTTATAAGCTAGCATTTTTAAATTACTTCATAGTTTCGGTTTTGATTTTTAGATTTTTTTTGTCAAAAGATTTTTACATCGTTATGATGACGCCCCAATAAATGGTCTACTTTTTATAGAAAGTCAAATCTTATACTCTAGTAATATTACTCATTCACTAAACTATGGATGTTATATCCTTAAAATCGATCTGCGCATAGAAAATTTCTGCTATCTATACGCATATTGTTTTTACCATGCCGAATTTTCTCTCTTGGCGATTCTCTGACTTCGAAAAAGAGAGCAATAAGCAATGTGCTGCTGACATAAATTACGTGAGTGGGAGAGAGAATAACTAATTCTCGCGATTTGAAATAGAGCGGGATAGCGCTTAAAGTTACATGAGTGAGAGGGAGAAAGACACGAATTTGATACCTCATAACATCAAATCGATCATCGTTTCATATCAGGTTTATTTTTTGGTTTGAAAGTCATAAATTCATATAGTTGCTTTTCTTTTCGTGTAACCCATATTCATATGCAAATCGGGGGAAAAAAAGAAAAGCCAACCGCCGCCGAGGAAAAGGGGGAAAAACAAGCTGGCGGAGCGAGTTGAAAGGCATTTCGTGTTGATGTTGCGTTTTCATTACGCGCAATTTCGGCTGCCACGCCCCTTGCGTTGTTAATTTTCTTTGATGCCGCGGCGCGCGAATTGAATTAAATTCTATTAAAAAGTCACCGGCTTACAGCAGCCGCGATATATGTGTCGAAAATCGGGGATTTGCCGGTTACTTTCTGCTGGGGACGAAACAACTCACCTGCAAATTGGGCGGACAATGATCCAGCAGCTCCAGCATATGTTTGATATTCTGCGCATCCTGTATCACAAAATTCAATTCCATGTCGAATTCACCGCCGACCAGCTGGAAAAAAAAGAATAACATGGATATATAAGTTAAATGTATCCAGTTTGCATATTGTATAAACAATAGGTGGGGAATTGTTGAAAAATGTTCACAATTAGTGGAAATCATTCGTTTTCGTTCTTTTTATTTTTTTGCAGAGGGGGTTAAGTTTATTTTGTGGGCTCTGCATGTGGATAATCTGTGGGAAAAATATGCGAAAAGTTGACGGCAGATTTGTAATTGGTAAAGTTTGAATTGGAAATAATGGATGTGTGTTTTGAGAGCGTGTATTCAAGTGGGGCGGACAGGGGAAATGGAAAATGGGAGATGACTGACAAAAGTTTATTCAGGGAGTCGAGAGCCATGAGATAACAGAACACAGGATGCTGTTGGCTTAAATCCGTTGATTGGGTAAAATCAATGTAGTTTCCATTTATCTAGACCGCACAAAAGTGCAAAGCCCCGGATAACTTTACCGGCTTCTTTTAATTGAAATCGAATGCAATGCATGGCAGTTCATCTGTATTTATTTTAACTAAAATGGTTTTATTTTGAAAACAAAAAAGTAGAGTAACATTTTCGGGTAAGAAAAAAAATCAGTGTATACTGTGAAGACTTCAAAATATGTTATACAATTTAAAAATGAAATTACAAATTAATTAAACTGAAATTGCTTAAAATCCATGTTTTAAAAATTAAAAGGCAATCTGTCAAAGTCATTGCTTTCGCCCCCGTTTTCAATTTTAATAACAAAAACAAATAATAATACATTAAAGACTGGTTTAAAATTCCATGAGCCTAATTCTATTTGATAGATGATGATCGGACTTTAGAGAGCCCAAATCTGAGCACCATTTTCTTATCGGGATTATCATTTAGAAAAGCCGAAAGCCTTTGCTCTTATTTCACCCCCTCCCCCCTCCATTTATTTTCACCCCTATTATTTTTCCCAGCTTTTAGTTTCCCTGGGCTTAGGCTAAGTACAGTCGAGTGTGTTAACTGCTTGAGAGCGTGTCCTAGACACATCCTTTTGCCATCGAGGAGCAATCAGGGCGTCCTTTCAGCAGCAACAACAATAACAATCAAGGATGCTGAAGAGGGTGGTGGTTCGGGGGGTAGGGAGAAAAACCCCCAGTCACGTCACAAAAACGGCGGCGGCAAAAAAGGTTCTAACTTAATTATGCCAGGCGCCAAGAAAATCCACTTCCATCGAAATTTCAGCCACGCCCCCTCCCCCTCCCCCCTTCCGTTTAAGAGTACGCCCAATGTCAATATATTTTTGTGTCCAAAAAATTGTTTTTCTTGCTTTTTGCGCGCTTTAATAAAATCAGCAAAAATAAATTCAATAAATAGATTAGAGCAAAGGGGAGAGAGACAGAGACAGAGGCTTTTCTCTCTCTATCTCACAAGTGGTTACAAGTGTCCTTACACCAGAATAAAAAAAAACACACACACACACACATAGGGCGATATAAATCCCCAACTGTATTTATGTCTGTTTTTGTTTGTTTTTCTCGCATTTTTTTCTCTGGGAAAAACCTAGTGGGAGGGAGGGTGGAGAGGGGTGCTTTTGGCGGCCGACAGTTTGGCGCCTGGCCATCAATGGACCACACCCACAATCCAGTGTCCTTAGTCCAAACCACCCACCCACTCACTACTTTTCGCCGAGTGCACTCGAGAGCTGCTTTATAATTATGCGAAAACGATTTTACCGGCATTTCCACCACCAACACCTTTTTTTTCTCTTTATCCCTTTTTGCGGTTTATGGCCACGGCCACGCCCACGATTTGCCTTATCACCTGGCAACAAAAACAGAAAAAACAATAAAAAAAAAGCTAACTTCCTTCCAGCCGAAGTTTCTATACCCTTTCAGTACAAGTTACAACAAGGAAAATTTAGCTGTTGTTTTATTATTTTGACATTTACTTTACGATCCTTCGTCCTATTTCTGTTAAATTTAAATCGAAATTCTGAAATATTAAAAACAAATTATATCCCAGAGTTGAAGGGTATACAATCAAAATCAACGAAGCTATAATTTCGTTCCTATTAATATCCCACTAATTTTCAGATCGTTCCTATGGCAGCCATGTAATATAGTCGTCCGATTTTTTTTTTAAATTTAATTAAAAACTAAGAAATATTTAAAAAAATGCTATTCCCAAGAGTAGTAGGTAGTACCTCAAAGAACACCGATGCTAGAATTTTTTTTCTTTTTTTTCCGGTCCTTCCTAGGGAGCTATAAGATATAGTTGTCCGATCCAGCTGGTTCCGACTTATATACTACCTGTAATATAACGAAGACTTTTGGCAAAGTTTCATCCCGATAGTTTAAAAACAGGGATGCTAATTTGCGTAGAAACGGACAGACGGACGGACGGACAAACGGACAGACGGACGGACGTACAGACGGACATGTCTAGATCGACTCGTGTGATTGGAAACCTCGTCTTCACTGCGTTGCAAACTTCTGACTGAAATCATTATACCGTCTGCAAAGGTATAAAAAGGAAAAGCCAGATAACAATATGGGCAGCAAATCTGTTGTGATGCGAACATAACGCGAAATCAAAGCCGGAGACTTCTCACCCTCGGATTTGTTCCCCCGTTTTTCGTGGCAATGAAAACAAACAGCAGAGGGGCCCTAAGTCCCACGGATTAGGGAGCAATTTATAATGCCCCTTTAAGTCGGTTGCCCAAGCCAAACCAAACCAAAACAAAACAGAACAGAACACCCGACCAATCTCAACGGAAGGATTTTCCTCATTTCGCAGCATAAACACATAAACAGTAGCGCTTTTTTAAGTCTTTTGGTAAATTTAAAGCACCCACAGTTTGCTCACTTGAAACCAATTCAAGCTACATTTATTCTATGTGGAAATTCAATTGAATTATAATATTATAGAAACATGGAGATGCTTTGAAAGTAATACACCTCAAGAAAAATTAAAGTATATACTTTTATTTATTGACTAAAACCTAAAGTTACTATGTATTTAAAATTTATTTATTGACTTACAAAATGAATCATAATAATGTGAAATTCATTTATAAATAGTTAATTTAAATTTATATTTAATATAACAGTTAATATAACAATTTAAATTAGCAAAATACCAAAATTAAGATCTCAAAAGAGAACAATGAATTCCATTAAGCGAAAACCACAAGTGTGGCAGGCAATGAAATCCATATATTTTAAACGAAATGAGAAAGACCGGGGAAGAAAGATAAAGAGGACGTGAGGGGGATAGGAGGGAAAATGCTCATTCATATTTAAATTAAACTTTGTGGAAAGTTTTTCGAGTTTTCCTACCCATCAAACCAGCCTCCCAATTAACGCCGCCACCCACAATTTCAGCCTGCTTCGCAGCGTGTCCTAGTACAAGCATTTTAAACGCCGCTTAATTATATTCGTCTGCCACCCCAAAGAACATCACCACCATCATTTCCCCCAGTCCCCTTGATTTTCTACAGTTTTCCCAACGCTCCCCAACTTTTCCCCAAGGAGCCGAAGCATCGCACCTTTTTCTAGCACATTTAGTCAATTTTAAGTTCATTTAAAAAAAGAAAAGTTTTTCCTTTCTTTCGTTTTTCTTTGCTGTAGATTTTCTACATTTCATTTGTGCGGCGGAAAAGCTGTGGAAACTCTGGCATTGACGTGTCGCCCATCCGCCTGTCACCTTGTTATCCCCACCCACCTGGTCGCTTATTTAAAGTAAATTGAATTTCTATTTTATTTAAAATGCGCATTGAGACGCACTAAAAGTTCTTCAAGTGCCAGTATTTCCCGGGGGAGGGGGTGGAAATGCCAGTTTTCCGGGGCTTCTTTTATTTTTATTTTTTTTGCGCTGTGAAGGTGTAAAAATTACAATTTTACACTGGCAATGAGACCGAAATTTCTTTCTTTGTTTTTACTTCTTCCTTCTCTTTGCAAAGTGAAAGAGAGTTTGCCTTATCTCTTTTGTAATTCAATTTGATTCCAACAAGGAGATGGGCGAAAAGGAAAGGAAAATACAGAGGGGCGTTAACTGCATTGAAATTGTAATTGAGGCAGAGTTAACTTTTTGAATAAATAAAAAAGTCAGTTATGCCCGGAAACGTTTAATAATGTTGTCATTTCTGTAAAAAATAAAATGATTAGGTTTAACTTGTCTAAAATCATTTATGTAATTTTGTATATGGGGAATTTTCCTAATATTTTTATCTAATTAAATATAGTAATTAATTGATGAAGAACAAAGAAATATGAAAAATAACCAATTATTAAATCCAGAAAGTAATTAATAAATATTTTAATAAAAAGCTGAACAATTCTTAAAACTTTATTTTATTTTGTATTCAAGAATTTTTAACCATTAGCTTAAATCGAAAAATTCCAAAAAATTCAAGTAAAATGTGAAATAAATTTGGGTTTAAGCGAACTTGGCTGTCGATTATCTAGTGTATTGATTCGTTTTGCGCTCAATCTCCGCACTAATTTTTTTGGCCACATTTCCAGAGCCATTGGCAATCCCCCAAGAAGCTTGATTACGCCTATGCAGATATTCACAGCAATTGAGTCGCAGGTCTCGGGGAAAAAACTGCCTTTTTCTCCAATCCCTATTTTTACTTGTTTGGGGAAATGCGTTCTGTTCTGTTTTGGCTTTTTCGACTATTCTCGCCAGACTTGCTCACACTTCGTTTTCGTCTTGGTTTTTTCTGGGACAAGGCCCTCATCACCATGCCACTTCACTTCCCTTTGCTTTGTGCCAAATTTTCCGACTTTCCACCGACAGCCACCCCCCTTCTTGTGTCATTAGGGAATATTCGCAGTTTTCTCGTGGTTAAGCTTTTAAAACAGTTTTGAAAAGTACACAGGCTCTGAGCCGCCCATTCCATCCACATTCACGCTTATCATACGTAAAAATTGTTGCCACAGTTTCCTTTTTCATTCTCCTTTTTTTTTAGCGCTACTTTTAAGTTCGGTTTTGGGTTTTCTTTTTTTTGGCTTCACTTCTTTGTATGCTTTACTCAATTTCTGTTTTACTTTTGCTCGGAACCAAAGGAACCGACAAAAAAAAGAATTGCTCGTTGGGGAAATTTTCCTGCAGAAGTTTTTATTGTTTTTTCTTCGGTTTTTCGCATTTTTTTCTTGTATTTGCCTTGGCTTTCTTGGCACCTCCTTGAGGGCTTCCCAAAAGCAACTTGGTAGATTACTTTTGATTGTTCTATTTGAATATTTTACAGCTGGCATAGCGGCAACTCTCTGGCTGATGGCCTCATTAGTTGTGACTCCATGGGGGTCTGGGATACATCTTCTCCGGTTTTTCTTCTTTTTTTTTGTGTGTGTTAGGAATTATTGATGATCTGGGGGAGTGTGGGGAAAACTCCCGTTTTCCCAAATCCGAAACTCCCAAATCATTTATCATCACGAACAATTGCCCCAGGCCAAAACATTCTCCTATAATTATTATTTTTCCACCGCCTTTCACTGCCTCCTTTCTTTGATAAAAGGATTCCTGGGATTGCAAATACACACATACGCATAACTGACAGACATCAATCAGATTCCTGGGAAAAAAGGAACAAAACAACCGGAGAAAAACAATAAAACACAAATAGATGGAGGGAGGTGTGTGGGATGCACTGTGGAAAATATAGATCTAAATTTTCGGATAATATTATTTTATTTTAATTTATAACTTATTTGATTTTTAAATCTTTTGGTTCTATCAATAACAAATATTTTCTAATATTCCTTAATATGTTCTATCTTTATACCCTTGCAGCGCAGTGAAGAAGACATTTTCGACCCCATAAAGTATATATGTATTTATTCTTGATCAGCATCACTAGACGAGTCGATCTAGCCATGTCCGTCTGTCCGTCCGTCCGTCTGTCCGTCCGTCCGTCTGTCCGTCTGTCCGTCTGTTTCTACGTAAACTAGTCTCTCAGTTTTAAAGCTATCGGGCTAAAACTTTCCCAAAAGTCTTATATCTATTGCAGGTAAGTCGGAACGAGCCGGATCGGACAACTATATGATATAGCTCCCATAGGAATAATCGGAATAGTAATGGAAAAAAAATTATAGCTTCGGTGTTTTTTGACATTCTAGATTCTTCTCTTAGAAATATTATCTTTTATATATTTCTGAATTTCGAATTAAATTTTATCAAAATCGGACGACTATATCATATAGCCGCCAGAGGAACGATCGGAAAATTAATGGGAATATGATAGGAAATAAATTATTGATTCGTTGGTTTTTATTGTATTCTCAATTACTCGGGGATATGACTCTTTTTAAATATTTCCGAATTTCATATAGCTGCCATAGGAACGATACGAAAATTAATGAGAAGTAATAGGAAATTTAACATTTTTGCAATTTGTAAATTAATAGGGATGATCTGCAAGGGTATATAAGCTTCGGCTGGCCGAAGCTAGCTTCCTTTCTTGTTAAAAATAAATGTTCCCTGTGTATGCCTAGATGTCTTGCCTTCAGGTTGCTATATCCTCCCGCCCTTTTTATTTTTATTTTGTTTTTTTTCCCCGTTGCCTTTAATCTGTTTTATCTGGCACAGCTTTCGCTCCTTGGCTTCTCCTTATCAATATGCAAAAGTTCGTTCCGGCAGAAGGGGCGAAGAAATGGGGGAGTGGGCGTGGCATGCTGGAAACTTTTGGCTAGGCGGCAGCTGATTGAGTGTATAGTCCAGTGGACAAGGGAAGGAAAAGGGGACTTACTTCTCTGCACTGGAAATTGTTAAGCATAGACATTAAAATAAATTTATGCCATAAAAATATACACACATACATATATATATATATATAAACACTGGGTGGATTTGGGAAGTTGACTGAGCACAGAAAACGCTGAAAATTGTTTATCGCCATGAAAAGTTTTCAGTTTGCCCCTGCTACTGGTTGTTCTTGTTGTTTGTTTGTTTGTTTGCTTGCTTATTTTTCCTATTTTCCATTGCATACTTTGCAGCGCATGTGATTGTGTCTGTGCGCGCGTGTGTGTGTGTGTCCTGTGCCTGTGTGCGTTTTCAGTTAATCGAAAAAGTTAATCATCGAAGTTTTGCGCCACAAGAGCTGCTTGGTCACTGCGAAATTTATTTCACGAAAAACAAATGAAAATCAAAAAATGAAACCCTACATAAGTGGGCGAATCGACTTGCAAATACCCTGTATTTAAATAGCAAATATTTTATTGATGAACTTATAAACTTTATTGGCAATTTTTTGTTGATTTTAGCAAATAATTTATTTAATTGATAAGTGTGTAAAATGGACAATTATTATATATGACAATCATTTGTTAAATTTATTTATTTTCTCAAAATTTTTAAGCTTCATATACGCCAAAAAACTCGGCAAAAGTCCAACTACCCAGTAATAAATAATTTTCCGACAAAAAAATCGAAATAAAATTAGACATCAAATGGACAGCAAGCGTACATTTGGCAAATGAGAAACGGGACGCTTTTCTTGTCTGTTTGTGCGATTGTGTGTTTGTGAACTTCCTTTTCATCATCTGAATATCCTTTGGCCTACTCGACTTTGATTTCGAGGCTTACAATTATTACCTTCCCAGTTGATTGGCTGCCAAGCCAGTTGAAGGCAGTTGAAGGCAAAGGCGGCCCAATCAACCACCCCTGAATCTGAATCTGAATCATCCGACCACCATTAGCCACAATGAGCTTCCTTTTAGCGGAAGTTTTCGACTGGCAAACATTTTGTAGAGACGAGAAATTGCATTGCATATTATTTGCTGATTGATTGAGTGATTGATTACTGGCGAGGCACCTTCGACAATTTGGCATGAAAAAAATCGAGAAAATAAAATCTAAGGAATCCACCCTCCTTTTACTTTGGTGGCGGTGGTGGTGGTGGTGCCACATCATAGTCATCACGTAGATATTTTATAGGCGCTGCTCCATTGAAAGCTTTACAAATTGTCATTTGAGCCTGGGGAAAGGAAAGAGCAGCTAGCAACGCTGAGTTATTAAGTGCCAAATGACAGTCCTCTCGGTGTCCTTTGACATTGACTTGACTGCCGGGACTTTCTTGCGCCGCCCCCAATCCGCCATCTCGCAAAGGAAAAAAAAAGACAGCCATTAGTTTGTCATTGTCTGCGACATCCTCGACTTTGAACGTCAATAATTGAGCGTAAAATATGATTTAAAAAACGTGAATTGTGGGCGGGTGGCTTCTGCCTTCCTTTTTCATCTTTCACAACGGGACGAGAGCACCTGCACTTGTCTTGATTGCTGTCTAGTCTGACTTCTGGATAATAACGAAAGATTCCACTTGTATTTTTCGGTACCTAAATATATACACACACAGAGAAAAAAAATACCAAAAATAATCATCCATCGGGTATTTTTTCATATCAATTTTGGTCCCATCTGTTTACATATGAAAATGATACTTTCGAACATATGATTTTCTACCCGATTGATATGAAATCATACCATTTTGTTATGGAAAAATTGATATGAAACAATATCAGTTCCATATTGTTCCGTTTTTTTCTCTGTGCAGGAAAAGAATTTACAAATGATCACATTGATATGTGCAGGTTAACTTAATATTTTTTAAAGATCAAGTGTTTTAATATCATTTCGATATGAACAAAGATTATTTTGATCTGATATGATATGATATGATATGATATCATATCAAATTGAAATATTTAATTCACAAATTTGAAATTAATTATATCGGCTTTTCATTGATATGAAATAATGTAGAAATGACCTTATTTCATATCTAATTTCTGTCTGTGCATGCACGTACGTACGTACTGACTCCTCCTCCCCGCCGCAAAAGTTCAATTTGAAAATGGTGGGTCTAGGTGGATAAGTACTGCTTGACTGCGCTTTTCAATCTGCACAAAAAGCCAACGCAAAGTCGGGGGGAAAATAAAGATAGAAAAGCACACATTACTGGCACAACAAAATGAAAAATTAAGAAATCTTCCATTTTCTTCGAGGCGAGCGGGCACACAACACAGAGCGAGAAATAATAAAAGTAATGGAAAAGTGAGAAGTGAGAGGGTAAAGGGAAAAGGATTCATCTGTGGCTTTTCGCCTGGGCTTTTGGCCCAGAATGCATTTGTCTGCTGATGGCGATGTTCGTTTCGACCGCAATTCATCAGGCATGGAACTTTGGCCAGGACAGCTGGAATCGGATGCGAGACAGGATTCAGGATTGGAACAAATTAGATGACAGGATATTAATCTGGCAATCGGCCACGGTGGCTTCTTGACGACGAGTGTGTTTTAGTTGTGGTTGCAATCAAGGGAGCTCCTCCGTTTGTTTAATTCGATTTGCTCGAGGTCGTGTCAAATCCTACTGCAATATTTCCTAGACTTTATGAAGGAGAAGAAGAAGACCCAATGTGATAATATACGTTTATCGTTGCGATTCTCTCAAGCTGTTTTGCAATTAACCTCAAATGGTTTAGCATTTAATTTGATTGCCTTGGAAATTCAATATTTTAGGATGACACTGCTTTGAAAATTATTTGACAAATATGCCAACAATCAATTTGCTAGCCATTCGATTTTATTACTTGGAAAATCTAAGTATTTTAATTCCAATAAATGTTTATTTAAGAGGGAAGAATTATCAAATTTTCTTGTTAAATTTAGCCTATAAAGTGAAAAATCACATAGAACCTTCGTTAGTTATATTGAATTGATTCCAAAGTAATTGGTTAATTCATTGATAAATATTCTGGTAAATTAACTTTTAAGTTTATTTCATTGGACATTTAAATTTCTAAATAATGCTGCTTGGAAATATTCTAGTAAATTTTAACTCAACATCTAGCTGCATCTTTGTTTTTAAGTGCTCCAAAGAAATAGATTGCTCCGCACTCAAGTCGCCGTTGCAACAACAAATGGCCAAAATGGTGATGGGGAAAAATGTGGGCGGGTCTGCAGAAGGAAGCACTTTGCAACTTCCTTGCTGCAATTGGAGTGGCAAGCCTTTATGGCGGCTGCCACTTCGTTTTGGCACAGGTAAAAGACAAAAGAAACGGAATACTTTCACGATGCAAAAAATAGAGAAAAAAGGAATGGGGGAAACACGAGACAGGGAAATGTGCCTTTCAGCTGAAAAGCCAACGGCCTCTGTAACTCCGTCCGCTTTTTGCGTTTTTGCATTTTGCTTTTTGCAAAATTAGACAAAATTAGCAGGGAAGCTTAGCTTCAGCTTCAGCTTCGTCTCGGTCCTCGGGAAAGAGGAATAAATAAAAGGGAAAAAATGGGGAAGGACGAGGAGACAAACTCTTGAAATCCAAAAAGCCGCAACGAAAATGGGGATGGGGCTAAAAAGGTGGCCACTTTGCTTAATTAAACGCGCCAGTTTCGTTGTGGCTAGAGATTGAAAACTGTGCCAAGTGCCTCCAGTCGACACTTCAAGTGGGCTCCCTCCTGGCTGCCTGACTGCCTGGCTGACTGGGGCAATTTTTAATTTAAATAATTAAAGAAAAGGTGCCAACTTGAGTTTATCAGCCGAAGAAACACGGAAGTCTTGGTGCAAGAAAAAAAAAGATGGGGAAAAGTGATGAAAAAAAATAAGATAGGAAAATACCACCCCTAGTAAGTGCCATCAGCATTTGGCATCAGCACTTTTCATTTTAGCACCTTTCAGCAATAAAATTTTCTGCACAACTCGACAATTTTATGCTCTCCTCTCCTCTCCTCTCCTCCAGACAAAAGGTAAAAACACAAGAACGGGAGTCTGGGAAAATAGAAAGAGAGCGACTAGTCGTAGTTAAAAGATCTACACGCTCCGATAGGCATAGACTTTTTAATGAAAAGCCAAAGGAGAATATCCTTAGCGCAACCCCACCCCCACCTTCACCAACCCACAATCTGCAAAAAAAAGGAGAAAAGTCTTGTACAAAAGTTGCAAGTGAACGAGACTGCGATGTTTTGCCATAGATAAGGACACATCCTTTGGACAATCCCAAAAGGCTCAAACACACACCACACCATGCCATACTATACCAAAAAGCCAAGATGGAGATGGTGTTGCCCCGATAAGGTCAGTTTATTGGGTGGGGTTAAAGAGGCGAAAGCTCCTCCGACGAGAAGTATCTAAATATCAGATTATATCCGAAGCATCAGAGGTTTCTTTTCAGCGGGAAGATGTATTGTTCTTCTTATTCTTATAGAAAATTTCAAATTCTGCAAAATAATCTTTTGATTATTACAGATTTTTAAAGGAAAACTTCTAGTTGGGTTTCCACCCTAAAAATTCGACTTGAATAAACAAATAGCCGAAAACACTGAAAGATTCTCAAAAATAGTGTTCATATTTTTGAAGCACAATTGACTAAGCGGACTTAATAAAATCAGATAACGATTAGAGGAGCATACACATATAATACGTCTGGCATCGAGCCCCTAAAATAGGATTAGAAATTCGCCCTTAATTGAATACAATGAATTAAAGCCAGCCAAGGGGCGAATTTAAGACAATTCATTGGATCTCATTCCTTAAACCCCCCTTTTAGTCAGTTGCTTGGACAAGTCAACTAATTAGGTGCCAAATGAGAAAAGAAAGAAGGGAAAATGAAACTAAATGAGAAAGAAAAGGGGAGAAGACAGAAGAAAGAGACGGAGAGGGGCTGAGCAGAGTCAACGATTAGCTAATAAGACGATTGGCAGTGGCAAACTTTTGCCATTGGCCACTTTGTGAAATTGTTTGCCATATTTGCAGCTGCTGAAACTTTATCGGCCGTGGCAACACGAATACATGGACAATGGAGCTCACAGATACAAAATACACATACATATCTGTGAGCGCACACACCCACACGCACACGAACTAATCAAATAAACTGAACCAACTTGAGGCGATGAACACAACAGCAATAGAGTCAACAAAATGAAGCTGGTTGGGCTATATGTCCTATGTCCTGGGATCAGGCGATGGCCACGCGCATTGAATATGGAATATATGCGATGGCAAAACACAGCAGCAACAGCAGCAACATCAGCAGCAGCAGGAGCAACACCAAAAGCACGACAGCAACACCAACAGCACGGCAGCAACAATAAGGACTCATGTCCAGTGCGGCAATATGAAGAGCCTTTATTAAGTAGAAGGTCATATCGAGTTACACACTTCGTGTTGAAATTTGCACAAGGAAAGGGAGACGAAACATGTGCGGCTACACTGAGAAAAGGATACGAAACCAAATGGTTAACAAACGAAAAAGTTATCGAGTAAAGACGATCAAAAAGCTAAACCGCGAATTCTTCAGAAAAATGTTTTCATTGAAAATAAATGTAAAAAAATCGGCATGATAATAAGATATTTTTACTTGATTTTGTATTTAAAATATACATATTTTTTCTTTCTGCGCCAAAAGCAAAGGAAAGCGAAAAGTGGAATGGTGAAAATATCACAGACTCGGTGGGTTAAAGTTTGTCAAGCTGTCGCTGCTTTCCGTGGCAAGTGGCAGACTAATTAATGAATTGGCATAAGTTTCTGCGGACCGACCACCCAAAAAAATTCCACACACTCCGCTGTACGCAACATAAATGTCAAAAGTAAGAGGAGAAAGTGGCACAAGCTATGTGCTATAATTTACTTTGGGTTCGCCTTGCCTTTCTTTTCCTTCTATTCGATTACAGTGCCCAGAGAGATGAAGTTCCATTTTTGCCGGGCGCTAAAGAAACTCGTTTGATTGCCGGGTGGAAAAAAAAATGGGGCGGAATAAGACTAAAGGATAATAAGAACGGCAATCGAATCGCTATATTAATGTTATACTTTAAGAAAAACAAGAAACAACTATCAGATACCCGTTACTCAGCTAAAAGAAGTGCGAGGGAGATGAAGATATGCTTGCAACTGCTTGCACTGCTTGAATTCCATGATTTGCTCATATCTTTATAATGAAGATTCCGATTTGAAATTTTTCTTCTACATTTCGATAGGTATTAATAAACACAACAAAATCAAATAATTTTTTAAAGATATGGGCGCCGCACAGGCTTTTATAGTTTTCAAGATCTCAGATCCGTCCGTACGTCCGTACGTCCGTACACACAAAAAAAAAACTATGTAAAATCAACGATTTAATAGTGAAAACTGCCCCAACCAATAAATAATAGAAAATGACCCAAAAAATAGTAGATTTCCTAAAAAATAGTAGATGACCTACAAAATAGTATTTTACCTGAAAAATATTGTAGTTTTTTTAAATTTATTTTTTTAACTATTTTTATTTTTAATTTAACTTGTTATATTAATTGATATTGAAGTTATTTATAGACACTTACATTTCACAGATACTTAAACTTACAAATCAGGTTTCTTGCCTCCGCTGGGAATCGAACCGGGGCCGCAATCGTCGGAGTCGAGCACTCTAACCAGTAGGCCACAGAAGAATGATTTTCGTAGAGGAAAATCTTTTGACTTAAAATCAACATTTACAAAAAAAAACAAGAGAGAACGCTATAGTCGGGTTGGTGTCCCGACTATCTAATACCCGTCACTCAGCTAAATGGTTGGTGTCCCGACTATCTAATAGAGTGCTAAGGAGATGGAGATAAAACTTTGATCAGGCATAAGTTTTAAACGAATGGTCCGATTTAAAAAATTTCTTCTACATTTCGATAGGTATTGATAAACACAACAAAACTGCATTCTTACTTTTTCGAAATATTGAAATTTTTAAAATCGTATATTAGCTATTGTGGGCGTTAGAGGGGGCGTGGCACCTTTTTGAAATAAACTTGCGCTGCGTAGGAACTCCTAGAATCTGCATGCCAAATGCCAATCTTCTAGCTTTTATAGTTTCCGAGATCTCAGCGTTCATACAGACAGACAGACAGACAGACGGACAGACGGACAGACGGACAGACAGACATGGCTAGATCGACTCGGCTAGTGATCCTGATCAAGAATATATATACTTTATGGGGTCGGAAACGCTTCCTTCTAGCTGTTACATACTTTTGCACGAATACAATATACCCTTTTACTCTACGAGTAACGGGTATAAAAAAAGGAAAAACATCATCTGCAAAAGCAGGATTTGAACTCACGACCCAGAGATTATGAGTCGGATACTCTAACCACACTAAGTCCAGAAAAATAGTTGACCTACAATTTATAATTGTATTTTTAAAACAACAAAATACATGAAGGAAAAAAATTGTTTTGTTACGATATTAATTGTGGTGTCACTATTCGATGCCGCAAAAAATAAAACAACAAAATACACGCAAACAAATAAAATAGTTTTGCTACGATATTAATTAAGACGTTACTATTAATTTTCCAAATGAAGAAAACAACAAAATACATGAAACTTTCGTAAATAGGGTTTTCACTATTTTAATTGTTAAATACTATTTAATGAACAAAAAAATAAAACAACAAAATACATGAAAAATTCAGAAAATAGTGAACTACTATTTTTCTATGTTAATTTTACATAGTTTTTTTTTTGTGTGTACGTCCATCCGTCTGTCCGTCCGTATGAAAGGACATGGCTATATCAACTAATGATCCTGATATATATCCTTTATATACATACTTTTGAACGAATACAATATACCCTTTTACTGTACGAGTAACGGGTAAAAATATTAAAGAACAAATAAATATTTGAGATCAATGCATGAAATGTCTTAATAATTCCATCAGCCAACCGAATCCGAATATCCGAATAGCCATAATAGTAACGCAAGACGCAGGATTTCCAATTTGCGACTGACAAACGCAAACATTTCTTGGCCATTAGTGCAAGTTTTGCTAATTGCTGAAAACCGAAATTCCAGCTTTCAGCCACCAATGCCTTAGCACCACCCACTGAGCCACTGAGTCACCATCGAACCACCGAACCGCTGAGAACGTGGAAGCTGGCAAAATTGCTGCCAATTAGCGAGTCTTGTGCGAGTAGGCAATTATTATGCGCTAGATGTTGCTGCGGCTGATGCTGAGCCAAATTAGCGACAGCAACGAAATAAGTTTCCCTGTTTAACAACTCTCCCTTCTCAGCATCAGCTTTCTACCCTTCTCACTCTCTGTTTATTTTCTTTTTTCTAGATTTTTACCGCCACCCCATTTAAGTGGTTGAGCAAAAATTGTAGCACACTTTTAAGCGTTGGTTGAGCTTTTCTCTTTTTTTTCGGATAAAGTTCTTTCACGGCCAGAGTGCCATAAAATCCACAACAAAGAATTGCATAATGTATATAGATATATATATATACGCGTTTACGCCGTATTTTAAATCTAAAAAAAAAATGTGTAGAGTAGGGACATTAGCCGCATTTTGTCTTGGCAACCGCACACACACACACACCCTTAAACCAAAAAAAAATGAAGAAAAAAAAAACGATATAGAAAATACACCAACACACGTGTCCATTTTCTGCATGCGAATCACGTAGGTAAAAAAGAGGCGGCAAAGGGGGCGTGATGTTGCAAAAATGGTAGGTGTTGCTGGTGTTTTTGTAGCTAGTTTAAATGCTCAACGCCATGCCATGCTCATTTTTTAGTGAAGTTTTATTCCAAAAGACAAAGTCTACGACATGTACGTGCAACAATACACAGCGAGCGAGAGAGATGGCACCACACAGTGTGGCGGGGAGAGAAAAGGACAGCCAGAGTGGCCAAAAGGAGATGGCTAGAGATAGATAACTAGATAGATGGCACCAAACGGGGCCGCGCGATATCCATTCAGATAGATGATGGGCCATATGTATGTGTGCCTGCCCTCTCTTTCGTTTCCTATCTCTATCCCTATCCCTTACTCTTTCTTGCATTCGTTCTTTCTTTATTTTTTTTTGTTTTTTACACACACTAGCAAAATTGCCAGATTCTTGACAACATTTTCCAGACAGACAATGAATTTCAAGTGCCAAAATGTGAGGAAAGGCATTCGCCTCGTAAATTGAATCGGTCCTGCCAACTATTTGATCCTGTTGGCATTTGCAGGAGCTCTTCTACGAAACGAAAAAAAAAACAAAACAACGAAGAATTGCTATAAATGCAGAAGAGGTTCTCCAATTTGCCATTCCAATATTTGTTTTCTTTTAGGAATATAATTTGGGCTACTGAAGTCGAGTGCATTTAAGAACACAATCACGTTTTCCCAAAATGACTTGCATCTCGGATACTAACGCTTTAGGCAAGTGTCTTGAAATATATTTATAAATGTAGAATTTAAAACTTATTAAAAGCTTATGGTGAAGACCATTCCGTATTTATTTAATGTATCTTTTGGTTTTGGTTCATATTTGAATAGTGCATTTATTTACTGTCCACAAAATAAATTCTTCTTTTACAGTTCCAATTTTGCCATCTTTTCATTTTTGTTTCTTTGCATCACTCCTTATGCAACAATTTCAATTACAAATACCGATAGAATTTAAGAAAAATCGTATAATTGAAAGAAAAACTTTGAAGACCATTAAAGTGACACATATTTATCATATTTAAGTAAGTACAGAAAGTATTTATGCAATGGAAAATTTTGCAATAAATTCATGAAAATGAACTTCGATCAATGTAATCGATAACTAAACATTACAATTTTCAGTGTTCAGTGCAGTCGTCTGAGTATTTGTTTTATGGTTTTAGTTTGCGCTTAATAAACTGTTTAAGTTTTGAAATGCAGACGGCTGAGTGGCAGACAGAATGCTTCAACAGTCGGGCCAACTTATTGTTCAAATTGTGCCACTGGCAACAAACACTCGCACATATGCAGATGCACACACACACATAGGCACCAAACACACACATACACGTGACTGCATAATAAGCAAGTGCTTGAAAGGCCTCAAAAGCAAACAACAGCAACAACAGCAACAGCAACACGAGTGGAACAAGCCCCCTCAACGATTCTGTTTGGGTTGCTGATGATGCACAACCGTCAGTGGATAGGGGGTTTAAAACGGGTTTTAGAATGGGTGAAAAGGGGGTGAAAAGGGAGCCCGGTGTTTGTGCATGTTTGCCGCATTCGGAGTGTACGCAAATTTGCATAGATTCAAGCATCACGTTCGCGTCTCACCTGTTCAAATGGGGAAAGTCCATGGGAAAAGGTGGAAGAAAGTCCAAAAGAAGAAAGGAGCAAAGTCCCGAGGAAAGGGGCTTTCAGGATGTGCCATTAACAATTGTCTTTACATCCTGCCATTTAATAAACAGAATCTGTGAATAACTTAAGTACTTTAAATCTATTCATATAAAACTGGTAAAAATATTTGAAAAACTTTATTTCAAAACAGACTAAAAAAGAAACTAACTTTAAACTATCTGAAGTGCCGACTTAATTCGATTGTCTGCATGAAATTGCAGGGATAACTCAAAGATAACTAAACACTTAAAATACCGGTATATTTCAACACATAGCTGTATGTCTATGATATTGGAACCAATTCAAATAGACTATGAGTTTTTCAATACCAATAGTTCCAAAGGTTGGTTATTCAAAACTGGAATATGATATTGAAATAAATTCAAGTAGGCCAAGCGTTTTGCATCAAGAAGACTGGTTAATTTGTTTCATCACTCAATCAAAAGCAATCAATGAAAACAGACAAGAAGCTACTTTTTTTGGTGATTATAAAGGGTAGGGGACTGCCTCAACGGTTGAGAATGAACATGAGAGCGCCCCTAAAACGCCTGATGGATATATTTTCTGAAATGAACGGATTGGACCTGAAAGATTTGGAGTTTTTGGGACCCGGCGGACTGCACCTCGAGAAATTCGATACGGCACACTTACTGCAATTTGAAAACCGCACTACCATATTGGTCAGACCTAATGTAAGTGCGTTGAAACTGTGATCTCCCTAATAAAAATAAAATATTTATTTTTATACCCTTGCAGAGGGTATTATGATTTCAGTCAGAAGTTTGCAACGCAGTGAAGGAGACGTTTCCGACCCTATAAAGTATATATATTCTTGATCAGCATGACTAGACGAGTCGATCTAGCCATGTCCGTCTGTCCGTCTGTCCGTCTGTCTGTCCGTTTCTACGCAAACTAGTCTCTCAGTTTTAAAGCTATCGGGCTAAAACTTTCCCAAAAGTCTTATATCTATTGCAGGTAGTATATAAGTCGGAACGAGCCGGATCGGACAACTATATCATATAGCTCCCATAGGAATAATCGGGAAAAAAAATGAAAAAAAATGAAAAAAAATGAAAAAAATTATATCTTGGGTGTTTTTGAACCTAGAACCTCCTACTTTTGGAAATGCCATTTTTTATCTAATCCTGAATTTCGAATAAATTTTTTTCAAAATCGGACGACTATATCATATAGCTGCCATAGGAACGATCGGAAAATTAATGGAAATATAATAGGAAATAAATTATTGCTTCGTTGACTTTTATTGTATTCTCTTCTACTCTGGGATATGAGTCTTTTTAAATGTTTTCGAATTTCGCCATAGGAACGATCGGAAAATTAGTCATTAATAGGAATTATCTGCAAGGGTATATAAGCTTCGGCTGGCCGAAGCTAGCTTCCTTTCTTGTTTTTAGTGACAAAAGCTATGCAGCTGCGAGGGAAGGAGATTTTACCTCCAAAAAAAATAAATGCAGCATTAATTTATTTCACCGTGGATATTGGTTGCATATTGCGGGAGTATCCCTATAAGTTTCTGACTTTCGAATTTTATTTTATCAATATCGGATGACTATAGCTTATAGCTGCCATAGGAACGATCAAAAAATTAATGAGAAATTAATAGGAAACAAATTATAGCTTCATTGGTTTTTATTGAATTCTCTTCTTTTTCTCTCTTTTTTAATTTTTCGGAATTTCGAAATAAATTTAACAATAATCGAACGAATATATAATATAGCTGCCATAGAAGAATGGAAAAATTCATGTCAAAATGTTTGGAAATTTAACATTGTGTAATTTAACAGGAATGATCTGCAAGGGTATATAAGCTGGTCGAAGTTAGCTTTCTTTCTTCTTTTATTTTTGACATCATCTTTTAAAGATGACTCTTGGGTTACAACCCCCTTAGTCGTTTTGCAGTGCCGCCCACGTCAAGATTTTTGAAATTGATGATGTCGACGCACATTAGAGGTTCAATATCCTGGATAATGACGACAAATTGCGCAATATTTGCAGCAGACATCCTGTAGGATGTTGTGGGCGGTGGGTGGCCGGGTGGCTGGCCTGGGTGTTTGATAGCTCGAGTGTCCTTGGTCACCGACTCCACTGCTGTTACTGCGGTCAAACATGATTGATGAACGCTAATTAATGCGGCGGGCCTTGTCTTCGTCTCATTTCGATTCGCTCACAAATTGTGTAATTAATTCTCATCTCGAGTGTCCCCATAATTATGACGCCCACAAGCGCAGACACTCGAGTTTTCTTTCATTTTTTCACCCGGCCACTCTAGAGGGCAACAATTTCGCGTTCATCTGGTACTTGAAGTAATATGAGTGTGCGACATACAATGTATTTTTGTAAAAAATAATGTTTCCTTTAGTGTTTACTAAAATTAACTTCTTAAAAAAAAAAACTATTTTAAAAAATAATTCGGTAATTTGAGTTTCAGGAGTTTATTTTCAACGAGTAACAAGCGTTTGAATAATCCAATTATAACTACATTTCCCTTATTTTCCCCCATTATTTTTCCTTATTTATGCCATTTCCTTATAGACCATCGATATTACTCCATTTATCACTCAACCTCGGAGGATTATTGAGTTGAGGAGGGAGAAATAAAGTGGAATCCAATCGCAGCGATTTAAGGCCACCATTTTCCACGGTTAGTGTGGTTTCATTCCCTCTCCCTACCGTTCCCCTTCCGTTTCCCTTCCGTTCCCCTTCTGTACCCATTCCATTTCGTTCCGTTCGCTCGATTCGCTTTGCTTCAGTGGCAGACAGAATTGACAATCATTTTACACTTGGCAGGATATTATGTAAATTGCTTTTCATATTTGTGCAACATTTAAATTCGCACAAACTCACACACGCACACAAAAATAAAGGAAAGAGAGAGAAAAGCGGATGACAGCTGGTTGAAAAAGTAGGCGGTGGAAAAGTGCGGGTGGAAAGTAAATCACGACTTTGGTCGTTGGTAGATGGTAGATGGTGTTGATGTCAAAGCAAAAAGGCAAGGATGAATCCCGGCAACATCATTATAACGATAGGCAGCAGGCCCCAAAGGCTGATTGAATGCGAGACTGACTGGCTGACAGGCTGAATGAATGAATGCACGAGTGAATGAATGAGTGAATGAATGAGTGAACCACTGACTGCTGCGCGAAAGAGTAGACAGACCCTCGAACCGAAAGAGACGGAACTATAGAGTCGAGGCCTAAGGGAGAAATTAACGATGCGTGAAAAGTCTCTCACCGATTTCAAATGGGGCATGGCCACACCGAAAAAAATAAGTAGCAACCAAACTGGTTTATAAAATAACAAAAATTAAACATTATGCTTTGCTTTAAGCGAACAGAAGCAATCCTATTAATTAAAACGAAAATACCATACTTCTATTTCGTTTTTAGTTCACACAATTTTGATCCTTGAACAGCTTGGATGGCTGAACACGCTGATTTAAAGGGTAACTGCCAGTCGACTCATTTGCACTTTATGTATGGCAACAAAGTAACTGTATCTCCATCTCCGCCCTTTAGGCGTGTCTGTGTTTTTTACATTTCTTTCGATTTTACCGACTTTTTTTTGTATTTTTCGCAGCCTTGGCCAAAAAAGAGGAGAGCAAAAAAAGAAGGGAGAAAGCAATCGCAATGTGTCAGTTTTAATGGGCCTGCAATTGCCGCAGGCGCTTGATGTCGGTCTACGTCTCTGTCGCCGTCTCATTCTACTCCCCTATCCCTTTCTCTCTCCCTTTTCATGGCGGATTTCGCTGGAACCTACTGGGTGCTAAGTGCATTTCCAGGCCGACATTCCCCAAACCCCCCTTTATAGCGCCTGCAATTAAGCCTCGGGCCAGAGGGCAATAGACAAATAGACAAAAATACCAGCAAAAATAATAATAAAGGAATACAGGCTGATTTAGGGATGCTGATTCCAAAAAACATGCTCATACATGTGGGTGGCCATCGAATAATGGCCTACAATGTTTATTGGGAACAAGAAATTTCAGGGATAACCCAAAAAATTCATAAACATTTAAAATACTGTAATTTTTCAATACATTTACATAATAGCTGTGATAACAATGATATTGGAGCCAGATTAGGTAGGGCTACTAGTTTTTTAGACAATAGTTCCAAAGGTTTGTTATTCAAAACTGGATTATGATATTGAAATAAATTCAAGTAGGCCAAGAGTTTTGCATCTCATCAAGAAGGCTGGTTGATTTTTTTTCATCACTCAATCTCATACTCATACTCAATAGAGTCGAGCCCGTGGGCGTAATGACACTTTTGAAAGTGTCATTGTGCCCGAAACTTTTAAAACTTTGGCCAGGCGTTATGAAATGCACCAAAATATGAATGGTGGGTTACCTTGTTTAATCACACAACGGTACATAAATACCGATACATACCGAAAGCTCAGACCAGTAATGTAAATGCGTCAAAAATTTTATATTAATGGTAAAAATAAAATTGTTATTTATTAGTGATAAAAGCAGCTGCGAAGGAGCATAAAATCAAGCACAGAATGAAACGCCGAGTGGAAAATAAGGTAATACTATACATTAGCGGGCTCACCCCCGAAATTCGCGAAAAAATTATCCTCGATGGACCGCGATTTCTTAAGAATTTACGTGCAAAAAGAACTTGGCGGTCGGCCATGGTTCT